>BQMF02000153.1:0-600000 GCA_027922465.2 Turritopsis dohrnii | reverse complement strand
ACACACACACCTCATTTTTGCTCTTCTATTGACTGTTCGATTGTCTTTTTGTCTTTTCTACAAAAGTATTTTTTATAAATGTTCAAAATTATTTAGGCCTTATATGGTGCGTAAGGTTCTGCTTAATGTTGTTAGGACAATTCACCTTGGAAAATCCCCCCAAGCGTTATATACTTTTTAAGGGTAACAATATTATTAATGTTATTGGGGCAATTGCCTGCTGCTGGGGGAATTTTGGGCGCTATTTCCTTTTCGCACCCCCCTTATGTATCTGATCCTAGCCCTAACCCTAACCCTGACCCTAGGGGGGTGCGAAAAGGAAATAGCGCCAAATTTTGTCACCCCTCCTGCTTAAACATATACTTTGCTTGCCCCAGCTGTTGTGTAAAGTACATACACAGCTTTGCCTGAAATGTTTCGAGTTTGTCATTTTGTAAGGGGCCAGTCACAAATCGATTTTAGGTTTAGATAACGTCATATGACGTTAGTGGGTGGGTGGGTTAATTCAAGTGACGTTAAAAAATTCATAAGAGAAACATAGATTTTGAAAGTGATTTGAATGATTTAAACATAAAGATGCTTTATTTTCTTTTTGTTTTAGAAAGATCCAATGTCTCCTAGAAACAAAAAATAACAAATAAAACTTCTACTTCGAACATTCAAATTTGATACACAACACAGGAATAATCACAAAGCCTTGTGAGTTGTGAAAAAAAGCCATGGACTAGAACCCGATAGACTAGTTAACAAAAAACTGTATTTTCATCATTTTTAATTCTGCTCCATTCCCGCGTAGCTCCTTTATAAAAGGCGTTTTTAGATTTTACCTCCTTTGTTAAAAAAGTAATATATACGCCTCAATGCTAGTTCCGAGTCTATGTTGTTGTTGGGAGATGGTAAATGTATATATGATGTTTTTTTTAACTAAACTAGCATTTTTACAGAAATACTCAATTACATCGATTTTTTGCCATTTCTGACATGACGCTATGAGTGGTGGGTGGGTGGGGTACTATTCATAACGTCATATGACGTTATTTGAACTTAAAATCGATTTGTGACTGACACCTAAATCACTTCACAAAGATTTTAACAAATCGAAATAACGTGAACATTATATATGCGTTTTTTTTCGTCTTTTATAATTAAATCATATATATATAAATAAGAAATATTGAAGATCCTTTGTGGTATAATTGGCGAAACGTAAACATAAAGTGTTGAACACCTGACTTCAAATAATAACAGAGGTGAAGTTAATGCTCTACGAGATTTTTCTTATGTGTAACAAGAAATATGGTAAATTAATAAGTAAACTAAAGTGAAAGTAATACGAAGAGAAAGAAAACGAAATATTTCGAAGAAAAAATTTGAATAAAAACTGTACCTTCGAATTTCTCAAAACTTATAGCAGATTCCTCAAAACTTTCCGGATACAAGCTGTTAAAAATATCGAAGAATGTGTCTATATTATTGTTGCAAAGTTCTTTGTTTTCATCTAATGGTTCTTCTTCATCATTTTGATAAAGCATATTCCTTGTGATTAAATGCAGACATTTTCAAAAACATTGCAAAATATACATCATGTTTATTGATATATGTAAATCTAATGTGTCGACAATGACGTCACAAATTAAAGACTTCCATAAGGTCCCCAATTTATAAGAACTTTGATGGAAAATTCTAAGGGAAATAAGGGTCCAAAATCGATAAAAATAGTTTTTTCCTGCCAATCTAAATGTACTGAATCATAACGAAATTTTCACTGGACCATTCCTTGATAGTGATGAAGCTAGTCTTTGTTGGTGCAGCTATACAAGTGCTACACTCTTTCTTGTTAGCACATGGATTAAATACCTGGTCACGATCTGTTATGTCTCAGAAACGTTTCAACTTGTTGGTAATACTGCCATTTCACAAGGAACTCACTGATAAACTGTCATTGGTAGATGTTGCTAATTAGTTTGTTGCCTTGAAACCAATGAGACATGGCATATTCAGAAAATTTTGAAGCAATGATTTGTATATATATTGGTTATTTTAAATTACAATTCATAAAATCATTCCTACTTATAATTAGTCTTAACATTTCAGTCCCAAGTAAGCCATTATCCATATATAAGATTTTATACTATTGCAAACCTATGGACTATATTATAGTTTGATTGTTATCTCTATTTCTAATCCTTTAGACTTTCTTTAGATGCTTCGTTAAAAACAGAATATCATGGGTATTTTTCTTTCTGTTCTGTCAAAGTTTCGAGTAAGTTTATGATATATTACAGTTATTTTAATGGTTTAAAATCCTTTTCAGTTTCCAGGTATTTGATAGCATTTGACAGAGTGAATGTGAGGCTTTGAAATTTCATGATCGGGAAATATTGTTCCACATTTGTAATTAAGCCACTTACTTGTCTTTATGAAAATTGGAAATATTTTGTGTGCACATAAAATTCAACGACAGTATTCACAAGTTCTAAAGGCTGTTTTCTATTTCTTTGAATTGCATTTTTTTAAATGAGAAATTTGACAGCCCTAAAACTCGTCCTCTTATGAAAGTTTTTGAATTTGTGGGATTTGATTCACCTGTGTGTGTTTTCCCACGACTTAAATGACATTTAGTACTTTCAAATTGCCCTGCTATTGAAAGGGAGTATTCAAGTATGAAATATATACATCACAGATCTTCACAATACATTCTTTCATACATTTTGTTGTTGAAAATGGGTAAATGTAATCATTCATCCATTCATTTTATTCATCTATTCATCATTCATCATTTTTCATTATAGAAGAAAACATCAACCAAAGAAATACTGCAACAAATTGAAGAAGTACGTTGCTCTATCCAAAATGAGAAACTAAATTTGCTTTTACACATTGTCATCCAAATCACACCAGTGTGTTTATCTTCTTTAGAATATACAGCAATGCCAATCAACATTGCAACGAAATCGAAAATTACAAAACACAGCCGTCTTATTCTTGTTAACTGTCTCATTCTTTATTTATTTTGGTGCTGCGTTAGTTTTTTATTTATGGTTTCTTCCACAGAAATGGTCGGATCGATTATTATACATTGTTCCATTTTTGGCATTTCCTATTTTGTAAGTAAGATTTTGTAATTTGCAGATCAGCATTTTTATTTCTCTTGTTTCATTCATATTTTTTCTTGTTTCAGAGTGTTTGTTTTAAGAAAAGTCTTGCATTTTCTCTTTGTTAGAAGAATTTCTCGAACATGTAAGTATGCATTTACTTCAGAAGTAATTTTCACGCTTTCATTGAATTTATTTCTATTTTTAAGGATTTATTTAGCGTATGAAAATTTACCTGTACATATTCCTCATTCCCACAAAGTATGTGCAATTGTCATATTCAGGCCTTATTTTGAAATGAAAAGGAAGCATCTGTTAACAGTGATAGGGATTATATAAAAAGTTACAAACAAAAGAAACTAATCAAACAATTGTGAACTGATAAAAGTGAATATATTAGGATAAAGACCCAACTTTTTTGATTAAGTAATAAAAGGATAATATGTTGATATGTGCATAAGTTTGCACCTATTATTTTGGTGTCCAAAAGAAAGACCGCGAAATAAAAAAGGAAAATGAAGTAACCCCAATATTTTCAAAGTCTGTTTTATACTATTTTTATGGATGACATAAAGTACTAAGAACAAAAAAAATCGTGTATATTCACAAAGCTCACAATCACTCGGAATCATGTGAAATAACGTAAAATAATGTCTTCACTTTTGCTGAAAATATATAATCCTGGAAAAGAACTTACACACGCTTTCAAATTTTTTATGATGATCACTATATGACCTGTCCAGATAATTATTTCTTTTTTTTAACTCGCTGTGCTTATCGATTTTAACAGCAAATGAACTGAAAGAACTTCAAAATCAAAAGAAGAAATTGGTGAGTTTTAAATTTTATTCGTGTCTTCTGAAATTATGTTGCAAACTGAAATGATTGAATTTTCTCCTTACAGCTGGAGAATGTCATGGAGACAGAAACTTACAAAGTTGCGAAGGAGTTACTTGATAAATATGACCCAGACAGAGAACATCATGAGGTGATGGAATTACTGGAAATAACATTTTATATAATTCTTACCTTGTGTGAAACAGGTTTTATATGGCTTACCACACTTATCTATGTCATGTCAATGGAAGATTCCTGTTAGAGGATATATTATTTGTTAAATAGGTAGATGGTCCGAAAAATAAGTCATTGTTGGTGACGCCAGGCCAAGGTATCTTTTATTTCCTATCTTTACAATGTTTTGATAGCATTCATAGATCCATGTTAGAGGGTAAGACATGCGTAGAACATTCATGTTTGGCTCGTATCCACTTCGATGCAGTCTGTATTGAAGTATGCCCACACATACTAGGAATAGGCTTTCGTTAAGAGTGGAGACCGCAAAACTATCCATTAAAATAATAAAAGCATTTTTTTTCAGAATTTATTTCATATATTAGTTCTTTGCGCTTCATTTAGATTTGCGGCGACGTCATGTACATGGTCAAACACCACAACTTCAATCTGCAGTAAGACCAACCAATCCAGGCTTTGGTAGTTCAACACCATTTAGTCAAAGTGCAACGAGACCTGGACCACGCCCAATGCAACCACAATTTAACACGCCTAATGCTGCTGGTTTGTGAAACTTTCTTTAGTAATATCTGCACTTTCATGACTTGCTTAGTGTGGGAATTGATTACAAAAGCCATCAGGATCTATTATAAAAAGTGTAATTAATTTGACACAGGTACGAGTTAAGCTTTAAAAGGCTTTCATCGTGGCGAACACGTTTTTTTTAAATTATTTTGGTATTTTGTTAGAAATCTAAGGTAGCTGGAGTGCAATTATATATAATTCAGATTGTTAATTGGGAGTTGTTTGTTGGTAATGTTTTTTATATTATTTTAGGTTTTTCACCTCGGCCGCGATTGCTAAATGCCCCTATACTAGCGAGGGATAGATCATTTTTCGATAAAGTATGATTTTACACTCAATGTTTTGTTATATTCAAGTTGTGAGGTTTCTTGTGATATTTACGTGCTCAATTGTTATTTTTGCCATTTTTTGAAGTCCACCGTTCTTTCCTTCCATTTTCAGTTGTTTTATGATGACTTTAGTACTATAGTTTTATGTAATAACATAGGTGGCGGAATATTTTGTTGGAGATGGTCCAAGCAATCGTTTTGCGTTGATATGTTCCAACTGTTCTTCTCATAATGGGATGGCACTAGCAGAAGAGTTTGAATACACTTGTAAGTAATGCGGCATACTTGAACCAGTCATTGTAAAGAGTTTTTTAAAATTCGTTGAAAAATGATGTCTTTTGATGTTTTTTGCTTAATTTTAAACTTGTTGTTTTTTATTTTCTTTTATCGATATCTTTTTCATTTCAGTTAAGCTTAGTGATTTATCAAAGGAATCAAAATTTCCCATTTAAAATTAGGAACAATTTTTTTTAGCTTACAGATGCTGTTACTGCCAACATTTCAACCCTGCGCGTAAGCAAAGATTAAACCCTCCAAAACTGGAAGAAGCTAGTATTAATCAAAGTTTAGTCAGTAGAAATTCTTCGAAGGAATCTTTGAAAGAAGACGGTGAAAAGCTTGTCAGTGAATCGGACGAGCTTTCAGATCAGAATACACCCCCAAAATCAGGTGAGGAAATTCTGACACCATGCTATAGATTGTTCAATTCTTTAACTTACCTCATGTTATCGTTTTTTCCTTACCGTGTTTAACCCCTGTATTTTGTAGAACCTCTTTACCTTGACCCAATCATGAGAGAGATTCCACTCCCTAAAGTTTGTTTCGCGAAATTGTTGCAAGTTCCTTATATTTTCTAAGTCACGAGATTAAAACATTGCTTACTTTTGCACCATCACAGTTACATTCTGTACCCATCAACTATAAAAAAACCATTAATATCAACACAACGTTGACGATGTTTATATATCATCGTCCCTTATTTTAGTCTTTAGTAAGAAGAACAATTGAGACTAATTTTCTGGAAGCCATCTCTTCATTTATATTTTAGTTGTAGATAAAAAAGAAAACAAACAAGAGGATGATTCACAGCGTGAAAATGATGAAACGATAAACAACGTCAACCATGCAACTGACGGAGATGAAATATCGTGAAGAATGACGTGTTGTCGTGTCGTCAATGAACAGCTTTATTGTTATAGTTGAATTTTTGTTCGCTTGGAAATTTTTGAATACTGTGGTTTTCGAGGAAAAGCATTTTTAACAGAATTCAGTTTGACGTGGGATAGTATTTATTAGATAAAAGCAAATTGTATATTGATTCCTTAAGGCGAAACTCCATATCGGTCGCTTTGACCGCGCGGGCGGGGCGAACTAAATCGCCCGCGCGAACGATTTTACATTTTCAATATCCTTATAAATGACCGCGTGGGCGGAGCGAACTTAATGTCAACACGTACGATTTTTTATTTCCAATTCACACGCGCTAGAAACAAGTCATGGCTGCTCTTAATAGACGTCAGATTTTAGCTCTTATCATTCTTCGTCGAAGACAGAATCGTTCGAAGAATAAAAAACGCTTTTGGATGCGAAAAATTTATCAAGAGAGAAAGACGAAGGGTGAATTTCATCTTTTGGTCAGAGAAGCAATGTTGTTTGATGGGGAGTTTTTCTTTCAAATGTTTAGAATGCCACCTACAAAGTTTCAAGAACTTCTCAGTCTCGTTGCACCTCATATAACTAGAGTCAATGCAAAACGAGAGCCAATCTCAGCAGATGAACGACTGTGTGTCACTCTTCGTTTTTTGGTTACCGGTGATGCATTCAACACAATTGGGGCAAGCTACAGAATCAGTGGTACAACAGTGGGCAGAATCGTAAAAAAAACATGCTCAGTTTTATGGACGATTTTAACTGCAAACAATTACTTAAAAGTACCATCATCTGAAAGGGAATGGGAAACGATTGCAGAAGATTTTGAATCTAAATGGAATTTTAACAACTGCGTGGGTGCTATTGATGGAAAGCATGTTGCTATTCAGTGCCCACCTCGTGGTGGCTCGATGTATTACAATTACAAACATTTCCATAGTATAGTGTTGATGGCCATTGTAAATGCACGCTATGAATTTATACTTGTAGATATTGGTGACTATGGTAGACTTTGCGATGCAAATGTATTTGCTAATAGTAATCTTGGTTATGCTATCAATAACAATCTCTTAAACTTACCCAAAGATAGACAGTTTGAAGAAACAGGAAAGTATTTTCCTTATGTTTTTGTTGGGGATGACGCATTCCCATTAAAAAAATGTTTAATGAAGCCCTTATCCTGGTAAAAACCTCACAATTGAACAAATCATAACTAATTACAGAATTTCTCGAGCAAGAAGAATTGTGGAAAATGCTTTTGGAATAGCTACTTCTAGATTTAGAGTGTTTCGAAGGGCAATTACTGCTTCAGTTAAAACTGCTACTGAAGTTACAAAAGCTGTGGTAGCACTTCACAATTTTCTTATGGCTGGCAGAGATTTTGAAAATCAGTACTGTCCTATTGGATATGTTGACCGAGAAGAAAATGGTCATGTAAGAGAAGGAGGCTGGAGAAGTGAAATTACTAACAACAGTTTGCAAGATATTCAACAAATCGGTTCAAACAATTATGCACGTGATGCGAAAGAAGTCCGAAATAATTTTTGTGAATATTTTAACTCTGAACTGGGTTCAGTTCCATGGCAAATTTCAATAGTAACTCAAACCTCAGATAATTTTGACGAGTAAAAATAAAATCTAGTTTGAGTTTGTAAGACTATATTATAATATATATATATATATTCCATGCATGTTCAAGTGAATATATACACTATATAGTACGTACACGTTGGATAAGTTAATCTTCATCAAATTCGTATGATAATAAAATCTTTTGTATATCCAAACGAGCAAGTCTATTCTTTTTCGCAGGAAGCTTCTCTAGAATCTCAACAAGACTTTTACAAAATAACCAATCACTTGATTCTTTGGGAGTTTCTGGTTTTGGACCAGATTCACTTAATGCTTTCATTAATAATATATCCATTTCTGATGATGTGGACGACTTTCGTTTTTTTGTAGTGGGAGGTGGAGCTGGTGTTGACGTTTTTCTACTACGATCTGGTAATATGGAAGGTGTTGGTGGAGGAGAAAGAGGCTCAAACTCCTGGGTATTCGAAATGAATAAATTACTAGTTGCTGCCCCTTCATCTTGGTTATTAGTAGAAAAAAAACTTTCTCTCATTGCTTCCTGTCTATAATTTGGATTGCTTGACGACGTTATCCCTACATCTTGGCTGCTATTATTCGAAATTGATAAGTTGCTCGATGTTGCCTCTCTATTTTGTAACGTATCTCTTATAAATAACAGTTGTTGAAACAGCTTGCAAGTTGGAGTTTTTGCAGCACCGGCACCTGATTTTTGTGACTCCTTCATCTTTTTTAAACATCTATTCATTCCGTCTCTCAAATCTTTCCATCTTCGCTTTAGCTCATCAACTGAAAAATAACGTAAAAAAAATATTTTTAGTAATTTTTTAAACATGGATAAGCTACAACAAAGGTCTTGAGGGTTTTTTTCAAACAACACTCCAAACAGAATTATTGAATAAAGTATTCTTTAACTTTAAAAAACAAAACAATAACAAAACTAAGCATGAAAACAACCACAACAACTAGGCTTTTAGAATCATCCATTTTTGAGTTAATAAAGTTAAGAGAGCGGTAGAATAGAACATAAAAAATGAAATAAGATTCATTTATATACCTTCTCTGTGTAATTTCACTGAAATTTCCTTCCATGCTACGTTTTTTTTGTTATTATCTTTGTACCCTCTACAAAAAGTGTCCCAGAGTACTCTTTTTAACTGAACTTCCTGGACTAAAAGCTCATCAACATCTTCTTCATTATTTCGAGTTAAAGTTAAACTTGCACTACTTTGATCTTGGATCATTTTTAACCAGGAAAGTGAACCATCAATAAGTTCATTGCTTTCAGCTTCAATTCTCGCTGTCTCATCTTCGAACTCCGCCATGTTGATAATAATACGCGAATATGATTGGTTTATAAAACAAATAACTTTATCTGTCCGCGCGGAAACGTCGTGAAAGTTGAAAATTTTCAACTTCCAAAGCGTGCACGGTCGGAGCGAGCGAACATGTAAATATTACGCAATAGTTCTCTCTGCGCATGCTCAAACAAGTTCGCTCCGCCCGCGCGGGCAAAGCGACCGATATGGAGTTTCGCCTTTAGTCTTTGTGTTAGAACATGTCTGTTCTGCAAATCAACATTCAAATTTATTTTTCCACTCCAAGCAATGATTAAAACAGTTAGTAATTATCGTAACAAGTAAACTGTACTCGAAAAGTCACTGTGACGAGCCAAATAGTCAAAAAGTCACTGTGACAAAGAGAAGTTTCTATTAAAATGCAGTCAATTTTCTGTGATTCGAATCTCCCTAATTCGCACTATCTTTTATTTGAACGAATTTCGTGGTCCCTTTTACTTCTTTGTAAACGAATCTCCGTAACTCCGAACATTCTATAAATCGAACTTCAATGTATTTTGTGTGTATCGATAGATATATACATAGCGACTTTTCCCAAACTTGTCCACTGGGTATGAAACTCGCTGTATTAAGTATTTACAATGCGATGCTTTCGTTTTACACGGAAAAAGGATGTATCTAACAAAACGTGTTACAAGTCTCTGGCAGCTGTCTTAGCTTGTTTATCATAGAGCCAGACTAGGCTAACCCTTCATGTATGTTTCCAAAACGGACGTGGTGTGGATAATAATCAAGATGGTAGTGCTAGTGGCGTGGATATAACACTCGCCTGTCTTAAAA
Source organism: Turritopsis dohrnii (assembly GCA_027922465.2). Lineage (NCBI taxonomy): Eukaryota > Metazoa > Cnidaria > Hydrozoa > Anthoathecata > Oceaniidae > Turritopsis > Turritopsis dohrnii. The sequence goes on along the minus strand of BQMF02000153.1, from coordinate 590,103 downwards.
AAATTATGAAAAAAGCATAGCGTACACATGAGGAAAAACAATTCCTCGGTAAGGAAGATCGTTTCACCATATGATATCCCATTTCGGATGTAAAAAATGGACTTTTATTCCAAGCTTTTCATCGTAGGATTACTGTACGATATAGAAGAACTTTTGCTCGCAAACCTGTCGATAGTCTTCGATTTTTAAGGGTACAGTTACACGGTACGTTTATTTTATGTAGTGGACGCTTTGGAACACCTATGTTGGAGTGGAAGTCTTCAAAATATCTGGTGTTTCTCCTACTGCAAATACTCCAATTTACAATTTTGTGCAACGTTTACCTTACCAAATTCGCAATTCCAATCAAAATTCGAGAGTTCGCCAATTTTCATAAAAAAATTACACAAAGTCCAATTGGAAGGTCAGATTTGAACAAAATTGGGCATTTAGGGTCAAACGTTTTAAGACATGCATGTCTTTAAGACATGCGGCTTCTTGTGTAATTTTGCTTCTATCTATATACTAATAGCCGATTCTCTGTCTGTCTGTTTCTTTCTTCTTTCATAGGCTTTTCCGTAAATAAATCTACATTACCTAACATACAAAAGATTTGAAATTCGAAAATGTTTTAATTTGTCTTTATATATTCTTTACATATTCTGTACCATTCATTTAGGTTCTCTTTGGCCAGACTTTCGGCGTCTGACCATGAAAAGTTCATTCTCTTTAAGTCGTTTATGGTTTTTGCCAACCAAGTTGTTTTGGGTTTGCCGGGTTTTGGTATGGTTGCAGCCCGTATCGTAACGCTTTTTTGGCTGGAATCTCCTCTGGTTGGATCGCCAGTTTCCCGAACCATTTCAGACGGCGTAAAGTGATTTTACTTTTCCAACTTGTGGTTTTTGCTTTTTGATATAATTCATCATTGCTGATGGTTTCTGGCCATTTGATGTCGAAAACGTACTTTCGGATGATTTTTCGTTGAAAAGCGTCTATTGAATTTTCTTGGGATTTTGTCAGAGACCAAGTTTCGGAATTATACATGAAAATCGGTTCTACATAGGTGTCAATTACTTTCATTTTCGTTGACGTGGTTAGACTTTTGTTTCTGAAGAAATGTTCTAGGTTATTAGCAGCATTGATTGCTAGTGACTTTCTTCTCCTGATTTCTTCTTCAGTGTCGAGGAGAGATCCTAACAGCTTGCATTTTTTCCACGCATCATTCTTTTTGTTGATGATGAACCGTTCGGTTTTGCTGTCATTTATTAGCAGACCTTTTTCTGATAACATTTTCGTTTTTTCGTGTTCGTATCTGCGGGCGTTGTTGAAATCACTTGCGATCACGCTGATGTCGTCTGCATCAGCCGATTCTCTGTTTGTTTGTGCGTTTGTTTGTAAGTCACGCAAAATGGTAGATTAAGTTATGAGCGAAATTATTTCTTTTTTTTGTGTGCGACGTGAGTTCGAAGCAAATACATTGCAACCCCAATCGAACGTGACTTTTTTTGGCTGATGTACTAATAGGAATAACGTTTTGTTTTTATCATTATTGTTAGTTTTATATTCCACGTTGACTTGGCTTTGAAAACAGTACATCAACTAAATACAAAGAAACTAACTGATTAAACATTTTGGACAAAAAGCAGCAACGGCAGAACGTGGCAGCATATGTTCGGTTTGCCACTAACTCTTGCCTGACTGTCTGAGACGGGTGAACTTTTTTTTTGAGCAATCAAAATGTTTAAAAACCGATAGGTAAAAAAAGAGTATCATATCAAAACAAAATATTTTTTTTTGTTTTTTTTATTCACTTGATTCATTTAGCACGTGCCTTTTCTTCTCTCCTCCCGTGTGATCTTTTTAAGAAGAGAAACCATTTTCCCCTTACGTTTGATAGCACCCATGTTAGAGCGCGTAACTTTTTTAAAACAAAAGTTAATAAAAAGTTGAAGTTTTCTCTCTATACGTTTTGAGTGTATTGTTACACTGATAAAAGATTGGTTTTACCAGAGGTTGTGACTTCGAATCTGCTTCTGGTTGAACACAAGTTGTACGAGCCGTTTATAAGGAAACTAGCCGCCCAGGCGGCGTCGCTCGCCACCCATGTTCAGTATGCGTTGTGTCGCAGAATTTAACTCATGTAAAAGTTTCTTTTCAGGCATTAATTTTTTAATTCATTTCTTACATTCAGAAGATTTAAAACAGAAACAAATAGCAATATGGCTCAGAATATTATATCTATACGCAGAAGAGAAGTAACTTTAATGTAAAAAAACGCATGTAAAAAAACGCAATATATAACTCAGAACCGATTTCAGAATCATTTCTTACATTCAGAAGATTTAAAACAGAAACAAATAGCAATATGGCTCAGAATATTATATCTATACGCAGAAGAGAAGTAACTTTAATGTAAAAAAACGCAATATATAACTCAGAACCGTTAACCCAGACATACAAAACCAAACATTGAATAATATTACAAAAATGATACCTTCCAACTTTTTCTTTCGTTCAAAAGTTACTACTGGACTGCAATCATTAATGAATTTTTGAAATGATATATTTAGTTCTTCCCAAAACCATCAACATCATGATTAAAACCATGAGTTTCATTTCTTTGTGCTTTTTTTATTATTGCCTAAAAGAATAATATTTCAATTGTAATACCGAAAATAAAAAAAAAACAAAACAAAAAAAAAAGGAAATTCAAGTACGCATTTATCCTAAAAACAATAACTAAGAACAAAAATTTACACAGAAGATAAAAAGTCACAAATAAAATCATACAGCCAAAGTTATATACCTAGGCATAGTACGTAAACGATTACCATAACACAAAATATGCATAAACGCGATAAAATATAAACTTAGAAAAATACAGCCAACAACGCTTATTTGTTGTAGGATAGTTTCATTGCACAGTCATTTAAATTACATAATCCATTCTTCTCTTAAGTAACCCTCTCAACATTATAACCCATCATGTGCTTCATTTCTACTTAACAGATGAAAACATTCAAAAAACATATACAAAAAACCTAATCATGCTATGACGAAATCTAAAGAAAAACAAAACAAAGTAAAAGAAACTTTGAAAATATATTAACCTTAAAAATAATAATTAAAAACACAAACGTAATGACAGAATTAGTATAGCTGAAAACTTTTTAACATATGAAAACATTCGTGGAGCCATTTTTTATTTCCAGTTCAAAGCTCCTCCTCTGCGCTGGAAAATTCAAAACACAACAGTAAACATCCCTCTTATCCTTTATTTATCCACTAATACTAACTGTGTTTTAACTAAATAGATACTATTTTAACTTTACCTTTCAATACCAATTCACATCATCATGATAGTAAACAACAATATTGATCATGTTCTGTAGCCATTATCAAACACTTCTAAACTCTTTTACTTTCTATATTTCATACCTGTAAACAAATTAATAACACTCGATTAACTTTCCAGCATACTTTCCTATTGTAAACATACACTTTCTATTTGTTTTCTACTGCAATTTCACTGCCATTTTTATACAGTGAAAGACATAAAAATGCTTTCTTCGTAACTTCATAACTGTGGAGCCATTTTGAAATAAATAAAATAAGGAACAGTTCGTTACCAAAACAAATCAGTAACTGCTCGTGTAGGACCTGCATCTTTATGATCTGATCGTTTTAACTCTGTTTTTATTCTCTTTTAACGCTGTATTTATTAAATCCGTTTGACTCATGTACTTACGTATATTACTTTATATCTTTTCCAAACAATTTTCCACCGAAAAAAAGTAAAACCATTTTCACCAATGTAAATAAACATCATCCTTTCTTCAACTTCATCTACACAACTTCTGTACTGCTGCACTCCCATAACTATTTGATAACTATAAAAAGAAATTCGTAAAATCAGCACGACTTTCTTCCACTCGTTCTTTGTTTGGTTTTCATCTGAAAAAACCTATATATAAAAAAAACAAACATCTGTTCAAAAACTCACGTGTGCTACCTGCTAACTAATCACTTATACACATGCTGCTGCCTGTTCTTTTATTAATCGTTCGATCTTTCTGCAGTTAATTTTTAAAAACTTCACTGCACTTCTTCTGTATATCTAAATATGATTTTTCATTGTAAACAAACAACTAACCCGTGTTCTTTAGCAATAAACACGATGATAAAACGTTTTATAATAATAACAATACCTGTGTTTCTTCGTCAGTTCTTTCGTCGATTTGCTGCCTAAAACAATCAAATTTATTATTCGTATACAAAAAGAAACCCGTCTTCTTCGCGAAGTTTCTTGCTCACGAAATGATCGTTGACAAATTTCGAACGAAGACGTTGCATTGCTCGCACTCCTCCAAAGACGTTTTTCGGCTGATTTCCACTGCGCAAACCAAAATAACAAAACGGAGGAGCATATACTAATCAAAAAAATCGCTCTCGCTTTGGCGTGGTTTTACGACGAAAAGGGAAAAAATAAGAAGGATTTGACCGTGAAAAAAAAACAAATATATCACTCTCTAAAATAAAAGTGGGATGCACAATCGCGGATTATTATAATAAGACTAGTATCTCGCGTAAAAGTTTTTTACGGTTTTAATTTCGAAACGCATGTGCGAAAATCCCCCGTTCCCGTGTGAGAACCCCGTGACGAAAATTTCAATTACGGAATCGGGACTGGAAAGTGTAACGATGTTGTAGAGCTCGAAAAACTGAGCAAAAAAATGTATGGGATCGTTTCTCTACGATCAACCGTTGCAGAGATATCGTCGATCATAGATTTTAATGACGTCATATCCGCAGTCTCAAATAAAATTTGGATCCAAATGTTGTGTCACCCCATCACCCGTATCGCTGACCCTAAAAAACGTCAGTTATCCCCATTGGTTCTCGAAATATTTCCCCAAAAACGTCGCGTTCGATTGGGGATGCAATGCAATGGTTCCCCCGTGATCATAAAAACATCTGACGTCAAATGCCACGTGCTATTATACTAATCGTGAATGTGTCTTGCGTGGGCGAACTGCCGCTATATGACCACGATTAAGAAGATTTTGACCATTAAAAGAACAAAAACACAACACTCTCTAAATTAAAAGTGGGATGCACACACGCGGATTAGTATAAGTAGACTAGTATCCCGGGTAAAAACTTTTTACCGAACTTAACTTCGAAAAGGATGGGTCAAAATCGCCTTTCCCGTGAACGATCCCCACGATGAAAATTTCAATTTAGGAATTGGATAGAGAAAATGTAACCATGTTGTAGAGCTAGAAAAACTGATCAAAAAAATGTATGGGATCGTTTCGCTACGACCAACCGTTGCAGAGATATCATCGGTCAAAGATTGTGATGACGTCATATCCGCAGTACCAAATAAAATTTAGGACCAAATGTTGCGTCACTCCATCACCCGTGTCACCGACCCTAAAAAACGTCAGTTATCCCTATTGGTTCTGGAGATATTTCCCCAAAAACGTCGCGTTCGATTGGGGATGCAATGCAATGATTCCCCGTGATCATAAAAAAACTGACGTCAAATGATGCCACGTGCTTTTGGAATGATCGTGAAAAAAGTGTCTCTCGCCTCTACGTGGCTTTACGCGCACATAAGAGGACGATGACCGTAAATTTAAACTAAATATGTCACTCTCTAAAATAAAAGTGGGATGCACAATCGCGGATTATTATAATAAGATTTGACGTTTATTGATACAGTGATACAGAGCAGGTGAACATGGGCGGCGAGCGACGCCGCCTTGGCGGTTAGTCTATATATTAATAGCCGATTCTCTGTTTGTCTGTTTGTTTGTTTGTAAGTCACGCAAAATGGTAGATTGAGTTGTGAGCGAAATTATTTCTTTTTTTGTGTGCGACGTGAGTTCGAAGCAAATACATTGCAAACCCAATCGAACGTGAATTTTTTTGGCTGATGAACTAATAGGAATAACGTTGTGTTTTTATCATTATTGTTAGTTTTATATTCCACGTTGACTTGGCTTTGAAAACAGTACATCAACTAAATACAAAGAAACTAACTGATTAAACATTTTGGACAAAAAACAGCAGTGGCAGAACGTGGCAGCATATGTTCGGTTTGCCACTAAATCTTGCCTGACTGGGTGACCTTTTTTTTTGAGCAATCAAAATGTTTAAAAACCGATAGGTAAAAAAAGAGTATCATATAAAAACAAAATGTTTTTTTTTTTTGCTTTTGTCGTAATAGTTGTCTTAATTTCTTTTAATCGATTTCTTTTAATCTATTTCAATCTGATCGAACGTTTTTTTATTCTCTTTATTCATTTAGCACGTGCATTTTTTCTCTCCTCCCGTGTGAACATTTTAAGAAGAGAAACCATTTTCGACCTGTTTGATAGCACCCATGTTTGAGCGCGTAACTTTTTTAAAAAAGCTTTTTTACAAAAGCTAATAAAAGTGGAAGTTGTTCTTCCTACGTTTTGAGTGTATTGTTGTACTGATCAACGATTGGTTTTAAAAAATAAATAAGTCACACATAATGAAAAACCTGAAAAATAGTTAATGTAACACTGATGTAGCACTGACTGCACACCAGAGGTTGTGACTTCGAATCTTTTCCAAGTTGTATGAGCCGTTTATAAAGTAATTTGCCGTTTATTGATACAGTGATACACAGAGCAGGTGGATATGGGCGGCGAGCGACGCCGCCTTGGCGGCTAGTCTATCATTATTATATTGTTAGTTTTATATTTATATTATATTGACTTGGCTTTGAAAACAGTACATCAACTAAATACAAAGAAACTAACTGATTAAACATTTTGGACAAAAAGCAGCAGTGGCAGAACGTGGCAGCATATGTTCGGTTTGCCACTAACTGTTGCTTGACTGTCGTCTGAGACGGGTGAACTTTTTTTTTGAGCAATCAAAATGTTTAAAAACCAATAGGTAAAAAAAGAGTATCATGAAACAAAATATTTTTTTGCTTTTCTTTTAACAATGTAATTTCTTTTTTTAATTGTTATGTGCTTCAGATGGAACGTTTTTTTATTCACTTTATTCATTAAGCACGTGCCTTTTTTTCTCTTCTCCCGTGTGATCTTTTTAAGAAGAGAAACAATTCCCCCCTAACGTTTGATAGCACCCATGTTAGAGCACAAAACTTTTCTAAAACAAAAGCTAATAAAAAGTTGAAGTTTTCTCTCTCTACGTTTTGAGTGTATTGACACACTGATAAAAGATTGGTTTTATCAGAGGTTGTGACTTCGAATCTGCTTCTGGTTGAAGACAAGTTGTACGAGCGGTTTATAAGGAAATTTGACGTTTATTGATACAGTGATACAGAGCAGGTGAACATGGGCGGCGAGCGACGCCGCCTTGGCGGCTAGTCTATATATTAATAGCCGATTCTCCGTCTGTCTGTCTGTTTGTTTGTTTGTTTGTTTGTAAGTCACGCAAAATGGTAGATTAAGTTGTGAGCGAAATTATTTCTTTTTTTGTGTGCGACGTGAGTTCGAAGCAAATACATTGCAACCCCAATCGAACGTGACTTTTTTTGGCTGATGAACTAATAGGAATAACGTTTTGTTTTTATCATTATTGTTAGTTTTATATTCCACATTGACTTGGCTTTGAAAACAGTACATCAACTAAATACAAAGTCACTAACTGATTAAATATTTTGGACAAAAAGCAGCAGTGGCAGAACGTGGCAGCATATGTTCGGTTTGCCACTAACTCTTGCCTGACTGTCTGAGACGGGTGAACTTTTTTTTTGAGCAATCAAAATGTTTAAAAACCGATAGGTAAAAAAAGAGTATCATATCAAAACAAAATGTTTTTTTTTTTCTGCTTTTCTTTTAATAAATTAATTTCTTCTTTTAATTGTTAAGCGTTCTGATCGAACGTTTTTTTATTCTATTTATTCATTTAGCACGTGCCTTTTTTCTCTCCTCCGTGTGAACTTTTTAAGAAGAGAAACCATTTTCCCCCTGTTTGATAGCACCCATGTTAGAGCGCGTAACGTTTTTAAAACAAAAGCTAATAAAAAGTTTTTTTCTCTCTACGTTTTGAGTGCATTGTTGTACTGATCAACGATTGTTTTAAAAAATAAATAACACATGAAATTTGGGTTTTTTTGGAACCATTGTTTAAACTGATATTTGATATTTGATTTCGAATCTGCCTCTAAGATAACTGACGTTTTTTCGGGTCCGCGATACAGGCGATGGGGTGACAAAAAATTTGGGTCTAATTTTTTTTGGGAGGGGTCTGTGACGTCATCAAAATCTTTGAAGAATGATATCTCTGTAACGGTTGATCGTAGCGGAACGATCCCATACATTTTTTTAATCAGTTTTTCGAGCTCTACAACATGGTAACACTTTCGGTTGCCAATTCCTTAATTTTATTTTTCGTGAAGTCAACGCATGCTGAACATGGGCGGCGAGCGACGCCGCCTTGGCGGCTAGTCTATATATTAATAGCCGATTCTCCGTTTGTTTGTGCGTTTGTTTGTTTGTAAGTCACGCAAAATGGTAGATTGAGTTGTGAGCGAAATTATTTCTTTTTTTGTGTGCGACGTGAGTTCGAAGCAAATACATTGCAACCCCAATCGAACGTGACTTTTTTTGGCTGATGAACTAATAGGAATAACGTTTCGTTTTTATTATTTTGTTAGTTTTATATTCCAGGTTGACTTGGCTTTGAAAACAATACATCAACTAAATACAAAGAAACTAACTGATAAAACATTTTGGACAAAAAGCAGCCGTGGGAGAACGTGGTAGCATCTCGGTTTGCCAGTGTATCCTAACGTATCCTTGCCTGACTGTCTGAGACGGGTGAACTTTTTTTTCGAGTAATGAAAATGTTTAAAAACCTATAGGTAAAAAAAAAATATCATAAAACAAAATATTTTTTTTTGCTTTTGTCATAATAGTTGTCTTTAATCGATTTCTTTTAATCTATTTTATTTTATATCAGATCGAACGTTTTTTTTATTCACTTGATTCATTTAGCACGTGCCTTTTCTTCTCTCCTCCCGTGTGATCTTTTTAAGAAGAGAATCCATTTTCCCCTTACGTTTGATAGCACCCATGTTAGAGCGCGTAACTTTTTTTAAACAAAAGTTAATAAAAAGTTGAAGTTTTCTCTCTATACGTTTTGAGTGTATTGTTACACTGATAAAAGATTGGTTTTACCAGAGGTTGTGACTTCGAATCTGCTTCTGTCTGGTTGTACGAGCCGCTTATAAAGGCCCTGATACACCTATGAATTTTTTATTCGAAAGATTTAAAATTTTTCTTTCTGAAATGTTTTAAATTAATTAAATTTTTCTTTAAAAAATTTACTTTCTTTATTACATACTTGTTGTTTCTGATTCATTTTTTAAAGCCCTCAAAGAAAACCAGTTGAATTTACCGCCACCCCAACCTTTGCCGAAAGATTGTGACGACTTCTAGTATGAAGAAAATCCCAAGCTCTTACCAATAGTGTTTGTAGCCGACGATGATTTCCCTCTAGGAATTCATTGCATGAAATCTTTCTCACAAAAAGAAACGACCGATGAAAAAAGAATTTTCAACTACAGGCTTTAATGCATGCGGAGAATAAGTGTGAATGTCTTCGGAATATGGGCCAATAGATTTAGGCTTTTTGGAACTAAAGCGTTTCTGAACCCAGGTAAGATTGAATAAGTGTGACCGCCAGAAAAGTCAGAGAAAAAGTCATGGAGCACTTCTATGGACCAGGGCAAATACCTTGGCAATGGAAAATTTTGTACGCGTAAAAAGATACTTCATTCGGTTGTAACTTCTATTTCTCATGAAAAAAGCAAATACATAACATAAGAATGAAGCATCTCTGATTTCTACCTAGGATCAAAGCTGTATTGTGGATAACCTAAACGATCTGGTTGATACGAACTACCATTAAGGGATTCATCTTGCTGTAGTTGACTGGTAAATGATTGGACTCGAGGTTGAAGAGTATTTCTGAAAGGATTGAACTGCGCTTGATGTTTACTGTACATAGACAAATACACCAGCCTCTGAATTTCTAACTTTAGGAATTCTTTACACGTACCATTCCCTAACTGCCGCAACTGAACAAGCAACATTTGAAAAAAATAGTCATCTGCCGTCTTATCAGGCGAGCTTTCTGCAACCACAGGTTGCTTCAAAACATTGATTGCAGCCGCCCTAAACATTTCCCTTTCTTCTTTTTTCTCAGCATCTTCCTCCATTGACTTTTGGTTTCGTTTGCTTTTGTGCGAAACAGGAATATTTTCTGTGCCGTAGGAGGCGTCTGTTAATTTTGCGTCTGTTAAGTTAGTTTAAAATTATCACTCAAGAATAGGAGTCTTTCATAATACGGCCAAGTAATTTTATAAACCTCATCAGCTCCAGCGTCACTTTTTTGCAGCTTGCTGTTAATATCTTCTGTTGATATCTTCTGCTTTAATTCTGCTTTAATTCTAGTAAAAGTGCGTTTTATCTTCTATGTCTTTATACTCAGCGTAAGTTGTTTCAAACAAGCGCGGTTTTGCCTCCCATATAAAGGTATAAGTTTGATAATGTGGTCATAACACCATGACCAAGATTTTTTTTACTTCTCTTTTCTTTTTCGACGGTTATACAACTTCAGACACCCAGTTATCTTCTTCTCCTTCTTCTTGCTCATATCCCTAGCAATTTCGTGTCTTAGCTGGTCTTCCTCAGAGAACATCTCAAGACAATATGTAAAAGACCAAAAATACAAAATGCTTTGGTGCACAAAGTATTTGCAAAAAAGCTGTTACTAGCTTCTTTAAAAAAAATTAAAAAAATATATTTGCTGTACCTGAAACGTCTTAACTCGTCCATGTTTCTCACAAAACTAACTTTCTTCTTTTCGTGCATTCTCAAAATTAACTTTCTTCTTTTTCGTGTATTCTGTTTCTCCCTACAGAGTTCCTGTTTCTTCAAAGTTCATTCATTTCGCAAAAATCGTGCGACAAATTCTGTCGGTTTTCTTTGATGTCTCGCGAAAAGAAAAAATTTCTTGCAAAAAATAATGAACCGTTTCGTTATTTTTTTAAAGATTTTCAGAGTTTTCAAGAAAACTTTAAAACATTTAATTTCTTTAAAAACACAAGATACATTACGAAATTTTTCTTTAGCAATGTCTGAAAGAAAACTTGCAAATCTTTCGAAAGAAAAATTCATAAGTGTATCAGGGCCTTAAGGAAATTTGACGTTTATTGATACAGTGATACAGAGCAGGTGGACATGGGCGGCGAGCGACGACGCCTTGGCGGCTAGTATTCCATATTTATATTGACATGTCTGTTTGTTTGTTTGTAAGTCACGCAAAATGGTAGATGTGAACTGCGAAAGAGAGTCAGCAATGTAAGATCCCATATAAATTATTTCTCTTTTTGTTTTTTGGGGGGTCTGCGATACAGGCGATAGGGTGACGAAAAATTTGGGTCTATTTTATTTTTTTTTTTTTTTTTGGGGGGGGGGGGGGGGGGGGGGGGGGGAGGGGTCTATGGCGTCATCAATATATTTGATCAACGATATCTCCGTAACGGTTGGTCGTAGGAAAACGATCCCATACATTTTTTTGATCGGTTTTTCGAGCTCTACAACATGGGCACACTTATCATTGCCAATTCTTTAATTTTATTTTTCGTGAAATCTGAAGATGACACAACGCATACTGAACATGGGCGGCGAGCGACGCCGCCTTGGCGGCTAGTATACATTAATAGTTACAGTATAACAATTTGTTGGACTTTTATAACAAATATAATATGTAACATTAACATTGATAACAATGTAGTGTTTTCTCAAATCCTTTCAATGATAACGGAAAGACTACCATTATGGTTTTAAGATCCTATTGATTTAGTTAAAACTATATGAAGATACACACAGATTCATAAAGAGGATCCAGTGAATTGTCACAATTATAGTACCTTTGGAAAGAGAAGGATGGACTGACAAAAATAATTGATTTGAGGGTAGATAGCAATCGAAAATCAATTCTTCCAATGAATGAATTCTATGAAAATGTCACATCAATAAAGATCAATATACACACAGAATGCCATGAGTGTTTTCATTCATCTATTCTGTAACCTTAGAAAACATTTTCCGAAAACCAAATTTAAGAATATAATTGCCGTTTGTTGGAATTTTTTTTCAGTAGATATTGAAGATAAATGAAATGTTTCAATTCAAACTAGATTTTAATAAGGTTTGTTTTTACTATGTCCTTATCACAAGGATGTTCACACTCAATATTTCGTACCTTATCGGCCAAAACTCGACTAAATTTTTGGCTTGGTGAATAAAATTAGGGCCGACTAATAACTAAGGCCGACTAATAATTAAGGCTGACTAAGTTTTGGGCGATAAGGTATATTACAGATTTCTAGCTATATATATTTTCTATTGTGGAATACCGAACCTCAATACACTCATGTTAGAATTTCCTGTCTATCTTACTTCTTACTCGTTTCTGATTTGACCTTCAAATTAAAGCGTGGCAATGTCACCATACAAAGATAAAATCACAACACACGAATTTGTAATCTCCCTTATCATTCAAGGATGTCTACTGTAGCTAATAATCTTGATAAGGAATAAAATCATGACTAATCAAATGGGGGAAGCACCTTATTTCTTTCCAGAATGTTGTTAAAGTCTTGAAAATATGTAAGCAATGTAAACAACTCAACTTTTTACAGAAATGAACTCGAGTTGAATACGTCTACTTATTTTTGATCTCAACACTATTACCGTAAGGCTTCGAATAAACGCCCCACCCCCCACCCCCACCCCCACCCCTGAAAAAGTGAAATTATTTAATAAACTAGAAAGGAGGCGGGAGAAAATGTACCGACGAGCAGTTGGAAGAACACTTGGTTTTGTGCGTTTACCAACAACGGATGAAAATGCTCCTTTTAGTAGGAAAATGATCATTTTTAAAGCTAAAAAGATGTTCAATGAAAAGAATGAAGATACTGTGTAGTCCAAGATTCTTTTGTGGCAAGCAGAGGCTGGTGTGAAAAGTTCATGAGAAGACGTGGTTTTTCACTTAGAAGAAAGAAAACTACAGCTCAAAAAGATCCTTCCTTTTTGATTGATCATATAGTTGCATAATTTTCATATAATTTTAGAGCATTCTTTTCTGTCCATTTTTCCAAAATTTAAAGAACGCCTCCCCTCGAATAAACGCCTACCTCGAATAAACGCCCCCAAAAAACCGGGCGTTTATTCGAAGCATTACGGTATGTAAAAAAAATGAATCCAGATTTTTTGTAATTTTATATCACGGGACTGGCGTTCACCAGAATCTTCTTTGCTGCCAACTGTATATCGAAAAGGCAACAAAGCCTATGTTCGAGCTTGAACTACAGGCGTCTAAAAGCTACACTTGTAAAATAACATGAAATGAGTCGGGAGTTTTGACAAACTCAATTACTGCCCCAATATGATGGATTTTGTTGGAAAAGAGAGAAAACGTGACGGACAATTTTTTTCTTTATTTTTTAAAAAAATTTCACAAATGCTTAAATTAAAGTAAAACTACCTCTATTTTGCACTCATTGGCTTATTCCTACTAACGTGACTGCGCCCAGTGGGCAAATTTGTTAAAAAAATCACTGTAAAGGAATGCATCTCTATTGAAATATACACACTATTTCAATAAAAATGCTGTTCATCGCAGTGACTGTTTGAAAATTTCACGCACTGGGCATAATTGCAAGAGTAAAAGACTACTGTGCAAAAGAAATACCGTTGCACTCTGTCACACCTTTTTTACTAGTCCTGGACACATCTATAGCATATGTTATATAGGTATATTTTGAAAACGTTAAATTACCTCTAGAAAATGAATGAATTTACATTTTCCAATTATCTTATTTTCCAACTACACGCTTTTTATATATTTCCCCATAGGGCGAAATATATGTTAAAACCGGTAGTTTCCTTCTCCTTCTCCTTCTTCTCCGTTCACTTTTATAGCCGCGGTTTGGTATTGAATTTTCGCCTAGGCAAAGTAGATAAGAATAGAGGTTAGTCTACAACACGCCATTTTTTTCAGTCAGCGCAGATTAGCAGTGGAAGATTTTTGCTTTTAAAATAATTCAATAGATGAAACGTTAAATGATGGAAATGAATCGTTTTAGTTCAGTGTTGTCTTATAAAGCTTTGTACTTTTGAATGAACGTGTAAAAACCAGAAAAAATTGATATATCAATGATGTTTGGTTTTTGTTGATAACAATGATGATTGGTAATTAATTTGTTTCGAACAGCAAACCATTGAAGCTGTGGTTTCAGTGCAAAGGTGAAAATTCATAATCAATAGGCAGGCTGAAGATTAATTTTTATTTTACATCCTGATATTAATGTAGCCCAACTGAACCAGCCATAAAGGAAACCCTTTTCATGTGGATAACAGCCAGTCCAACCAGTTTGTTAATTCAAAAAGTACATACAAAAAACAGCAAGTAAAAACGTGATGTCGTATATACAATAAGAAGTTCAGAAAACCGCTTCACATAATAATAACTTGAACGAATCTGGTGGTCGAGTAGTGTACTTCCCTGGATAGTTACTTTTAATCCAACAACAGAAACATAGTTTACTACGGATGAATTCCATGGTCACGTATACTGTTTTGATACTGTATATCATATTTCATTTTGCAAAATTTAAATATATATCACTGTCAATTTTCCTGTACGAACAACGAGCGTAAATCAAAACACAATACAAATGATAGTCTGTAAATTAAATCAAGCCGGAACACGAACTTCCACTTTCAGCTATGTGGTGATATGTATTTTCACTATCAAAGTTTGTTTTTTTCCATTTGGGATTTATATATGAAGGTTTTTATCACAAAATAAACAATGAGTGTGAGCATATTTTTTTGAACAGAGATGTTTATTCTGAATACTTGAATTTAGTTTTATAAATTGTCACTTTAAGCCCATCTTTTTTTTGAAAATAACTATTCTGTCCTAATTTGAAATGTTACATGTAATATTTGTTAGTAGAGATTTTGATTACTTTTGATAGTTATTTGCTTATATGTCTACCTGAAAGTATACTGTGGTATCAAAATTGGGTTTAAGAACTTTCTTTTCTTTTTTTGTACAGAAAACTTGTATATACAAATTTGATTGTATAATGCTGTAAGATAGTTTTATCTGAGTTAAGAAAAGCAAATGTTCTGTTAAATTACATTGTTTACCGTGATTTTATGGCATAAAGGATAGGAAACTTGTCAAGCTTCTGCACCAATAAAGATCATACATATTATTATTATGTTGAAATTGTCTTACACATTGATGGGGTTGTTGATATGCAGTTGTTTAAGGAGAAATATTAGTCACATTTAGGCCTTATAATTTTTAGCTACATGTCCATAGTAACTTCTCAGTCACTTTTTAACTCCTCAGCAAAAAGTTTTAAGAGAAACCTTATCATTTGACCGTGAACAACTTCATTTCATAAGTTCAAAGTAAGTTTTTTTGTGGTATTAAATTCAATCTGAGTATCAGGTCGATGGAAGTTTTACTGTAACTATTTAATCACACATTTTTCTCATGGCTATCAATGTACACACAATAATTGATAAAATGTTTGCAGCTTTGGGGAAATATATAGTCGCATTTTTGCGAATCTTGTTTCTTTATAAGAATGGTGTTTTTTCGTTTCATGATGAATATTCTTAACGCTTTAGTCAAAATCATCCTAATATATTCTTAAGACATTTTTAAGGCCGTACCTAACTTTTTGTGCCGAGAAACAAAAGATAAAACTCAAAGACAACAAAAAAGCAATGGAGAGCCACGGGATAGAGAGTTTTTACATCGTTAATTACAAAAATATATAAATAAATTTTGAGCTCACAAAATCTTAAGATCTTAAACTTAATCAAAATATTCTTAAAACATTCTTAAAACATTCTCAAAATATTCTTAAAACATTCTTAACTTTTTGGCCAATTTCATCTTGAACATTCTTATAAAGCGTATTCTTATTAAGAAAGAAGCGTGTATCGTCCATATCGAAAAGGCTTTAGGAATTATGATGCAAAGAGAAAATCAGGAAAAGATTCCATTTCAATATTGAAATGTTTTTGGTGAATGAAATTGATTGATTTTCACTAGCATTGGTATACACCACTTTGTGGTTAGGCTTGCCATGTTTAATTTTCTATTTACACTTTATTTCCGGAGAGCAGGCAGGCCTTTCATCCATACCAATATGTTCGTCTGACAAATCCTTGCCATCACACGATTTATGGTGTAAACTTTGTGAAATGTGTTTGGGATAATGGGGGTGAGGCTCAGGATTAACCTCCATTGTTCAAATACCTTTGTAAATGTTGTCACCGCATTAATGTAACGGTAACGATTTTTCAGATGAACGTAGCTACTCATATGTTTACCTGGCAAGAATTTGTCATTTATCATGAGTACCTACTAAGCTGTAAACTAGTGAGTCCAGAAAACGTTATTAACTAAATTCTTCATATTTTGCAGAGCATTTCATATAAAAATACAAAACAATCCTGTACGTGAAGCAAAAAATGCTGGAGCGAAAGAGAATAAGTAAAATCCTGTGAAATGAGAAGAAGAATCCAGTGAAATGCTTAAAATGTAAACAAAGAACTTTAAAAATGGTGGCCTAACCTCGAAATGGCCTATTATGACAGTTGATAATCTATAAAGACATGTCTAAATATAGGAAACTTTCCTTCAAAAGTACAAGTCCTGTAATCTCAATTTTCTATAACTGAGCCTAACTTTTTCGGAAGGTATCCTTGATAAATAAAGGGTCACATAATGCACTGTAACAATGTCCAAAACCAATAAATGCATAATAAATACGGAAGCGTAGTAGTGACATTACAATTTACGCTTGATACTAATAGCCTTCATTCCAGGAATAACAACTTGCACGAGCGTTCGACATATTTTTGTATACGTATCGATTTTGCACGTGAAAATAGCCGCATTCAGTGAACAGAATATGATAAATCCACTGAGCTGTGTTCGAAAAAATGTTGATCATAAATTTTCTTGCAATATCATCAGTTTCTATGTTCGAACAAATTTTTACAATTTTTTTTTTAATTTTGTGATTTCTGAGGGGTCGGTTACACGTAAAATTTCATCCCGGGGTGAAATTCACCCCGAGGCGAGTTCAACCCTATGTCTTGAGAAAGCCCTATAAGTGTATACATGTTGTGACCTGGGTGAAGTTTCATCCCGGGCTTATTTCTTCCAAGAAGTATATGAATTACTATAAACTAAATTAATATAAACATATAAAATGTTTTCATGGCAGTCTATTATGTTACGAAATTTTAATGGCACTAATACGTTTCCATAAATAAACCTTATTTAAGATTTTTCGTTAATGAATTATGAATGTTGAAAAGTCAATTTCAAAGTATTTACGAAACAATTTTTTTCAAGTCACTTTCCCAAGCTGCAATGCAAAACATGATCACCATGCCAATAAGCAGACCGGTTGACTGTAATATAATGCTCAGAATAGGTCTGATTTTGAGCAATGGACTCTTTATGATTTCTGGAAACTAAAAAAAAAAAACAAATACAAAATTAAAAGCAATGACTCATCACAATGTTAATGATGACGATTATTTAACTGACGACACATGGAAAATGTGTTTTTGTATATACCAGAGATTTTGATGCAGCAAATAGAAATTTTTGGTCGATGCTGCGTTTGCATGAACATTCCACTTCTCAAAGTGCAGAAAAATACGGCCTCGTTTTGCAGAAAATATTTATTTCTGGTGGTAGGAAACGAATGACGAGCATACAAGGTAATTCCAAAAGGGAAATTCAGGAGGTAATAAATTCAAGAGTGAGTATGTAAACATTATAAAGCTTTTTCTATCGGCACTGGAAAGATTTGTTTTGGAACCCATCTCCACCCGAAGCTATATTTTCTACAGCTACAAATATTTCAATCTACACGAGGTGGTAAAAAATATTTTTTACGTATTAACATTTTGAATGTTTTGGAGTATTACTTCTTAACACATAATAATTGATGTAATTTATGGGTTGTCATAACGACCCAGTGAACGAATACGAATTCGTGCGAAAAGCACTGCGAAGAAGAGCATTTTCACTTGAAAATCAAATTCATTGGTTAATAATAGGTTTGTTTACTCAATTTTGCATTTTGATTGGCTTAGCTAGACGGCTATATGCGAAAAACAAAAGTTGTTAAATGATTCACTCAAACATATTAGAAATTTTTCTATGTTTTCTACCTCATGTAGTTTGAAATATTTGTAGGGGTGGAAAATGTAAGGTGTTTGAACTCCATTTGCCGCTTCTTGGCATTTTGTAGACACCACCTCGGTTAGTTTCAAAAACAAAGCGTAATCGTTCAGGATAACTGAAAAACAATTTCTCTATAGGCTTGATGAAAACGAGCAAAATGATTAAATAATTTCAAAACTTGATTATCTTACCATATCAGTCATTGCTATATAAACAAAGAATCCAGCTGTTATTGCAAATATATATGGAACTGCATTCCATTCAGTTCCCAAAATAACGCCCAAAATTCCACCCAGAAAGGCGGATAAAGACGATATGAAGTTCATCAGTAAAGCTTGTTTTACTGATAATCCAGAATTGATCAAAACTGCAAAGTCACCTACGATTATTGAAGTAAACATTTTGTTAATTCCTGTGTTAATATTCTTTTATAATCGTTAAAGCAAACCTTAATTACCTAGCTCATGCGGTACTTCATGTAAGACCATAGCAATAGAAGTACTGATACCTCCATGTAGACCGTCAGGCCAATCTTCTGAGTATGCAGCACCGATGGCCACACCGTCCATGAAATTGTGCAGGGCATCACCCACTAGTATCATCCAAGCAACGGATTGAAACTCTCTTAGTGAAATACCCCGTTTGTTCCCTTCTATACTTTTCACAATCTTATTCACGGACTCCTAAAAGCGATGTGTAGTTGGTGAAAATGGGTCCACATACAGACATAATTTTAAAAAATGTGTGACACGTACAGGTGACTGAAGTTCCAATGACGGTTTCTCTTCGACCTACAAAACACGTCAAGTCATACCTTGGTTGATTAATATGGACGCTTGTATAATAATAAGAAGCTTTTTGAAGAAACGCTTACGTTGGCCGAATGCGTGTGAGAGTGTTCTGAGCCAAATGCATGCATAGATATTTCGAAGATGAAGAAAACGAATATTCCAGCCAAAAACAATACACATTTCCATAAGAAACTGTCACTCTTCAGCGCTTCATCACCGTGTGCATGAAGACCCAAGGCCTATAGTAATAAGCATTTCTTTATTCAATTTGAATTTTGATTTTCTTTTTCATAGTTAGGAAAAAGTGATCAAGGTAGAAAATGTGTTGACTAATGACTAATTTTAGGCCCAACCTTGTACCCAGGGTTTCTTGCCTTTTCGATGTACGGAAGGCAATAAACCCTGGGTACGAAGGTTGATTTTAGGCCAGGTAAGCATTTATTTGAAAGGAAGTTGGAAACGAATGTAGATTATACTGAAATGCTATGAAGTAAGTGATACAATGTAAATAATAGTAAAATGTCAGGGGCGGACGCAGCATTATTTTATAGGTACGGCTCAACCTTGTGGATTCCATTAAGAATTCCGATTCCCCGATTTTTCTCGCTATAACCCGATCGGAATAACCCGATTTACGAACAAATGCATCCCGGGAGATGAACGTTCATTTCCAGTTAGCTACTTTGAACCCCCAACACCAAAATTAGCCTACATTAAACATTTAAACCAAAGGTGGATAGAAGAATAGAAGCTGAATACAATAGTTTTTTTGTTTTCATATGCATAACAAAATAATTACAGTATTATATTAACTGCATCATTATATTAAACGTCTAAAATACCAAACACACTGCACGATTACACATTCCTTCAGTTGCACGAAGAATTTACTAGCGTTCTCATTTTCAAAAGCAAATTTATTTCACCCAAGCAAAATGGAACACAAATTGAACTAAGAGGCTAAAAAACAGTATTTGAAAAAATATAATGAAAATTGGCACCATAAATTTTGTCAAAACTGAACTAACTAAGAATGCATGCAGTTTTCCTACAAAATTCATGGTGCTAGTGCAAGTTATAATTTTCCGCCCTCTATGTTGATTTTCGTCCTGCACTCCTCCTTGACTTCTTACTCTTCTCAACATCCTTTGGCACCTTTCCACACCTCTAGCACTTCATTAAATCTAGGTCGATCTGTTGATGTTTGTGCTAAAAAAGACAAAAGGTGAACAAATTCAAAATTAAAATATCTTATATATATGGTGAATTAGAATTAGTATGAAGTCTCCCACCATTTATTTTTTTTTTAAATACATAAATGAAATAGTATGTTCTCATAGAATATACAGTGAATATATAGTCAAGACAGAACTGTCCACATAAACTAATTCTTCCTATTCTACTTGTATGTTTTCAGTAGACAATCGACCACACTCTGCAAAACAAAATCTTCTCTTAAGACAAAGGCTTCTTAGTAGAATCATAACAGGCTTTATCATCATTTACAGGAAAAAAACTGTTTCTCTTTATTTCTTCTAAAATCTGGTTAGATATCAAATTCCCACACTGATTCAGATCACTTGGAAATGCAAGTAGTATTCTTTTTCTAGATAATTCCAAATCACTATACAATTTGACACAAACTTATCATTGAATTCTACTATTCGTTTCATTCAATTATCAATCATGACAAGCATGGAATAAAACTACCAGAACATAAGGACCTTGTCAACACACGAAACATTTCTTTGACTAAAGCTGATTTCCCACCAAGAAAGAGTAGTTGGGGAATTTCAAAACCAACAGAATAAGCATCTAGCCATTTCAAATGAAATGGCCATCCATCTGTTTTGTCTTTTTCGAGGTCAAAAACATTGTCAATAAATGATTTTATATCCTGGGGAGAAGCTGCAGAGGACGTGTCAATATGGGTTGTAACATCATCATCCAATAATGCTAATTCTTCATGGCTTTCCTTAGCTTTGTCTGTAGAAGAAGATCAACTCAATTGGCATGTTGAAAATATATATATATCATGAGAAATTTGTTCAATTTTGGGCAACTATTCCTTCTAAGCTGAAGGTTTTCTTTGAATCTTAGATGTTCCTGTGGTTCCTTTTCTTTTATAAAGAAACCCAGGAACCAACAGAACATAGTGATTATGCGAAAAGTGCTTGATATTAATGTCCCCTCAAAACAAAACAAAATATGGATTGTGAGATAAGATTCATCCAGCTTACACTAACAGGCCACACTAACAGCATTTGGTTTCAATTTTATCCTCAAACAAAGTGGGTGCATAATGGGTGCATGACTTATGTATGACTGGTGAAAGTCCCAACAAACACAAGACAGAACACCAATTTTGTTCCTCGCAAATTTGCATTGCTTGTTCCTCATTAACCCTCATAAACTCACTACTGAATTTTTTCCAAATAAAGCTAACAACACATAGCTATACGAATGCTCATTATCAGTGAAAAATCTCAAAATAATTGCATATATATAAATGAAATTAAATATCACAAAATAAAGTTAATGTATACATGCAAACTCTGTAGTTTTTGATCACCGCCAAAAGGTACCATGTTTAAAAAACATAATAAGTTTGTGTAATAATCAAGTCCAACGACTCTGAGTAAAATCCCAACCAGGAGTTTAGCAAGGCAAAAAATAATAAATAAAAAGAAGCCCCACAGAGAAATTACAAAATTTTGTTTTTCGTCAAAGTTACAAATATAAAAAGCCATGCATGTGAATGAAAATAAAAAAACAAATATTGAATCTACACTCACATAACTTTCAGAAGCTTTTTTGTTGTTGTGTTGTTTCGGTCATTAAATGAATTTGAATTAATGTATAATAATTAAAAAACAAACTAACACTTACGTTTACAAAGTAAAATATAAAGAAAAACATAAACTTACTTTAAAGCAATGACTGTGCATCTAACATGATGTCTCCTACCACACTATGTATGTTCTGTATTTTCTCTCAGCTGTAAAGTACTTTTTCAAGGCTTTATCTACCAGATCCATGTGCTCATTGAAACACAAAAACCTTTCTTCATCAGTATGGGTAAATTTAAGTATTCTGTTGCCATGTTATCGTTGAGATTAAGCGCCTCAAAAACTTTTTCTCTATGCATCATGTCCGATGCAGACAAATTGAGAAAGAGGTTCATAAGATGATGCACGTGTGTGAGTTTTGAGCCGTATTTGCTTACTCTACCGACAACCGAAAGATTTAAAGCCAAAGGATTTGTTCTGATACGTATTATCGTCTTGCGTACTTTTGGCACGACAGCCGCACTTTCAAAACAAATGGAAAACCGAAAGAAGTACCATGAAGCTGGGATTAGGGGTATAGATGTCCAACTACCGTAAAATCGGGACTTGAGCAGTAACTTTGAGCCGTATCGAAGAGCTGCAATACGGCTCAAAACTGTTAGTTATAACCCCTATCATCATTGATCAAAAGGAGCCGATTTTTGAGCCGTAAAGAAGAACAATACAGCAGTGGGGTTTGCAGTTATAGCTTACCTAAAATTTGCGAGTCAAATGGGGCGCCAACAAATAATGCGCTAATGCATAAAAAACCTATTCGATTGATTTTCAAACGACGCCGTTATCGAGTGATTACGACACGGCGTCAAGAATAGACAAACAGACAAAGAAGCACGACATTTTTAGTAATCATTCTCTTGACTTATTTTTGCTACGGCTTGAGCCGTATGAGCCGTACCCTGCGTCCGCCCCTGAATGTAAGGCGAGGTGAACCATAGGTGAACATACATGTGGAAATAAATGTAATGTTGCATCTCCAACTAGAACGGATACAGCTAACGCTATCAGCATATCCAGTAAATAAGGAAACCATTTCTTTCCAAAAAATGGAATAGTGAGAAAACCAATGAGAGAGCCAGCGCTTACGAATATTATCGATACAAGCGTCGCAACCCAAGCTATAGAACGAAAACATACAATCCTGGTCAAACATACATTCTTACGTTCAAAGACTTCTAATTTTTTCGTTCGGGAAATGAAGTGTTACTGCAATTGGATTATTGTGTAATCTCTAAAATTTATGTAGAAACATACGCTTCCATTTTTCCGTTTCGTCGTCGTCATCATGGTGATCTTCTTCGCATGATTCAAGTTTTTGCGATAAGACTGGACAATGAAGATTTAAACTGGTCTTGTTTTTTGCAATTTCATCAGAGAAACAGCCAAGAAAGTCTTTTGCAAAATCACACTAAATTTATGAGAAATTGAAATAACAAACATGGCCAAGACTTTCGACATCACTACAAAGAAAACTACAAAGGCTTACTGATTTGTCTTCCTTATTTTCTTCATGTCCATGGTCGTCATCTCCACTTCGCTTCACTCGAACCTGTCCATACCCTTCTACTGAGGATATAGCTTGTACAATCCACCAAAACAGAAAAGCTTTCAATAACGATCGATCCATTTCTTGATTATTTTGTTTCGGTAGTTTTTATAATGATAATCTAAAAGCCGATGCTCATTGCTTAGGTGTGTACAAAAAAAAAATGATGTTGCCATGATAATTAAATTCGATTTCAAAGTTCTAATTGAACTTTCAAATTGTCCGTGATTAAAACGACAATTGACAATTGTATTAGTCGTTTGGATTTATTCACATACTCTCTCTAAATAAAATGCGACCTCCTGTGATTTGCTCAGTTCTAAAATAAAGAGTTACCCTATAATAGTTCTATCCAAAGTCTAGATATCTAACTAAGTTATGTTCGCTAAGTGTGAGCTTTCAATTTAAACCAAATTCTAGGTTTTTTCTGATTTAGTTTTACCTTTTACAAGAGGTAACAGTGAATGATTTTACAATGCATATATCAATCATCTTGAAATATTGATAGCAATAACAACTGCTCTCAACCTCACTCGCAAATGTCAAATGAATGAGAATCTCTGAATGTCAGGTTTTTTTTCATTGGTCTTGAGTTCAATCATCAATCATTAAATGCAAAGACCACATACCAAAGGAGTGTGTCTTTCAAATAAACAAATTGTCTCAAATCTACCTCATAAACCATGGAATGTTCTTCACGTGAACAGAAATACGAAGGAGCTAGAATAACATCAAACTTTAGTTCCACTCAAATTTCTATTCAATTTTCAAACGATGCAGATCTATGCGTGTTGCCTCGCCTCATTCCCCCTTATGCGAAATTATGATTTTTGAACTACTCGTAAAGCGCGAAGTAAAAACCGACAATTTTAAATCAAAAAACGCTCATACTTTACAAATATATCTGTAGCTATAAGAGAATAAGGTAAATCGGAACCAAATTCGTTGTTTCGTTTTTCTGTTATGACGACAAAAACGTTTTCGGTAGTTTTACTAATGCATACTCAGACGCTCTTTTCAATATCTTAAGAACTAAAATCTAATCAAAAGTGACAGTAACAATTCGAATAACTTAAACTGAAAATCAAAAACGTAAAATGCTTGCTTAAAATCGACACCTTGCTCTATGTTACATATACTCTTTCTTTTAAGTATTTATTATATACAATTAACATACAACAATAAATACATTAACTATATGACATAGAAATATTTTAAACCTTTTTGTCAATGTTAGCACACGTGAAACTTCCCTACCATTTTTGTTATTGAAAACTTTGCACGCATCTTAAACTTGTGGAGAAGACCCAGGGTACACGTTAAAATTATTTTCCATATGTGAAATTAACAGAGATTAAGGAGATAAACAATATTAGGGAGACTACTAAAAAAAAAAGAAAAAAAGAAACATAGGCAAGTTACGATTACCCTTTATTGAAATTCACAGTTGAAAGAAAAGATCTATTGTATTTTTAATCGGTTTTAATGAAAATGATGACGAAAAAGAAAAATACGAGAAAATTATTTTTCTTAAATTATCGCAGAAAAGTTTCGAATAAATTTCAGAAGTCGTTCGGAAAGTTAGAAATTCATAAGAAAGTCATTTTCACGGTGAGGGAAATGAAAACCGACTACCATCTTTAAAACCTGAAGTCCAGCAACCTTTACTTCCACGAATCACAGAACACAGACGAACATCTTCTGCCTGTAAAACAGACGTTACCATGAAAACATGAAAACAATTGTTAACTCTATATGAAATTAATAAAACACTCAATGATTTTCGATGCTTTATTTATAACAAATAAACCAACATTAAACAAAAAAAAGATGAATATAAATCCCATACTCTCGCCATTAAATTTTGGTTACGTTAATTATGTTTCTTGTACAGCTTGCGTCCTGTGAAATTGATTTTTTCTTACTTTTCTTACTTACTCTTTGATTTCGTTCAGTCATGATGAATTTATATAATATAATTATTATGTTTACTCTCTCCCAGCTGTATTATTTTGTGTGTTTACAGCCTGAAGATGTCAATAAAATGACGAAATTTATAGACCTTTCCCGAGTTTATTTTTTATCACACTCCGCCTCGTTTTCAATTGCGTTACTATGACAACCGAATCTCTTGTGCTCAATCATTAACACTATCACAATTATTACACTTATTGCATATTACTGAAATGAGTCCCGTGACATTTCGTTACCATATTAACCATTGCGAAAACGAGGCGGAGCTTGATAAAAAATAAACTCGGGAAATGTCTATTGCAAATAATAATATGAAAGTTGTGGGCTGCAAACCTTAATACAGCGATGATTTTAATACTCCGCGCGTGGAGCCAATTCACACAAAATGGTAGCAACCTTTCAAAACAAATAGAAATTTGCAACCCTTTGTTATGTCCAAGACCTAATTTACACTGATGCCGATATAAATTTAAAATAGATTCGTAGTGTAAATAAGACTTAAAGGGGAAGTAAACTTTAAAAATCGAAATTGGTTTTTTGTCCCATTTGGAAGAATTTCAAAAATGATGAAAGTTGTTTTTTGAATTTTCAAAAAAATTTTCGTTCCTAATCCTAAATATTATTTTCCAAAACATGATCTCCATGACAACGTGGCATAACAACGTTCAAAAAGATATTACTGAAATACAAATATGTGAACAACACAGATAGTCAATTCAGTTGAAAATCAATGTTGATTTTATAAGTTTATTTCCTTTAACTAACAAACTATTTGCTGGAAAAAAAAAAATATACATAATGCGTACTGGAACAATGGAGACGTATTTTATACAAAAATTTAATTTTTTTTAAAATGATAATGAGCTATTACATGGAGAGCTGAAGGTTGCACTATGCTGATGTCAGCTAAATAGAACAATTGGAAAGTAGTCTGGGAATGAGCAACTGTTTCAGTCAAAGTAAAAAAAATGTTTGGCTCTCTCGTGGAGATTATCTCACAAGAAAACTGCTGACACACTTTTTAGTTGACCTTATGATAGTTCATTACTTTAATACATGAAAACATCACCAAGAAATAAGAAGCAAAGGAAAAAGTGAAATCGACTTACCTCCGGCCTGATAATACGTTGTTTTTTTATAGGCACAAACATAAGCACTGCGCTGGAGAATGGAGTGCATCCATGGCGTCAACAACGCCCTTTAAATTTTTTTGTTAGATCGTGTATTATGATTAAACAAATTTAATCTCCTATTATATGTTCCACTGACACTTTTATTATCAAAGGTTATAAAATTCTTCTTTTATAGGGGGGTTTCATTGTCTGAAGTCTCCTGTTTATTTAAATGATCAGTTAAGTTTTCTTTCGCAGTAACTGTTTTTTCAACATCCGTTTTTTCGCTTGTTATTTTGTGAGGTGGAGATGAACCCGTGTTAACTCAATATTGTTGAGTATGTTTTATGTTGAGTAATGTTGATTAATTTTTCCCCCCGTGCTAACTTCTCATTTAAAATATCATACTCCCTGCAACAGCATTCACACTCTTCCAGGCTTTTATCCTAACAAATGTGACACAAAAAGACAAGACTTTCCAGAAGGCTAGAATCTAAATCATCATCATCAGCGACTTTTTCTTCGCTTGAACCTCTTCTTAATTTCTTCTTTGCCATTGTCATAAAAACCAACGATTGACTTCTCATAATTTGAAGATTCATAACTTTCCACATAAAATTCACAGGAGCTACTTTTATTGCTGTCTGACACACGATTAAGTCGTTTTACACTAGGTGATTTAGAACGCACTGAGCGTAGTGGCTATTGTTTTTAAAACAATGGCCGCTGAATTATCCACTACGCGCGTTTTCATTCAATTTCCATTTGCAAAGATGAGTTGAAAAAGAGCGTCTTCAAGTGTAAACAAAAAAAAGTAAAGATGAACACTAGAAGGATACTGTTGTTATCACAAGAAAAGAAACATACAAAGAAGTACGCTAAAAGGTTTTGTGTAAGACTGTTATATCAAAGAACGTAAACTGAAAGGAGAGTTCAATCTTCTCGCTCATGACATTTTCGAAGGACACACTTTTTTCAAATGTTTCAAGGCTTTCAGAAAGTTAGTTTCATGAACATTGAAACCAAGAAACAGCAAACTTGAACTGCTTATATAACTTTCGTTTAGAAAATTATCAGAAGACCTCATTTTTAATGTAAGTGTTCTTGCCTTGTCTAATCAATTGACCTGCGATTAGACATTTGTCAATACTTTTACTTAAGAATGAAAGAGTTTTCATAAGTACAGGACTTTTTATGATAATATCAAACAAGGGGTAATTTTTTTTAAACGTCCGTCTCCCTTTTAAAAGAACAAAAGAAAAGCCAAAAGAAGAAAATAGAAACAAACAAACAAAAATAATAAAAACAATACATTTAAAAAAAAAAGAAAAAAAAAAAATATAAAAAGGTTCTTAGAAGTTAAAATAAGAACAACCACTTCGCAACCTCGTCCCCAAAAGGCAAGACGAGGTTGACCACTTCCATGAATACTATATGAAAGTTTGAATGCTTTATGTTTTAAAATGACTAGCCTGCTGGTTCATTATTTTCGCTAAGGGAATTTTTCATACTCTAAATCACAGACTAAACTGCCATTTCGGCCGAAAGAGTAGCAGTAATCAAACCCATTGGGCAACTTGTTGAAAAATCACTGTGGCGGAGTGCACACTATGTCAATGTAAATTACTCTTCATCGTAGTGACTTTTTGACATTTGTTTGCGATGGGAGAAGGTTGTTTTAATACGATATATTCGCTTTACCTGCTTCCGTAAAAATAATGTTTAAGCTAAAAAAAATACAGACGACGTTTACCGTTATCAACGTGCAGTGTGCAAAAACTTTATTGTTTGGGGTTTGGTGAGTAAGTTGCTATCAAACAAAATTAGTTCGGTATGCTTTTATCGTCTATAATGAGATGTATCTGACGTGAAAATAATCTTTTAAATTGTTCAAATACCATGTGGTTATCTCATAAAACCTTTCCATCATATTGTCTCAATCATTTGAAACAAGATTAATATCAAGAATATGAAAAAAATAGCATTTCTTACGTCACACTACAATAAACTTGTGTTCTTATATGTTAAACATTTTAACACTGTTACACTAGGCTGAGATGTTTTTCAAATGAAAATTAGGCTTGAAACATTAGTACTTCAAAAAATAGAAGCAAAAAATTGATGAAAAAAATATTTCCACACCTCACACGAGATAATAAACCTTTCCCTAATTTCTGTTCAATGCAACAAGTATCATCTCGTTATAAAGGTTTTAATTATCCCACTGTATGGAAAAAATAAGCATGTAATACTAAGTGATAAGAACTCTCATTAGTGAAACAATACAATGTATAGAAACAAGGCGAAACTTCATCCCACGGTATTAACATTATGTTTACACAGAAATTCGGGGAAGGTCTATCATTGGTATTGGATGTTACGAACACGCCTTTCCAAGTCTTCATCAATAATCACAAATTGGTATACAATGTATAATATATATACATCTTAATTTAGTGGTTTTATATACTATTCTGAACATGTTTTGCTTTTAAGAGAAATCATTGAAAGGCTCTATAGTTAGTACTGGCAGTTTCTTAAATTTTTAGCAATTTACTAGTTTCTTATTTGGTTCTTGAACTCAAACTACTCAGATAACTTAAAAGCTGTTTTGACATGTATTTACTACTGTCCTATTGGATACAAACGAGGATTGGAAAAAAAGTGTGATTTTACCAGTTTGGAAACGTTTTGTCTTTTCATATACGACTTTGTTAACTGCATAACTATCAAGTGAAAATAACAATTTAATCACACAAGTATATCTACAAAAAGTTCATGAAAAGATAGTTCACGGAATATCACGTTTCTTATGGTTTCATAATCTTTTGAAGCCTAACAAATCTAGTACTGAATTTTTGTTATTAGAAACTCCATCCTCAATAAATACGTGAATTTGAATTGCCAAGATTACTTACGAAATACATACCAACATACGTGCCTTTCGTTCTTGGCTCAAATTTAGTACATTAACCAAGTATAATACAGAAATTTGTGACATATTTTCACTTCAAAAGACCTCTGCTACTGAAAAAGTATCAACATGTACGTGTACAAATTCACTCAACTATGGTAAATCCAGTGATAATGTTTTTTTCTGTTTTAAGTTATTTTTAAATTGAAAGGCAGATCCCTTACAGTTGTGAAATACTGCTTTCACCATTTTTGCATAAAACACTTACAAACAAATCTTTGATGCAATGCTCATATACGCCTATAAACCATTCTATATTATGCCCTTCGTAACATTGAGAGCTAATCTTACTTGTCATCAAAACCGACAATCAAAATATTTTGCACACAGAACGTTTGTTTCACTCGTTTCAAATCCCTGACATAAATCAATTCTTTTGACGTATTTAAATAATGCGCATACGGGATTTAAAAAAGATTGCTATAATCACAATTGTTCGTCCATATGCAGTTAAAATACTTGATTACATTTGATTGGCTTAAATTCTATTTATATGATAAAGGAGAGAAACACGTGATATTACCACACTCTTTGTTTTCTACCTGGGAAGTGTTTTAGATGTTCAGTGTTCTTTCACTTTCCTCTCCTGTCCAAACCTACGTAACGTTTTCAAACACCTTCGGAAAATGTGCTATTCAACTTTACAAAGATTGTGGAAATAAAAATGGTATGCGCATATATGCATATCATTTTCAAATTCTTTGTTTTTATTGTTATTGTTGCTATTATTAGGAATATTTGTTACAAGATGGTTTCTCAGTTATAATTACACACATATATGCAATATATACAAATACTTTTATTCTGGAAATCCTGTGCAAAAATGACGTAAAGGATCATATATAATATTAAGAGACGTATAGACAAGTTAGTCAACAACATATAGTCGCAGTAACTTTTGAACTATATTTTCCTTTCCCAACATAAGACAGATTGGTCAAATTGAATTAGACTTTGCCAATACTTTATCAATGATTTCCTAAATTGATTTGAAAATTTCAAAAACAACATGATGAATAACTAAACCAGTGAAATCTATTTTGTTTTTCAGTGTTGAAAAGTAACACCACCCTTTTCTAGTATTCAAAATGGGTATTATTTTGTTATGGATTCACCCAGATTCACCCAAAACTTGAGGTTGGAAATTTCGACAGAAATTGTTTATTGATCTTGCAGAGAGAATTTGGAAATTACGTCATGCATTGTACTCCATCGCAGTGATTTTTCAACAAATTTGTCTGGCAGAAGTAAAGTAATTTTTTAAGCCTGAAATACATTATACAATTAAATGGATCAGTTTAAATAGATTAGGAACATCCTTTGTTCAACGCTCAAAACACGGTTATTTGCTACAACCTTAAACACCAACCTTCAAAATATGTATTGGAGACTCTTTCGGTGGGAAGATTGAACTCTCCTTTCAATTTCAATCCTAAGGAAGTCTTAGCAGAATTAGACGGTTTGTTAAGATTTTGTCGAGATCTGGAGGAAGATGTGATCACGGATATTAACATCAGAACCTTAAATTACATAAAAAAACTGTAAAAAGCAGAAGGTGCCCAAAAATATCCAAATGACACGCCGTTACCTGAAAGAACACGGACTAGTTGCAGTCCCGTTTGATAAAGGTATCGGGATCTGCTTAATGACCACAGAAGCGTACAATTCCAAACTGGACGAAGTGATAAAGCTGCCACAATTTGAAAAGATTCAACCAAAAAGAAAGAACGAAAAACATCCTGTATTAAAAGAAGATTATGTGACCACCTGATAGCCCTTGATAGTGTTGCCAATGTTTTAAAGGATTTGAAAAACAAAAAATAAAATATCAAAAGAATTGTTTGATAAACTGAAACCTACCGGCAGCCAACCTCCGCGTTCATACGGACTAGCCAAGATACACAAGGAAAACATCCCCGTACGTCCAGTGTTATCCATGCCTGGATCCAGCTATTATAAAATCGGAAAGTAGATAGCGGACTGGCTCGCGAATGTAGAAGAATGTCATATCAACGCATCAACCAAATCGATCTCTGAGAAACTGAAAGAAATACACCTGGATGAAGACGACGTGATGATAAGTTTTGACGTTAGTGCATTATACACTAATGTACCAATCGTAGAGGCTATCAACGAGTGCGTCGACATTTTGTATGATGGGAAATATAAAAAACCTCCAGTGTCAAAAGAAGTTTTCAAGGAACTAGCCATGATTAGCAGTTGTAATGTCCTAAGTTGACACACGACGGATATTACAAACAATAAGACGGTTTGGCGATGGGGAGTCCACCAGCACCATTTATAGTGAACGGGTGGCTACACAAGTATGATGATAATGTAAAAAGTGACGCCAAGCTTTTTTATAGATTTATATGGATGACATCTTGAGAGACATAAAATCTACCAACGTACAAGAGAAGTTAAATGAAATCAATATGTACCACCCCAATTTGAAATTTACTATTGAGCAAGAGAAAAATGTGTGTTTACCGTTTCTTGATATGGAAAACAGGTTCAACATTATCTTCAACCTGGTATTCAAAGACCACGAATACTGGATTGACAATGAATTACCACGCGTTGGCACCTGTTAAATATAAAAAGTCAGTCGTTTCGAGGTTCGTGTATAGAATCTTTTACGCGTGTAGTACATGGAAGAATTTTGTAAATAGTTTAAACAAGGCAAAACGGTTACTAGAAAACAACCAGTACCCATCCTCGTTGTATGAGCCTATAATAAACAAAACGCTCTCCAACATCGTGAAAGCTCAAACCAAAGAAACGGTGGACGGAGAAAAGAGGATTCTGTAATGGATTTACATCCAATACAGACGAAAAGTAACTAAAAAATTTGAAAGCGCCTTAAATCGAATAAAAGCTCCGTGTAAAGTGATTTCAACTATCAACAAAATCAAAGCAGGTTTACCGTCTCTGAAACAACCAATTGAGTTTAAAAAGCGGTTTAGTATACCAAATAAATGACGGAATTAGCGCCCCCTGCCGAATAACTGGCCCTGCCCGAGTAAGCGCGCAGGGATAGGAGTAATTTTTCCAATAAGCGCCCCTGCCCAAATAGAACAAAAGGGAATGGTTATTTCGCCATATGCAGTCATCGGTAGAGGCGCTTATTTAATACTAGCGAAAAATAATTAATAGCTATAGTTATCATAGTTGATATTTAAAGGTATTTCACGATTAAAAAACAAAAATATTCATTTTAAAACTAGTCTTTTAACAATTTTAAAATAGACAGTTCAAAGTGCGTATATTTTTTCTTAATTTTTCAATCAGTAGGTAAAATCGTCATAAAGAAACGTGTAGTTGATTACGTTTGTTGGATAAGTATAGACACCTGTGCTGGATCAGTATTTTTCATCAGTTTTTTTTGTATTCGATTAGGGTTATTCAAACTGGTCCATTTAAATGGGTAATTTTGTTGTGCCACACTTTGTAATACTTGACACACTTTGTAATAACTTCTTGCCACACTTTGTAATAAAATCATAATGAGATTTTAATCTTAACCAGCAGTCAAGGCGGCGTCGCTCTGCACTCATATTCAGTTGTCACCAAAAGAGTTCATGAAAATTAAAATTTAGGAATTGGCAAAGGTGATGCAAGATGCTACCATTTTATAGCACTTGAAATTCTGAGCATAAAAGAATGTATATGAAGAAATGTCTATGACGAACCGTTTCAAAATTTTATTGCTGTCATAGAGCCTCGTCTCCCCAAAATCTTTTCGTCATCCCATCTCCAATATCGCGGACCCCAGAAAGCGTCAGACCAAAACTTCGCGTTCGATATGGATCTCAATTCTCAATGGCTTAACCCACACTGACGTCGCGCACAAAAAGAGAAATAATTTATGTGTGATTTCTTTCACAGCTCATGTCTGTTACACCGACAAATGTAGTAACTCCGACAAATTTAGTAACTCCGACAAATGTAGTAACTCCGACAAATGTAGTAACTCCGACAAATGTAGTAACTCCGACAAATGTAGTAAAGATCAGCGGCAAATGTTGTAACGGTAATGTAGAATATTGAAATGAGCCACAATAAGGACAAACACATGGTAACTTTTCAAGGGCTATTGGTCACATAATAAAACCAAAAATCGCGCATGTGCAGTAGAAAATCCGCTAATATGAGCTAAATGAGCCAGAATTGGGCAAAGCGCATCAAGGTCTTTTGCCAAGTAACTTTTCAAGGGTTATCAAGTGGCCATATAAAAAAAAACCTCAAAATCACGCATGCGCAGAAGAAACTCCGGCTGCACTTAGATGAAACGTTTAAAGGTTTTCAACATATAACATTCTTGGTGCTATGAAATAGTCATATAGTGGAACCCAAGTTCGCACAGGCGCAGTGAAGACATTTCGGTGGAACCACTACAAGTTAAATGTGTGGTAAAAGTCATACATGCATACATATATTTTCAGCACTGCTAAAAAGGTGCTACTTGCCTAATTATGGCTCATTTACTTCATTTTTGCATGTTTTTACTGCGCATGCGCGACTTACAAAGCTAAATGATGAATACGTTCGTGTTTTCGCCTGATTATGATCCATTTTGCTTATTTTGACATTCTCTTACTACGCATGTGCGAATTCCAGGATTGTTACGCAGCCACCTGATAGCACTGGAAAAGTTGCTTGGTGAAGACTTTGATGAGCTTTGCCCAATTGTGGCTCATTTCGCTCATATCAGCAGTTCTTTTAACTGCACATGCGCGATTTTGAGTTTTATTATATGGCTTCCTGATAGCCCTTGAAAAGTTACATGGTGAAGACTTTCATGTGTGTGGCCTAATTATGGCTCATTTCAACGTTCAAGGCGTTTACTTCATTTGTCGGAGTTACTACATCTGTCGTTGATTTTTACCACATTTGGCGTTACTACGCTTGTCGTGGACTTTTGCTACATTTGTCGGAGTTATTACATTTGTCGGAGTTACTACACTTGTCTGTGTAACAACGTCAAACATTTTGCATGAGAAACAAACAAACAAACACACAGGCAGACAGACACACAGACAGAGAATCGGGTATTAATGTATAGACTCCTTACTAGTTAACCCAAAAGATAAATGAATAGCTCTTAAAAACTCATTTAACTGCTTAATCAGCTGCATTAACCCTACCTACTGCGGGCTTTTTGACTTCCTATGACTGACAAGGGGGTGACTTACATTGAGTGGCTCAATATTTTTTCATGAAATTTGGTATAGTAATACTTCAATATTATTTTTCAATATATTTATATTTCAATATAGCGCGAAATCAAGAATTTTTTCACATATTCATTAAATCTTCATAACTTTTGATTTTTTTCTTGTTTTTTATGTAAACTTTGGCTATTTCTTGTGAATCAAAGTTTGAAACGCAGTTTTCTAATGGATTTTTCGCTTTAATTTTTTTTTGAAAAAGTTTTTTTCTCTTTCTTTTGACTCTTACAGAATTTCTTTAACAAATATTATTTTGATTATAAAATACGTGTCCGTGGTTTCAGTTCACACATTTCTTTTGTTTGTAGCCAATACTTTCTGATATTACTTGTTAAGCCTTAATTACACTTTTTGAAAGGTATAAATTAGCATCAGTGTGACATAGGGCTAAGACATAACAAAAAGTAACAAAGTTTTTCTTTGTTTTTGTTTCCGTTGTAAGCTTGCAATGTATAGCTTGCTGTGTGTACAAAGTGGAATACTTGAGCGCGGGGGCATTTTTAGCTAAAGCTACATGCTAGTCTTATAAACTAGAAGGAGGCGGGAGAGAATGTATCGACGAGCTGGTTTTATGCGTTTACCAGCAACGGATGAAAATGCTCCTTTTAGTAGGAAAATGATTATTTTTAAAGCTAAAAAGATGTTCAATGAAAAGAATGAACATCTTGTGTAGTCCAAGATTCTTTTGTGGCAAGCAGAGGCTGGTGTGAAAAGTTCATGAGAAGACGTGGTTTTTCACTTAGAAGAAAGAAAACTACAGCTCAAAAAGATCCTTCCTTTTTGATTGATCATTTAGTTGCTGGTTGCATACGTTGCATAATTTTCATAGAAATTTAGAGCATTCTTTTTTGTCCATTTTTCCAAAATTTAAAGAACGCCTCCCTCGAATAAACGCCCCCCCCCCGCCCAAAAAAAAAAAACTTCGAAAAATTTAATAAACGCCCCGGGCGTTTATTCGAAGCATTACGGTATGCAGTTTCATCTTCCAAAATTTATGTAGTAGGTAGGGTTAAAGGTTTTTCAAAAGTGAAAACACGTCCTGGGAATGAGGTTGGTTTAAGCACCATTTTTAATACACATGTATTCCAAACTTTCGGCTGAAATACACGGTCAGTTTAAAATGAAAGTTTAAAATGGCTGAGAAAAAACTGCTCAAAAAAAAAGCGATGAAATTTTTGGCCAATGATTTCAAACCTTCAGTTGTTTTGAAAAACGGACGTGTTTGTTTCTGTCATTTTTTCTTATCTATTTTTTCTTTTGTTATTCTCAAAATGCACATGCCATATACATTGTTTTAACAATTTCAAATAGGTCCCTGGTCAAGTAGGTCTACATAAAAATGGGACTTTTAGTTACTTATGCTAACTGAAAATACTTTGACACTTTGAAATTTAATAATGTTGTTTCTCTTGTTAGTAAAACGTATCTTCTCACTTCTCGTTTATTAGCTACCACACTGTCCTTTGAAGCATAAAGGCTTTAAAAGAACAAGTTCAAAAAGGCAGTTATTTGATGGAATTCAGTTGATAATGACCACTGGAAGGTGGTCGAAACGTTCTATGTTTTTTAAATTTTAAATTAATAATTTTTTAAACATGAAGCTTCTTCCTTATATCTTCATCAATTCATTTTTGTTTTCATGAAGTTATAACTAAAGACATACGTGTTTTTTGTTTTTTGTTTCTACATCAGCTCTTATAAAAAAACTCTTATAATAAAACATGTTACACAGTTCACATATGTATAATTCTTTTGTCTTTAAAAAATTAATTATGTATAGACCCTATTTTACACCAACTAACTTTTATTTAAAAACAGGAATTCAGAACGTACTTTATAAAACATGAACCGACCAGAACCGACCAGAACCCAGCAGGAACCCACCAGAACCCAGCAGGAACCCACCAGAACCCAGCAGGAACCCACCAAGAACCGACCAGAACCCAGCAGAGACATACCAATACGGACCCTGCAAACGGGACCCAGGACCATAAAAGGTGGGAGCCGCGTCCCGCGACACTAAAATCAAAAGTGGGACCCGAGACCCGAGACCGTAAAATCAAGGGACCAGGGATCTTTACATCAAAGGTGGGACCCAGGACCAAGGACTCTCAAATCAAAAGTCAGACCCGGGATATGGGTGCCGAAGTGTGCACAAAATTTCTCTAAACAAACAATTCTCTTGATTGTGTCGAGTTGCGTAATAATAATGTATTGCAATGTAGTTTTTCAGCTTTGCAACAAAGTGGATCTATTTGAAAGTGCAGTAATTTCCTAGACACCAGTCACCAGTCACCAATATCATCAATATATGTGATATTGTGAAGTATTAAAATTTATTTGTGCACTACTAACAAATAATCGTGTTGGTGATTTTTTGTAACGTGGTAAAAGGCCTACTGGAAAAGTGGGATCCGGGAATCGGGACTCCCAACCCTACATACAACAGGTGGGACCCAAGACCAGGGAGCCTATATGTGATAGGTGGGACACACCAGATTCAGATCCTTTCTCCCTTATACAATTGTAGCTCGGAGAACTGTGAATTCTTTCTTGTTAACTTCAAAGTTGGAGCCACTGTGATAATGTAAAATTTTAATCCAACTTCTTTTAACGAAGTGTCAAATCATTTTCTTATTAAAAATAAAAGGCTGTGTGTTATCTTTTCAAGATAGTTGTTTGTTTAGAGAATGTTTGTGCACACTTTCGGCACCCAGATCCCGGATTTGACTTTTGAATTGAGTCCTGGGTCCTTGGGTTTCACCTTTGATGTTAGGATCCTGGGTCCTGGTTCCTAACTTTGATTTTTAGGGTCCCGCGTCCTGTTTGCAGGGTCTGTATTGATGCTGGGTTCTGGTCGGTTCTTGGTGGGTCCCTGGTGGGTTCTGGTCGGTTCCTGCTGGGTTCTGGTCGGTTCTGGTTGGTTCTGGCCGGTTCATGTTTTATCAAGTACGAATTCAGAAAACAATTGAATGTGTTCAACTTTACCAAACGCTTTCCATTGAAACTGAAACAGGTGGAGATCTGTACTTTATCATTTAAATAGCCAGTTTGAATGGATCAGTTCAAATAGATACGAAACGTAACTAATGAAAAATACTGATCCAACACAGGTGTCTATACTTATCCAACAAACGTAATCAACTACACGTTTGTTATGAGGATTTTGCCTACGAGGGCTATTTCTATTTGATTCGCTATGAATCACCTTTTCTTTTATTTAAACAACAAGAACTAAGAAAACAATTGAACACGCTCAACTTTTTCAAACGCTTCCCATTGAAACTGAAACAGGTGAAAATCTAATTGATACATCTAAAGTCTTAATTTTAAATGATAATGTATAGTCTGTTCACCACATTCCTGGCCAAATCGTTAAGGCTAAAATACACGATAAGTTTAATTGGACCAATAAGTTGCATATAAAAAACTTATAAGTTTAAATGTAGATTAACAGCTGTTTACACGATCAGTTTAAACTTATCTGTTGAAAGGAAAAACTCCTCTTTTCGAAATGGATATCAATGAGCGCAGAGGCATATCAGTGGCTTTAGTAGCTAGCAGCAACGCATAACTTTGATGAAAATAATAGGGCAAAAAACGCGTTACTTGGGTGAAGCCCTGGTTTTTAAAAAAGAAAGAAATATGGTGCTTTTAATGCACTTCTAAGCCAATTTCGAATGGAAGATCCTACAGAATAGACTAGCATCGGAGAATCGGAGCTTTTTCCATTCTTCAATGAATTTCTCTATTTTTTCTTCCTTTTCTGCTTTGCTAGCCATTTTTAAAAAGTATGCTTTCACACTATACTCAAGTCTCTCAACACATGTTTCACAAACATGTGGCTGGTAAACAACATCACAATAGAGCTATTGTTAATTTAATTCAAATTCAATAGAAAAAACATCCAACTAGTTGGCCAAAGTTGAACATGTCCAACTTTTTAAAAAACTTATAAAACTAGAAAAAATTGTACGTCTTTACTGTTTACACGATCAGTGTTTTTATGTTACAACTAAACGGTCCAATTAAACTTATCGTGTATTTCAGCCTTTAGACGTGTTCAACTTTCAACTTTCATCCATCTTTTTTCTATTGTTTTCTTAATTTCTATTGTTTTAAATAAAAGAGCAGGTGAGCAAGCTGCGCGGCTTCACAATATTCACGAGATACATAGCGAATTAAACAGAAATATAGTGAAGCATAACAGCTAGGAAAACATATTTCATTTCTTTGGATATTTTACGAACTTTACAACATGGTTTCAAAGCAGAAACGGAACGAAAGCACGGAAGAATTCATTAATTTGTGGAAAGGAGAAGTTTCTTTATGGGACGTTTCTTCTCCTTTATATCGAGATAGAGATGCAAGAAACAGGAGCTTTGAACTTTTGACGAAAACATTATCAATGTCAGGTAAAACAGTTTGCTAACTATTTGCAATCATATGACTATTACAAATATGACTTGACTTGTGTCGATACCATGTGTCATATTTTTTATATATATCCTTAGAAATCGACATCAAAAAGAAAATAAATGTGTTACGAACATACTACTCAAAAGAGCTGGCAAAAATGGTCCCCAAAAGTGGAGCTGGTAGGTGTGAAGTTTACGAATCAAAATGGCCGCATTTTATTTCCATGACGTTTCTTCGGGACACAATAACGACAAGAAAATCGTATTCTTCATTTGTTGTAAGTACTTTTTCCTATCTGTGTAAACTTGTCTGTTTTTTAACAGGTCTCGTAAGGAGAACAGTTATATATTTAACTGATACGTTCAACCTGTATAAATATTATGAAATAAATAAATAAATAAATAAATAAATTGCGAGGAAGCCTGTCCTGTTGTATTGAAATAAACAAAAATGCTCTCTTGTCAACGTTGCATCATTTTATAGTTATTGCTTCCTGTAATCGGTACCGAGGTCAAACCACACTGTTCGGATCTGCAACTACCTGATTCAATTTTTCCCTCGTCTGTATTTTTAAAATCAATGCTATCTTTGGGTGAATGTAACGGAGCTTAAGCTACCAGAAAATCGCGCAAAACATAACTTGCCAAACTTATTTTTTCTACTTTTTCTGTGCGTACTTGAATTGGTCACAGAAAAATTCGAAATCTATTTGCAAGTACCGTCTTTCTTCTAATAAACGCCGCCCTCTATCAAACGTCGCACTTTTAGCCGAACATTTGCAACAAACGCCGCCCTGTAATAAACGCCGCCTCCTAATAAACGCTGCATCTTTAAATGCGGCGTTTATTAGAAAACAGGCTAAATAAGGATTAATTTTAATAGTTTAATAGTTTTCTTTTATTATATTCATCAACAAATTCGTCCAAGTTTGCATGATTGTTTGTTGTGTAGCTTAGTTGCTATAAAATAGAAGATATTCTCTCTTCTCATAGGAGAGAACGGCGACAGTGATATTGCTCTTCTTTGACATTTTTGTCAACATATCTTTTGTGGAAAACATTTTCACACAATCTTTTGAAACGCTTTTTAGGAGAAGAAAACGTTGCTGTTTAAGTTTGCTTTAATCTAATTTTTCATTTTGTAATAAACGCTGCCTTCTAATGAACGCCGCCCTCTATCAAACGTCGCACTTTTAGCCGAACATTTGCAACAAACGCCGCCCTGTAATAAACGCCGCCTCCTAATAAACGCTGCATCTTTAAATGCGGCGTTTATTAGAAAACAGGCTAAATAAGGATTAATTTTAATAGTTTAATAGTTTTCTTTTATTATATTCATCAACAAATTCGTCCAAGTTTGCATGATTATTTGTTGTGTAGCTTAGTTGCTATAAAATAGAAGACATTCTCTCTTCTCATAGGAGAGAACGGCGACAGTGATATTGCTCTTCTTTGACATTTTTGTCAACATATCTTTTGTGGAAAACATTTTCACACAATCTTTTGAAACGCTTTTTAGGAGAAGAAAACGTTGCTGTTTAAGTTTGCTTTAATCTAATTTTTCATTTTGTAATAAACGCTGCCTTCTAATGAACGTCGCCCTCTATTAAACGCCGCATCCAAAATTTGGAA
The DNA here is from genome assembly GCA_027922465.2 of Turritopsis dohrnii. NCBI lineage: Eukaryota > Metazoa > Cnidaria > Hydrozoa > Anthoathecata > Oceaniidae > Turritopsis > Turritopsis dohrnii. The sequence goes on along the minus strand of BQMF02000153.1, from coordinate 549,279 downwards.
TTTGTAATAAACGCCGCGCTGTTTATTAGAGGAAATACGGTATACCGAATGCTTTTTCAACGATACGGCGTGATCCACTTAATCTATAATTTAAAATGCGTTTTTCAAGTGACAAGCCTCTGAACGGGAAAGGTTTCATAATACACGTTTGTTTTTTTTAAGAAACACGTTTTCCCAGGCAGCCTCAATGTTTCTTATTATAAGATTTTCATGATTTTCGCCTGAAATGTTTCTTAAATGTTTCTTAAATTTTAGTTAGAAAAAACGTCTAGAAACATGGCGCATATTTGTTGATTTGTTTAAGATGTTAAAAAGAGGTTTACAACCATTTATGTATAGTTTTAACTATTGTATATATTTGCTTTCTTTTTTTTTTCGATATGGAAGAGTAACTTCCCGTTATATTAGCATTCCTTCAAAAATATATCAGTTGTGTTTCTTTATCTCAGCCTGACAATGTTTCTTACCTGTTTCTTAAGATTTTGCCATTTTGAGCCTCATGTTTCTTAAACTCGTGTTTCTTAAAAAAAAACGTGTATTTTTTTTAAGCGGGAAAGAAACATCTACAACAATAACATAAGGTAATGGAACCGCCACCATCACTTATCCTTCCATTGCAACTTACATTTACGTACGTGAATTTATAATTGACATCAACAAGTGCCATGTGTCAAAAGTTTCTTTGTAATTAAAATGGTAAGAACGGCTTTGTTCTGGTTGTTTAATTGCGATGTTTTTACCAGCATTCACTCCATTCTTCATCAGTTGATGGCTTCCACAAATCCAAATTCTTTAATTTAAATTTTCATTTCAGAAGGCGAGTGACGGCGACGAAAGCCAGAGTGAAAGAGATGAATATTCACTAGAAGATGAAGTAAAAGAAAAAAAGTCAAGGAAACAGCCGCTTCCAAAAAAGAGAAAACAGGAAGAAAATAGCAGGGAGGACGAAATTCCCGACGACAAAATGTCCTTCCTCACAACTACAACCAAAAAGATGGATGATGCAGATGAAAAATTTGGTCAGCATATTGTAGCAAGTCTCCGCAAAATCAAAGATGAACAAAAAAAAGAGTACTTGAAGTTAAAAATACAAGAATCGATTTATAGTGTGCAGTTCGATATGTCACAAACTACACCTGGACCCTTTCAACGACAAGTTCAAACAAATAGGTACACAGGCGTTTATTTGCCGCAAACAGGATTTGGCTTGTCAAAGCCACAAGAGTTTCATGTGCTTCAAGCGCAAAGTAGCAGTTTGCCACAATCACCGACATTTAGTAACGACAGTTAATTTCTCTTTATTACATTTTCTTATAGCTATGTTATTTTTATGTGAAAAAAAATATATATACTAAAACTTACTTTGAGATATGTATCATTGAGATTCTCATACAGTGCCTCGCACACAGCTGGGACAAATTGTGATATTGTACTCTTGTGGACCCAGAAGTAGGTCAGCGTAAGTTTCACCAGTCGACAAAAATCGCAAGGTTACAGTCATTTCTAATTTAGCAAGGATACCTTGTATCACCTTTTCAACCTGGAACCCATGGCCTCTTGCCTTTTCGATATACGGAGAGCGGCGAAGAAGACCCTGGCGAACGCTGGTCACGTGACATGAAAATTACACAAAATATGTGTAATTTTTATAAACGGTGGCCCGAAAAAATTTGGTCTCGTGTATTCAGTTTTTTATATAGTCACAATATAACCAATATAGAGACCAAATATAGTACGTCGAGTTCACTCGAGTTCATTTCTGCAAAACTTTATAGTTGTTTACATATTTCCAAGACTTCAACAGCATTATGGAAAGACGGTGTTTCTAATTTGATAAAGATGTTATTCCTTATGAAGGTTATTACATTCAACAACCTTAATGATTAAGGGGAGATTGCAAAATTCGTGTGGTGTTGTGTGTATTTTATCTTTGTAACGAGCTGTGGTTTATTTTGGAGACACATCCAGAAATCATGTATAGAGTGGACAAAAATTAAAGAAATGAACAGAAAATTAAAACTTGAGTGTATTGAGGTTCAATCTTCCACAAAAGAAAATGTAGATAACCATTAACAGTACACACAGTAAAATCAACCTATGCTAAGAAAATAATATATACATTTAAAAAAAAACAGTGACAAAAGATTCTCATGAAGTAGTGTTTGGTATGAAGAACTTATTCAAATACATGAATTGATTCAACATTGTTATTTAAATCAAAATTTGCTAAGTTCACTGGTCAGTAGGTATATGTCTATTTCAAAAGCTTTAGAACTTCTTCTTGTAAGTGTCTAAGTATTGAGTCAGTATACGTGTTTGTCACAAATAAAGACAGAAAAACACAACTTTTAAAATTTGCACAATTCTACTTTAACCTATGAAGTCTTTCTCAAGTGCCAAGTGTCAATATAATACTTATTAATATACTTAAAGGTTTCCTCCCCTGCCAAAAGGAATATGAATGAAAACATTCAGAATATCACAGTAATACAGTCATACGCTGTATATGTTCACTACCCTATTATATTGAAAAAGAATTTGTATTGTTGTGTTAGTTTCAAGGTTACTATGTGATCTGAAGGTACTTAATACATGACAATTTGTAGGATTTTTTGCCAAAAACTAGTTGCCAAACTACTTTTTGTCGATTTTTCTTCTCTGTGTTGCCAATTCTTATCAGGTGCTATTTGCGGTAGTATGAAAATGTAATTGAAATCAAATTGTATGAAGAAGAAAAGTGCAGCCAGGATAAACACAAACTGAACAAGAACAAAAGTAGGGTCAAGAAGAACAAAATAACGAAAATACACAAATGAAGAAAAAAACTGTTATTGAAATTGACTAATTAACCTTATTTACCTAACCTTTCTGTTTTGGTGTTGTATTTTATTTCTTAAAAAAACTTTCAAATTATCCGAACTTTCTTCGACATTTTTTGTCTTGGTAGAGATTAATGCAATTCAAAATGGTGATTTGCTTTTACAGCAACGAAACAGTAAAGTGAAATACCATGATCTCATTCAAAGAGAATTACAATAAGAGATAGCTAGAAAAATAGATAACGTTATCGGTTTTTTTTTTCGTTTCTTTTTCCCAACTGAGGTAGTTTTTACCTGACTATACAGACAAAAACCATAATCGTGTTTATACATTATATGTTCAAAATAGTTAACTTTTAAAAAATACAACTTTTTAAAAATCAATATTTCAATAAATCTATCTATGAAGACTAATCGATAGATCTTGATAAACATAATGAATTTATCGAAATATCAAATCCTTTTAAAACAGACTCTTTCTTTAAAAAATATATATACGAAAGTCTACCATAAATCATGAAAAATTATGTTTGATAAACTAATACTGATGGCTTATTCTACATATGTTCTACATATGTTAACAATTTAGTTCACTTTGCTAAAACAAATGCAGCAGGTTCAACTCCTGTGCAAGGCTTTACTTTGTAGTAAGTATATTACCGGTGATAAGGTGACAGATTGTCTGGTAGTCACACACTTGTTTTATAGAAGTGATTGAAAATTCTTCATATCATAACTGCTTCTAAATCAAAACAATGAATAAAAACAACAGTTTAATTTAAAATGTTTTAAATATCTCCCTGATTTGAAGGTAGCAATCAAGTTGTTATTATTATTGTACAATATTTCTGGAGTTGAAGTTGATGATGATGAAGAAGAGAAGACGAAGAGGATAACATTTTCCAAGTATATCAATTAATGATACTTCTTAATTCACTGAAAATTAAAGAGATATTAGTAGGAATAGTAAAACATAGTAAAAATAAATTTGTTGATAGTAATGAAGCAGTGGCGGATCTAGAGGTATGTCGAAATTTGTGTAGGAGAGTGTTAGCAATCTAACCATAAAAGAAAAGTGTTCAAATAATCCCATTGGTAATATAAATTGAATTCACAAATTATGTTAATGCTCTCCTACACAAACTTCGACATGCCTCTAGATCCGCCACTGTGAAGATAGTCTGGAAAGAAACATTGCAGTGAGAAGCACATGAAAATGCAAAGGTCTGGAGCAATGTCCTAACAGGTCTGAAGCAATGTCCTTGCCGGGGTAATGGTGTTCTTTGCTTTCACAGTGTTGTTTAGATCCAAATGTGAAAACAAAAGAAATGTTCAACTGAACAAAGTAAACTTGATTAAATGGTTTTGGTCAAGACTAATTATACTAATTATGGGACAAATTTACAGGCTGTCAAGCCATGTATGTCATAAAAAATGACAAAACTTTGGAAAAAAATGACAAAAAATGAAAAATTTAAAGAATGAAATGGCAAAAAATGACACGTTTTGAATATTTGATGTATTTTTCTTAACAACGTAACATTGAAACGATTTTATGCGGAATAAACAAAAGCAATGAATGATAGCATGAATATAAAATAGCACTAATGTATAATTCCAAACACAATGAAACCAGGTAAATCTGAAAAATCTGAAGGGCACTACTTGATAAAGTTATTATAATTTAGCTAGTAAGGAACAAAAAAAACCATTCAGAAATCAAAATCAAAAATCAGTTTCTACAAATTATCTGAATTCATGATTCAAGATTTTGTATTTAAAATTGTATTTTAGTTGTATTTGAAATTGATATATTGGTGAAAATGTTCCTAAGAAGGCAAAGACATTCGAGTAACTAAACTGTTTCTGTACAATTTTACTATTTTTAAAATCTTTTAATGAACTGAAAAGAAAAAGGTAATCTAAAAATGTTCCTGGTAAAAAATGTTTTCTGATAAAAAATGAAAACAAATAATAATTTTAGTGAAAGAAATGAAAATGACGAAATCATTGAAAAAATGAAAAAAATGAAAAAAAAAGATGCATTTGACAGTCTGAATTTATCCTATGAATGAACTGTGTATAATCTATGCATTCGTGTACCAAGCCCACAAAGAAACACATTCAATCTTCAGATCTTTGTCAATTGTAAAAAAGAGCAAATAAATAAATGCCAAAGCTGAGTGTGAGTTATCAAATTCTACATACATGAAAAAGATTTAAAACAAAATTTCTTGTAAAGAAAATGCACACTTTTTTTATAACAAACATGCATATAAAAAACACAAGGCTTAAACTCTTAAAATCTCAAGAACCTTGTAAGAAACAAGACATGATTCGAGGTAGGAATGTTTTTCCTGTGGTGAAGCCCTATATGAGATAAAAAGGCAAAATCTACTACTTGTGCTGAACTCATTGACCGCAACTAAGATCATTTTGAGATGAAGAAAAGCCACTCAAAACAACTGGAGTTTGTGTCAAAATTTCTTTTAAAAACTTTGAACTTTTGAAGTAAATCCTCCGCTTTTTTGCGATACCTGATTTCGAACTTTATTTGTTTACCACGCTTTTTCGCCATTTTGATTTGAACTAAAACTCTGTCGCTCGTTTCAGACCTATTTTCTATTGTTCTAATGAGAGATTCCCACTGCTGACATCAGCACAGTGCACCCTGCAGCTCTACTTATAACAGTTCATTATCTTTAAGATACAGTGCCGTAGACACGAAATATATATTAGGGGGGGGGGGGGGGGGGGGGGGGGGGCATATTTTTAGTATCTAAGGAGGCCCTATCATGGTTAGGGCCGACGGGCTAGGAAAACTTTTGGATTTTTAGCCATCTAGATTGACTAAAACTGCCTTTCCGAAAATCAATTTTAAACAATAAGAAATCTATACTTGGCGTGAAATATTAGTGTATTTTCAAACAATAAGACTATCGTTTCAAGTTCAAATGAAGTACACGAGAAAAGAAATTACGAAAGAATATGGAAAAAGGTAGTAAATGATTTACGCATTAAAGTGTCCGAAAATGCTTATTCTTGTTTCGCATTTGTCAATGAATTCATATAATAGATCCACACATTGTTTTTTGCTTCAAAAACATTGGGATTTATATTCATCAACTGAAGCCACTAAATTCTAACATAAGGAATCTGAGTGAATGGAAATTTTATAAACTGAAACCAATGTGCAGTATAGATATATTATTCAATGATATCCGCACACAATGTACCTTGCCAATTGCAGCGCAGTTATCGGACCTTCCTCGTTGCATCAAAGTGCAACTAGGAAGGTCCGATAACTTTGAATAAGAAATTATATAAATTTAATGATTTTATGATATTTTAATCATGGAAATATAGGTCAATCTGTGATCAACAAATGTTTCAACAGAAATTTGTTATTTCTGTAGCTGTATTGTTGATAATATTCATAAATCATGTCATAAACATTTTTCATAGAGAGTAAGGTTTGTTGTTTGCCATTGTTTCGTATGACCTATTCATGTAGGTAGCCCTTTACCTAACCCTTGCCCAAACAATATATATGAGGCATCGTGAAGACTTTCCGTCAAAGAGTCTTCAAATCTGATCTACCATTTCCAAATGTCAACTTGGTTTAGCCGTCGCAGGAAGCCCTTGAATATGGTCAACTTGATTTACTTGTAGTAAACTTTGTAGTAAACCATATCAACTTATAAAGAAGCTGACCAAATCACATTTTGGTTTAAAGCAGGTAGACCCGTATTAATACGCTAAACTAACATTCGCAATTCTTCTTGTTTTAATTGTTTATCATTTGGATATAATTTCAAATGCTTAGAAATACACATATATATGTGTATATTGAGAAGTGTTTTGCAAACGTACAGTTCACAGACATTTTTGACAAAAATGACATCATAACACAATGATTGGTCTCTTTTGTTCTGACCCCATCTTAGTAACTGAGAAACACGTTAAACAGGCAGGTGGGTACAGATTGGAAAACACTGTGAGTTTTCATTTGAATGGCCCTAAAAATACCACGTTAGATCCAACAAAAATTAAACAAAAATGTAGAACATTGCTCTAAGTAAAATGTAGACAAACTTCTTTCAAGAATTATTTTATATGGCTCAATGTTGAAAGTGTCTTTCAATTGAGGCCTTCAAGACGTCCGTTATTAGGAGATATTCGAGTGTGTGATAGTCATTTCATTCTTTCTCGTGTCCTTTGTAGAGAGGTTTATATCTTTTAATATCTTTTTTACCTTTTTAGCAATAATACATATTGCCGAAAATATGGAGAGGATGAATAATGCAAAAATAAAATAATCGATTTCTCTCAAGCAAGACTTGTTGAACGGTGTTTGAATGAGTTTACCATTCTCCACATCAAAACAGGACCTCCATAACTTCCCTGTGTAATATTGGTATGTCGCTCCAATCACACGACATAACATCAATAAACTAATACAGCCGTTGTTGAAGCAAACACTTTTCCATGAACTGAAATATGAATTTCCTCTACATATGTCGACCAACAGGGTGATGATGAGTACGAAAGACTTTGAAGCCAAAACGAAATCTCGCGCCAATAAATACCACACAGCTTGTTTTGCTACGAATTTTTCAACATAAAAATACTCGAGAAATAGTTCAGGTCCATCTTCTGTGAAGAAAGTGACCATAAGCATAACTTTTTTTACCATTAGTAAATCTCCCGAATCCAGTATTATCGAATGGAAGATTACTCAATCAACAAAAAGTATCTTTCTTGCTACAATTATCCACAGTAGAATTTTTGAACAGCCGAAACATGCAAACACTATGGTTGCATTATTGACATGTTTGTCTAGGATCTAGAATTTCTCCCATTTCCAGTTGATAGAATAGATAGCAATCGATGGTCACATCGATAGCATCCCGCAATAAATTTGCAACAGTAATTACTTTAACTTTGATAAATTGGCACAAATTTTTCATCCTTATCGTAGGTCACTTTCATTGGTTCTTGATATTTTGCGATTATGAGCATAGTAAACAACCAGCCTAAAGCACTTGGTATAGCGCAAATAACTATGCCTTCTGTTTTGTTTATCCTTCTTGTCCAATCTTGAGAAATTCCACAGAATGTGGTATTGTCATCATAGATGGGTAAATCAATACAATATGTAGATGATGCATTCCGAGTATTTGACGGAAAAGCGAAAACTGCTGGAATGAAGATAGGTAAAGTTATGAAAAACGTTAATCTTCTGCTAGCCATTTTTAGTTCTCTTAATCATCACCACTTCTCTACGTGTTTTTCAACATAGCATTCGTTGTATTTAATAAACAAGACCATTAAATCTTCTTATTTATTTTAATAAATGGAATAAATGGGTTTTGTTTGCAATTTCTATAGTGTTCGATGAGGCTTGTCGTTCCCACTCGAAAGTTCACTTGAACTTAGGAGATGAAATACAGTAGAGTCTCCATAACTCGAACCTCTATTACTCGAATGTCTCCTTCTTTCGAACAAATTCGCTGGCACCTTGAAAATTTCCTAATAAACTCTCATAAAAAAACCTCTACAACTCGAATCTCCATAACTCGAATATTCCCTTTTTTCGAACGAATTTTCTTGTTCCTTGAAGGTTTTTGTCTCCATAACTCGAATTTTCCTGCAGCGTTATGCAAAATTTAGCAAACTTTGAAAGGTTTTACTCATGTTTTGAGTCTTTATTGTTTAAATGTTTAAACATTTACGTGTGGCGCAGGCCTTACATTATTCGAACGGATGATTCGAATGCTTGAGCCTTTCGAACGCCTATTCGAACGCCTTTTTCGAAGGTCTTTTTTCGGAGTTGAAGCCTACACAAAAACATGGCGTCCAAAGCAGGATCAAAACGAAAAATCAAAAATAAATCCTGCACAATCAAATACAATGCCCTCAAAGAGCTGGAAAAAGGGACTGCTCCAAAGGATGTCGCAGCCAAATTTGAAATTCCATCGAGCACTCTTTCGACGTGGAAGAAGAACAAAGAAAAGATCTTCGCACAGTTCAACACCGGACTCTTATCAAAAAGAACGAAATCCTCAAAAATTTGAAGACATCAACACAGCTGTCCACAAGTGGCTCCTCGTTATGAGGAGTGAAAACATCCCAATAAGTGGCACTATTCTAAAGGAGAAAGCACTCGAGTTTGCCGAAGGATTGCCGAAGGAAACACAAAAGTACATTATCTTTGACTTTAAACTAACCCAAAACCCCCCTATATGCAAGAATACATGATGCATTTACCGTTTTTATTCACCTGGTCCGCAAATAATAAGGGTATTTCGTAAAAACTTGTAAACCTCTACAACTCGACTGTCTCTATCTTTCGAACGATTTCCTTTTCCCCCTGGTTGTTCGAGTTATGGAGACTCTACTGTACTATAAACGCGTTCGAGTGAAGGGACACAGTTCAAAACTTTGTGCTCGATTTTTCATCTTTTTTAGTTTTTCATTTTTTTCTGTGTAGTGTACTGTGTAGTGTCTAACAACAGTTTTTAGTTTATAAATTTTCAAAAATGTTTGCAGTTTTCACTGGTTCAATTGTTTTCCGGAAGGACATTTATACGAATATTTGAGATTTCCTCAAGGTAAGAGGAATTCGTTCCGCTCGTGGGATCGCTTCATGGAAACAGCTATCTTCGTTTCTATTGTTAGGTCCAATCATGCATGTTCAAACCTATTTTGATATATGCATAAGAACTGTAAAAGAAAGTTGCATATATAAAAAAAGAGTCGAAGATGATAACTAGACATCAATGCGGTATTTAAACAGAGCTTTGCGAAAGGACAATTTTGGGGAAGCTTTCAGTTTCACGTTGGCGCTAAATTTTAGAGTCTGCACAAGATTTGTTGCAGACCCTTACAACACGAAATTGTTTATTCCAAATTTCTCTTTTGGACCGGTGTCACCGAAAATTTGAACTCCCCTGAATTATGACTCCCCAGTTAACATAAACTGGTTTAAATTGACCCCCCAGTTAAAATAAACCAGTAAATATTAACTCCTCAGTTATTTTAAACTAGAAAATTAAGACTCCCTAGAGTTAATATTTCCTAGGGAAAAATGACTCCCGCAGTTTATTATGACCCCCTTTTTAAGCGATCCATTTTATCGGGAGACGTATTGGTTTCGGTGTTTTTATTTTTTTTTTCCCCGGAGCATCAAGCCGCAATGGTCCTCAAACTTATTTTTCGCGGTAACATTTAACTGGATGAACCTATTCACATAAAATTTTGAACAAAGCATATTTGTTACAAAAGCTTTCACGTTGTATAAAAATTTTTGGAAATTTTTTTGATGACTTCACGATTTGAGTAATTTTTGGTACTGGAGAACAATTCGCGATACCTTTTGACTGGATGAATCGATCCGCATGCAATTTTGCACAAAGGATCGTTGTATATAAAAGCTACCTTATCAGGGAAACAATAAGGTATCACGTTATATGAAAATATTTATAAATTGTTTTGATGACATCACGATTTGGGGAATTCTACTGTCCTGATGCGTACAGAGGGAGGGAGGGGATCTAAAAAACTATTCTTCTGCGTACGTGCTTAATGGATGGCCCCTGGAAACTTTGTTATGATTGTTAAAGATAAAAGATGTTTCTTCCACCACCAAAACATTGAATATGAATGCATTCGAAAATAGAACTTACACTGCAAGGTCTTCAAAAGGGAGTCTTTATTAACTAGTTAACTGTGACTCCCCTAGGTCTAAAATCAACCTCTTCTTGTCGTTATTTTGTATACTCACTGAAAGCGGGTTAACAACGTGTGATCGCGTGGATACCTCTACAAACCCTACCAGTGTCTATCAAATCTCGTTAAAATTCATCAACAAAATCCTTATGCTGCAACGCTGATTTATTATTTTTAAAGCTAGCTCGAGGTGGAGTCGTTATGAAACGTATACTGTATCCTTTCGTTATCACATCCAGAATAGTCTTATTTGACCCTATTTCTTCCCAGTAACTTAAATTTTTTCTTAAATTCCCTTTGACTATATTATTACTTATAATATCTTATTCAGGTTTCTCAATTTGACCCTCAGATTCACGTAACACAAAATCAAAATACTTAACTTTTAACTCTTCTTTAGAGATTGACGGTTGTGGGACAGTCTTTACGAAGGTGTCCAAATCTTCCACAGGCGAAACATTGGCGGAGACGCTGTTGTTGGTATTAGTTTTGGCAGGCACTAAAGCTAGGCCTCCCTGAAACATCTCGATTGAACTATCGCAAATCAGGTGGAAAACTTGATGGGGGTCGTGAGATGGTTGACGAAGATTGTACGACACGTTCTGGTCCATCCGAATATTTTCGCTTCGTTTGCAGAACAGGAAGAGGTTTCATTTTACGTAATGTTCTGTTCTCAGCAGCCTTTATACGCTTTTCGTCCTCGGAGTCACTAGCCAGATTATCTGAGAGATACTCCTCTACAGTCGCCCAACCAGCTTTTGATCTGTCAGCTAGTCGAATAAGAAATGATGTTTGTTATTTTCTTTCCTGATCTCCTGATTGAACCTTTCTCCACTAGATCTTCCAACTCAGTTAGATCTTTAACCAATTCTTCGTTGAATTGGTGTTGGATTTTGTTACCTTTGTACTTGAAGTCCGTTTCGCTCTTAGCATAAGCCTTCAATCTCATCTCCAGGTGATGAGTGTTCATCTGGATCTTCACAAACGTTTTGTCGAAATAATCTATCATTAGCTGAAAAAAGGCGGTTTCATCTCGTTGTTGCTGCACTCTGAGCGTGTTTTGCTCGAAACGCCTTAAATTTTTCTCGCTATCTATGAGGGGGGTTTCGTGTCATAATGCCGTAGCAGGATGTCGTCGTCGCAGAGTACGGCGACGTACAAGAGCCACGACGAACTACAAGTGCGACGACGAACTACAAGTGCGACGACGAACTACCGTGAGAAGGCCATGTAAAATAAGGACCAGGCAATCAAAGGGAGGCTACAACGGTGACTTCTGGAACGACATCTTATGCGACTGCGACACTCGAGAGTCGGCGTAACGTGCGACTGCGACACTCGAAGGTCGCCGTACTCTGCGACGACGACATCCTGCTACGACATTATGACACGAAACCCCCGTCATAGTTATCGCTCATTTCTGCGTTCTGGACGGTAACAGAGCTAATAGACTTGTGAAACATTTTGGCTGAGTAAACCGCTTTTATAAATTCGGTTACGTATCAGGTAAGGTCTGGTTTTCACAATAAAAGATGACTCCATTACTGTATAAATTTTTGTTCATTCTTTACGAATATGTCCTTTCATGGAATACGAGTCTTTTGTGGAAAAATAAATGTTATTTTCGGTAAAAGTGCAACAAATCAGTAAATAATTACAACTGATTATTGTGAGCAAACAAAAATTAAATTACAGTAATTTTGAAGCAGACAATAGTTTGTTGAGACAATGTTGTTATTTCTGACTGAATAATTAAGGCAAATGTTATACCATGTTATACAAACTCTTCAACCAATACACTTGGAATCTGTAAAGTAGAGACGAGGCTGAATCAATAAGTCAGTGATTGTCATAATAAAATCATGTATGAAACTAAGGGTGTGTTTTCAAGAGAAAAATTTCCTGAACCGATGTGTCGTCAAACTAGTATCCTGGGTAAAACTTTTTTTTACCGGTTTTAAATTCAACAAGATGCCCTCATGGGCAGAAAGATTTCTGCAAAATCTGTTGAAGCATGAAAAATGAAATATGTTATGACATTTATGAAATTCGAACCACCGACCTTCGGTAACCACCGACCTTTCGGTAACCGCCGACCTTTCGGTTAACGGACGATTGTACTAGCCAACTGCTCCACGGAACCACATGTGTGTCTACATTGTTTTACGGACGTTTTTTGACTCTTCTGTTTACAAAACGTTGAGAAGTACTTTTTAGTTTGAAAAGGATGACCACAGTCCAAGACAATTATTAATTTCTTCTATAAATTTTCTTTTTTGCCTTAAAATATGTTTTATGTCTTAAAATATATTTAATATTGATCAAAGAAACTTTTGTAAATCTTTCGGTAACATGCAATGCACGGTGCTTTGGTTTTATCAGGGATGTGTGAGAGATGGATAGTGAACGGCTTAACTATCTAAAAAATCTATTGTTGTTTCTTTTGTGTCGCTATTGTGCCGGCCACCGTTTGATGTTCTAACTCTGTTATCAGCGGGAAGTTTAAAATGGCGAATAATAAATCGTATGTAGTAGGGGAACTGAAAATTAATTGCTTATTTTAACATATAATAGATCATTTTTATTCATGCTCTTTTTGCGACTATGAAATGTTATAAATATCTATCTTTATTAAAAAACAATTTATAAATACAAATCATTAAAAATTAAAATTCAAAGCCTAGCTTCATCACATGCTATGGCAAAATCTTCGACGATGTCAGTGTTCATTTTGACTGATCGACTGCCCCTTAGACAGAGTAAGGCTGATCTCATGATGATGAAGGATAATTTGCATCTTATCTTATTGCTTATTTTAACTGTGTTTTCAAAATTCTGAAAGGTGCCTAGCAAGGAAAAAGATTCCTGAGTTATCATAGATTTAAATGTGTCTGGACTGTCGACGTGCCAAAGGAGAAAAACTTTAAAACACGTGGGTAAAAGCTCTTAGACGAACACTTCATGTTGTTAAAAAGTGAGTGTTTCAGGACTCAATTCCTGCTATAGATAAAGTCTGGAAGTGTTGTAAATAAGTGTAATGGTATCTTTCATGACCATAGATTGCATTTAAGTTGATTATTAGTAGCGGCACGTTGTATTTTCAAGCGGCACTTGGATATAAGTTACTGCAGTAAACAGACTGAATTTATTATTATGTAAGTATTCCTTTTATATCTGATGGAATAATTGTCTTTTCAGTTTAAATCTTCATCCAGTAAGTTATTGGCAATATTTATAGGGATGTTTCAAAGAAACTAAAGTGTGTATGTCGTGTATGTGCCAATAAAATAAAGAATCCGAAGAAAGTAATGGATTTTAAAGATGAAATACTCAAGTTATTTGGGCATAATTTGACAGAGGATATTCCAACAGTTCATCCATATTTTATTTATGAAGTATGCAAACATATACTGGAACACTGTGAGAAATCAAGTGGAAATTACATGTTGCGTGAGGGTGAATTGTCAAGATTTGATGGTGGGGAACCAAAAATCTCAACAATAAATAGTCCAGGATTTGGAGAAATGTTTGAAGTTAAAAAGAACAGACATTGTATGTAAAACCTAAAACATAGCACAAGCCACAAATGACTATGAGAGAAATTGCCGGAAATCTTGAATGTATATAAAAAGAATGCGATTGAATGAAAGAGAAAAACATTGATGCCCTTCCCAGGCATGTGTGTGTCAAAAAAAGTAGACTTGATATTTTGAGCGAAGATGTATATATGGAAGATATATATATAATATGCAACAATTGTTTTTACATTTTTATACTTGGGGCTATTAAAAGACACCAATGTTTTATTCAATTGCATTCTTTTTTAATGAATTTATGTATTATGAAGAATTAACTGTTTTTTATCTTCAAATCGTGCAATGCTTTTTCCTAATATTCCATTTTTTGGTCAGTTATCCCTAAAAAATGGCCAAGGTCTTGTTCCAGGTCACTACATGAGAGATTAAAGGCATTTAATTATACTAGCCGCCAAGGCGGCGTCGCTCGCCGCCGATGTTCACATGCTCTGTATCACTGTATCAATAAACGTCAAATTTCCTTATAAACGGCTCGTACAACTTGTGTTCAACCAGAAGCATATTCGAAGTCACAACCTCTGATAAAACCAATCTTTTATCAGTGTAACAATACACTCAAAATGTAGAGAGAGAAAACTTCAACTTTTTATTAGCTTTTGTTTTAAAAAAGTTACCCACTCTAACATGGGTGCTATCAAACGTAAGGAAGAAATAGTTTCTCTTCTTAAAAACATCACGACGGAGGAGAGAAAAAAGGCACGTGCTAATTGAATAAATAGAATAAAAAACGTTCGATCAGAACGCTTAACAATTAAAAGAAGAAATTAATTTGTTAAAAGAAAAGCAAAAAAAAAAAACACATTTTGTTTTGATATAATACTCTTTTTTTACCTATCGGTTTTTAAACATTTTGATTGCTCAAAAAAAAAGTTCACCCGTCTCAGACAGTCAGGCAAGAGATAGTGGCAAATCGCAGATGCTGCCACGTTCTGCCACTGCTGCTTTTTGTCCAAAATGTTTAATCAGTTAGTTTCTTTGTATTTAGTTTTGTATTTAGATGTACTGTTTTCAAAGCCAAGTCAACGTGGAATATAAAACTAACAATAATGATAAAAACAAAACGTTATTCCTATTAGTTCATCAGCCAAAAAAAGTCACGTTCGATTGGGGTTGCAATGTATTTGCTTCGAACTCACGTCGCACACAAAAAAAGAAATAATTTCGCTCACAACTCAATCTACCATTTTGCGTGACAGACAAACAAACAGACAAACAAACAGAGAATCGGCTATTAATATATAGATAACTATTTCTTGACAAGGAGCATTTTTCCGAGAAAGGCTTCGAATTGTGATACCAATACTTCATTGAAGGGTAAGATAAAACATCAAAGTGAAATTGCTAGATCATAATTCCATAAAACAGCTCTACATCCAAAATAATTGTTTAAAAAAAAGAAAATAAAGGTAAAGTAAAATATTTTCAAAAAGTTTAGAATAATTTGGCTTTGATTCGATAATAATTAGTTAAGCCCAAACTTTAATAAACAAAAGCATATAATAAAACAAGACGACAAATCTTTAAAATTAAGCAAAAGCTTTTCGATATATTATATATATCATCTTCAGTGCTAAAAGTAAAATGTTAAATTAATTTTAAAGATTTGTCGTTCTGTTTGATTATATATTTGCAAACTGGCATACATAATAAAAACAAAAAAAGTCTGTGTTGTGCAAAACTGTCTAATTCTTTTTGCTGCAAGTTCACTTTGAGATTGATTATCTCATGGCAGGCATGGCTTTGTTGTCCTTTTAATTTTAGTGTCTTGTTTTCAGCTTGTTTGATTTTGACAACATTCTGTTCAAGTTTCTTAAAAATAACGTCACATAGATTTTCATCATCGGTGACGTAGTTAGAATTGTCTGTACAATGTTTTCCACTCTTCGTAAGTGTTTATTACTGTTCGAGAAATTGCCTTTCGATAGCATATGGAATGTACCCAGAGTCATAATGTAGAGTTTTTCTTCTACTGGTGTCAGCTTTTAATGACTTGCTTCCACAAAACAATCTTTAACTAAATACTTGTTTCTTTCCTTTAACATTACTCCAAAAAGTCCCAAATAAACTGTATAAGGATTACAAGCTCAAGCTCAGTGTTTTTATGTATGGAATGAATTATATATCTTTCCAGGAGTTCATAATCCTAATTTTGTGAAATTTCAAAAACATAAGCTCTTTTTATGTACTGAAATCGTTAATAACACCAAGTTGATGTTGACTCAGTGTATCTGCAAATTGTGAGCAAAGTTCATTATGCATGTGAAATTCTTCTTTATCAACTGTTTTTTTACACTTTTCTAAGTGGCTCGTGTAAAAAAAATTATTATATTTCTTCCAGCATTCTTTACAAGAGTAACTGAATGCAGATGACTGATTAACTTCGATATTTTCATGAACTGAATCAACAACTTTTAATACATCATCATCATCATCATCCCCAGCCAACAAAAACAACAATGGGAATTTGTAAAGTAAAGTCATCCAAATCATCTACATCCACGTCAAAATCAGCCTGAACTATTTCTTTGTCATCTGACATAATCGCAGTATCGACTACAACTTCAATATCTTCGTCAAAATCGACATCTTCAAACTTCAATTCCTCATTATCAAAACACGTGTTACTGGTCGCCATATTGAATATAACTGAAAGGTATTCTAGCTTGTACGTTCAGGACGAAAAACTACAAATAATTTCATTCGTCCAACTCAAACAATAAAGACCAATCTGATTGGTTTAATAAGGAAAAAATTCTATTGTTTTAAAATGCGTGAGCAAAATTGAATAGATAACAAGGTTGGTAACAATAGACTTATACTCGTTCACTATCCATCTCTCACACACATCCCTGGCTTTATGCACAAGATTTCAAAAAACCGCTAGGTTTAGACAGAAGGGAAAAAAAAGAAATATAAGATGCCCTTACAGCAGAAAGATTTCTGCAAAATCTGTTGAAGCAAGCATGAAAAATGAAAAACGTTATGACATTCACGAAATTCGACAGAAAATGTGGCAAGATCTAAATGGGGTCGAACCGTCGACCTTTCGGTTAGCAGCCGAGTGAACTAGCCAACTATTATAAAAATCGCTACGTTTAAACATTAAGAAAAAAACGGAGAAGAAAAAACAATAAGCCCGTTGTAATGTATTTCTTGCTTTCGCAAAAACCAAAATCGAAATAGTTTATGACTTTAAAATTCGAAAAATACTTCGAAAGATCTAGGTGGGGTCGAACCACCGACACTTCGGTTAACAGTTGATTGTGCTAACCAACTGTGCCACGGAAGCCATAACCATAACTATAGATATAAACATATATACTAGCCGCAAAGGCAGCATCGTTCGCCGCCCATGTTCAGCATGCGTTGACTTCACGAAAAATAAAAATTAAGGAATTGGCAACCAAAAGTGTTCCCATGTTGTAGAACTCGAAAAACTGATCAAAAAAATGTATGGGATCGTTCCGCTACGATTAACCCTTACAGAGATATCATTGTTCAAAGATTTTGATGACGTCACAGACCCCTCCCGAAAAAAATTAGACCCAAATTTTCCGTCACCCCATCGCCTGTATAGCGGACCCCAAAAAACGTCAGTTATCCCTATTGTTTATCGAGATAATTTTCCCTAAACGTCGCATTCGATTAGGGTCTCAATACAATGGTTTCACACTGACGTCGCGCACAAGAAGAGAAACAAGATGCCCTACCGGGCAGAAGGATTTCTGCAAGCTTTGCTGCTGAAAATGCCACAAAAATGCAACACTAGCACACTAGTCCTGCAAAACTAAGACAGTCACATCATTCAGCTCGAGAAGCATCAGCATTAAATAAACAAAAATATTGATGCGACTGACAATGTTCGTCAAGAAAGTCAGCCTACCATAACATAAAAAAGGGGCTTTTCTTTATGCTATCGCGGAGATCATTTATGAAGATCTGTTTTTTTTGTACGAATAAGCTGAATGATTGTTACTGGATATTTGCCACCCACGTACTCCAAAAAAGTGCATCGACACAATACGAAACTTTAATTTAACCACATTATAACGAATCCTACAAAAAGATTGTGTATACTGGCGGTAACCAAAATCGTTTGGGCAGCACAAACTAATATATAAAGTTTCTATATTGATCTCCTCAGAATGAAATATATAAATATCACAATAATAATTACTTAGAAATTAAAGCTCATATCTAATCTAAAAGTTAAAAAAAATACAACATACGTAGGGAGAAAAGAGATAAGCTGATATAGCCAGAATACATCCAAAAATTGCTACTAAATATAGTATAAATAGCTGTATAAAGTGCATTATGTTGGTGATGTTGGGGAGAAGCTGAAAGGAAGCTAAGCTAAGCTGAGCTTTAAAAATCCAAAAGCTTCTAAAAATTGACTTCAAACATGCATACACATACAAAATACACGAAGGTCTTTCATATTTAAAAAGGCTTGGAGCAAAAATAAAACAAGAAATACCTTTTCTTCCACACACAATGTATTGGCACTGTTTTCATATTTTAAACTTCAAGAAAACTTCTTTCAAAAAACAGAATAACCACACTGTAATTTAATTTTGTGAACATGATAAGTTCCCAACAGTAATGCAATTCTTTATATAAAATTATAAGCTGTATTAACTTCTTTTAAAGCCATATTTCCATTAAAGAAACTTTTAGCAAACTACACACGTTCTTTCGCTGCCATTTTTAAAACGTTTTGTGGACGATCACATGGCATGGCGAAAATCAGCCAATAAACTATCGCTATTTAAGTGGAGGTGGCTAAATTAGCACCCTTTCGTAGAAATCGGGCATTATGCACCAATGACAATTAAGACGGCTTTTTTATGAACCAATGAAATTTAAGAAACAAAAATGCGTAGGTTTGGACAGTAAGATGAAAAAAAAACAAGATGCCCTACCGGGCAGAAGGATTTCTGCAAGCTTTGCTGCTGAAAATGAAACAAAAATGCAACCTAGATTCGTCCTGCTAAACTAAAACAGTCACATCATTCAACTCGAGAAGCATCAGCATTAAATCAACAAAAATGTTGATGCGATTGACAATGTTCATCAAGAAAGTCAGTCTACATTAACGGAAAAAAGAGGCTTTTCTTTATGCTACGGTAGAGATTATTTATGAAGATCTATTGGTACGAATAAGCGGAATGATTGTTACTGGATATTTGCCACCCACGTACTCCAAAAAGTGCATTGACACAATACGAAACTCTAATTTAACCACATCAAACATAATGAATTCTATAAAAAGATTCTGTGTATACTGGCGGCAACCAATACATCATTTGGACAGCACAATAATTATATACAGTTTCTACATTGATCTCCTCAGGATGAAAAAGATATGTAATATCACAATAATTGTTACTTAGAAATTAAAATTCATATCTAATCTAAAAGTTAAAAAAAAACAACATACATAGGGAGCAAAGAGATATGGTGATATAGCCAGAATACATCCAAACATTGCTAGTAAATATAGTATAATAGCTGTATTAGAGTAATTATGTTGGTGATGCTGGGGGGAGCAGCTGAAAGGAAGCTAAGCTGAGCTTTAAGAATCCAAAAGCTTCTAAAAATTGACTTCAAACATGCATGCACATACAAAATACACGAAGGTCTTTCACATTTAAAAAGGCTTGGAGCAAAAATAAAACAAGAAATACCTTTTCTTCCACACACCATGTATTGGCACTGTTTTCATATTTTAAACTTCAAGAAAACTTCTTTCAAAAAACAGAGAATAACCACACTGTAATTTAATTTTGTGAACATGATAAGTTCCCAACAGTAATGCAATTCTTTATATAAAATTTTAAGCTGTATTAACTTCTTTTAAAGCCATATTTCCATCAAAGAAACTTTTAGCAAACTACACACGTTCTTTCGCTGCCATTTTTAAAACGTTTTATGGACGATCACATGGCATGGCGAAAATCAGCCAATAAACTATCGCTATTTAAGTGGAGGTGGCTAAATTAACACCCTTTCGTAGAAATCGGGCATTATGCACCAATCAGGATTGAGACGGCTTTTTTATGAACCAATGAAATTTAAGAAACAAAAATGCGTAGGTTTGGACAGTAAGATGAAAACAGAAAAACACGGACGATCGTAAAGTATTTCTTGCTTACGCAGAAATCCAAAAAGATGCCCTACCGGGCAGAAGTATTCCTACGGATGACTGCAAGACTTTCTGGAGACTTTTCAGAAAGAAATGAGTGTTAGTTCACGCTTTGAAACCATATGCATAATGCGGAATGATGTTTGCAATATTTTACATTTTACCTTTTAGCTACGATAACTATTAAACTCTGTTGTTTCATATAAAACTTCAGTCTTGCATCAATTTCGAGATTTTTTTAAAAAGATTTCCATTCGAAGTTGTACTCCCTTAAGTATCTTCAAGAAGCAATTAACTAATTAAAAGATTATCGTGTTAAGAATAATCTGTGCTTTAAAAGGTGAATGTGAAAGAAGTAATATTTGTTATTTCTAGAAACTGCACTGTTTTCATCATTTAGAGATTTTTTCAAAAACTTTTTTATTCATAGTTATATTCCCTAAAGCATCTTCAAAAAGTAATTAAGTAATGAAAACTTTGTCACATTAAGTTTTGAAGGGAAAATCTGTGGCGTAAATAGTAATAACTTCTAATTCATTTAATTACATTCCCGAGAGCATCATAAACGTTAAGAGACTTTGAAAAATTTTGCCGGAGATCAATCTTATAAAGGAACACTGTCAGTTTAAAAATCCATTAGAGAACACTCTTCCGTGGACGTTTCAAAATGATACATTTAAAACTATACAGTATGAAAATCTTTATGTTGTTTGTACCTGAACTTCATAATAAAAACTTTTACTTGGCCTTGCGAAATAATAAAAATATCTGTGTTTCCTTTTTATCGTCAGCTTGATAGTATACAAATTTTAAAATCATACAATATTTTAAATTCGACTAGTCAATTAAAAAAGTGGTCATCTATTGATTAGTAAAATGGGTATAAGCTGATGAGGAAGATAAGCTGTGCTTCAAGATTGCAGAGCTTTATAAAAACAGGGTAGCTTATCTAGGAACATGAATTAAAAAATTGTATTACATTTAGAAAGACTAATAGAAACCTTACGCATTAAATCGATATAAACATACCCTATTGGTAGTCGTTCATATCTGTTTTGAAGCATCAAGAACTGCTTGTTTGTCAAGAATGACTACTAAGAATATTAGTTTCACGTAGATTATCAGCTTGGATCATAAATGTTCTTGATTCTTTTAAGTTTTACAGCTGTACTACAACCTCTTCTATATCCATATATTCAATAAAGAAACTTTCACAGATCTACGCATGCTTCTTCGCTTCCATTTTTAAAACAACTACGGAAAACTTAAGAACGTTGCATAAGACTCACATGAAACAACATTTCTACCTGGCATCTGCGATTTAGCCATATGTTAGTTATTCCTTTCACTAGAGCTTATATTTTACACTTTTAGAGTCTTTTCAAGCAAAGTACTTGTATACAATGAATATAGTGTGAGTTTAGACTGTTAAATCATAAAAAGAATGTAAGTTGGTAACATTAATGATTGGAGTGGCTATTTCCCATCGACAAAAATTGGTCTAGGTTTGGACAGTGAAAAAAAAAAAAACAAAACAAGATGCCCTACCGGGCAGAAGTATTCCTGCGGATGACTGTAAGACTTTCTGGAGCCTTTTCAGAAAGAAATGAGTGTTAGTTCACGCTTTAAAACCATATGCATAATGCGGAATGATGTTTGCAGTATTTTACATTTTACCTTTTAGCTACGATAACTATTAAACTCTGTTGTTTCATATAAAATTTCAGTCTTGCATCAATTTAAAGATTTTTTTAAAAAGATTTCCATTCGAAGTTGTACTCCCTAAAGTATCTTCAAGAAGCAATTAACTAATTAAAAGATTATCGTGTTAAGAATAATCTGTGCTTTAAAAGGTGAATGTGAAAGAAGTAATATTTGTTATTTCTAGAAACTGCACTGTTTTCATCATTTAGAGATTTTTTCAAAAACTTTCTTATTCACAGTTATATTCCCTAAAGCATCTTCAAAAAGTAATTAAGTAATGAAAACTTTGTCACATTAAGTTTTGAAGGGAAAATCTGTGGCGTAAATATTAATAACTTCTAATTCATTTAATTACATTCCCGAGAGCATCATAAACGTTAAGAGACTTTGAAAAATTTTGCCGGAGATCAAGCTTAAAAAGGAACACCGTCAGTTTAAAAATCCATTAGAGAACACTCTTCCGTGGACGTTTCAAAATACTCCTTTTAAACTATACAGTATGAAAATCTTTATGTTGTTTGTACCTGAACTTCATAATAAAAACTTTTACTTGGCCATGCGAAATAATAAAAAAATCTGTGTTTCCTTTTTATCGTCAGCTTGATAGTATACAAATTTTAAAATCACACAATATTTTAAATTCGACTAGTCAATTAAAAAAGTGGTCATCAAATGATAAATAAAATAGGTAGAAGTTGATGAGAAAGATGAGCTGTGCTTCAAGATTCCAGAGCTTTATAGAAGCAGGGTAGCTTATCTAGGAACATGAATTAAAAAATTGTATTACATTTAGAAAGACTAATAGAAACCTTACGCATTAAATCGATATAAACATACCCTATTGGTAGTCGTTCATATCTGTTTTGAAGCATCAAGAACTGCTTATTTGTCAAGAATGACTACTAAGAATAATAGTTTCACGTAGATTATCAGCTTGGATCATAAATGTTCTTGATTCTTTTAAGTTTTACAGCTGTACTACAACCTCTTCTATATCCATATATTCAATAAAGAAACTTTCACAGATCTACGCATGCTTCTTCGCTTCCATTTTTAAAACAACTACGGAAAACTTAAGAACGTTGCATAAGACTCACATGAAACAACATTTCTACCTGGCATCTGCGATTTAGCCATATGTTAGTTATTCCTTTCACTAGAGCTTATATTTTACACTTTTAGAGACTTTTCAAGCAAAGTACTTGCATACAATGAATATAGTGTGAGTTTAGACTGTTAAATCATAAAAAGAATGTAAGTTGGTAACATTAATGATTGGAGTGGCTATTTCCCATCGACAAAAATTGGTCTAGGTTTGGACAGTGAAAAAAAAAAACAAAAACAAGATGCCCTACCGGGCAGAAGTATTCCTGCAGATGACTGGAAGACCTTCTGGAGGCTTTTCAGTAAGAAATGAATGTTAGTTCACGCTTTAAAACGATAACAACGATATCAATTAAACTTTGTTGTCTCATATAAAACTTCAGTCGTGTTTCAATTTAGAGATTTTTTAAAAAAGATTTTAATTCAAAGTTGTATTCCCTAAAGAATCTTCAAGAGGTAATTAAGTAATAAAAGGTTTGTCGCGTCAAGAAAACTCTGTGCTTAAGAAGTAATAACTTAGAATGTAATTTAATTACATTCCCGAGAGCATCATTAAAGTTAAGAGACTTTGAAAAATTTTGCCGGAGATCAAGCTTAAAAAGGAACACCGTCAGTTTAAAAATCCATTAGAGAACACTCTTCCGTGGACGTTTCAAAATACTACTTTTAAAACTATACAGTATGAAAATCTTTATGTTGTTTGTACCTGAACTTCATAATAAAAACTTTTACTTGGCCTTGCGAAATAATAAAAATATCTGTGTTTCCTTTTTATCGTCAGCTTGATAGTATACAAATTTTAAAATCATACAATATTTTAAATTCGACTAGTCAATTAAAAAAGTGGTCATCTATTGATTAATAAAATGGGTATAAGCTGATGAGGAAGATAAGCTGTGCTTCAAGATTGCAGAGCTTTATAAAAACAGGGTAGCTTATCTAGGAACATGAATTAAAAAATTGTATTACATTTAGAAAGACTAATAGAAACCTTACGCATTAAATCGATATAAACATACCCTATTGGTAGTCGTTCATATCTGTTTTGAAGCATCAAGAACTGCTTATTTGTCAAGAATGACTACTAAGAGTATTAGAAATGTTTTTCACGTGAGTCTTATGCAACGTTCTTACGTTTTCCGTAGTTGTTTTAAAAATGGAAGCGAAGAAGCACGCGTAGATCTGTCCTAAGACTATGTGTAGAAAAAAAACACGCGTTTCGAAAAAAAAATATGTTTTTAATTATAATTTCATGAAACCAAAAATGAATTCAAACAAATAACTGCCTTTTCGAACTAGATCTTTGAAAGCCTTAATACAGAAACATATAGTGTATAGTTAGCTAACAACTGAGGTAATATGAAATTTTGAACTGATAAGCTTTACCGTCAAGAAAAGCAACATATCAAGTATTTTCAGTTAGCGTAATGAACTAAAAGTCCCATTTTTATGTAGGGCTATTTGATAAGAATTCATTCTTTCATGGATCAAGCTACAAAATATCAGATTATGTACTTTTGAAACAAAACGCAATCTACTTTTAAATGTTTGTTACAGAAAAGCTTCCAAAATTCGAAGGCTGCGTTCCTTCATTAAAACTTACATTGCGTTATTAGTAGAGTCTCGCAGACTCTAAATCACAGACTAATTGCCATTTCGGCCGGTGTAGAAGGAGTAGTAGGAGTAGGAGTCCGCGGATGTTTTAATACGGTATTCGCTATCGCTACTACCGTAATTACTTCTTGAAGATTCTTTAGGGAATACAACTTTGAATTAAAATCTTTTTTAAAAAATCTCTAAATTGAAGCAAGACTGAAGTTTTATATGAGACAACAAAGTTTATTTGTTATCGTTGTTAAAAGGTAAAATGTAAAATACCGCAACACCATTCTGCATTATGCATATCTTTTTAAAGCGTGAACTAATATCAGTTCTTTCTGAAATCTTTCTAGAAAGTCTTCCAGTCATCTGCAGGAATATTTCTGCCTGGTAGGTCATCTTGTTGTATTCCTGCGTAAGCAAGGAATACTTTGAAACCGTTCGTGTTTTTTTTGTTTTTTTCTTCACTGTCCAAACCTAGACCAATTTTTGTCGATGGGAAATAGCCACTCAAATCATTAATGTTACCAACTTACATTCTTTTTATGATTTAACAGTCTAAACTCACACTATATTCATTGTATACAAGTACTTTGCTTGAAAAGACTCTAAAAGTGTAAAATATAAGCTCTAGTGAAAGGAATAACTAACATATGGCTAAATCGCAGATGCCAGGTAGAAATGTTGTTTCATGTGAGTCTTATGCAACGTTCTTAAGTTTTCCGTAGTTGTTTTAAAAATGGAAGCGAAGAAGCATGCGTAGATCTGTGAAAGTTTCTTTATTGAATATATGGATATAGAAGAGGTTGTAGTACAGCTGTAAAACTTAAAAGAATCAAGAACATTTATGATCCAAGCTGATAATCTACGTAAAACTAATATTCTTAGTAGTCATTCTTGACAAATAAGCAGTTCTTGATGCTTCAAAACAGATATGAACGACTACCAATAGGGTATGTTTATATCGATTTAATGCGTAAGGTTTCTAGTTATCGTAGCTAAAAGGTAAAATGTAAAATACTGCAAACATCATTCCGCATTATGCATATGGTTTTAAAGCGTGGACTAACACTCATTTCTTTCTGAAAAGGATCCAGAAAGTCTTACAGTCATCCGCAGGAATACTTCTGCCCGGTAGGGCATCTTGTTTTTTTTACTGTCTAAACCTAGACCAATTTTTGTCGATGGGAAATAGTCAGTCAAATCCTCTAAGTTCCAAACTTACATTTTTTCTATGCTTTAAATATCTTTACTCACACTACATTCATTGTGTGCAAGTACTTTGCTTGAAAAGACTCTAAAGGTGTATAATATAAGCTCTACTGAAAGGAATAGTTGACATATGGCTAAATCGCAGATGCCAAGGTAGAAATGTTTTTCACGTGAGTCTTATGCAACGTTCTTACGTTTTCCGTAGTTGTTTTAAAAATGGAAGCGAAGAAGCACGCGTAGATCTGAGAAAATTTCTTGGTTGAATATATGGATATAGAAGATGTTATACGGCTGTCAAACTTAAAAGAATCAAGAACATTTATGATCCAAACTGATAATCTACGTGAAACTAATATTCTTAGTAGTCATTCTTGATAAATAAGCAGTTTTTGATGCTTCAAATCAGATATGAACGACTACAAAAACGGTATGCTTACATCGATTTAAAAAAATGCGTAGGGTTTCTATTAGTCTTTTTCTAAATATAATACAATTTTCTATTTCATGTTCCTAGGTAAGCTATCCTGTTTTTATAAAGCTCTGGAATCTTGAAGCACAGCTCATCTCCCTCATCAGCTTATACCCATTTTATTAATCAATAGATGACCACTTTTTTAATTGACTAGTCGAATTTAAAATATTGTATGATTCTAAAATTTGTATACTATCAAGCTGACGATAAAAAGGAAACACAGATATTTTTTATTATTTTGCATGGCCAAGTAAAAGTTTTTATTATGAAGTTCAGGTACAAACAACATAAAGATTTTCATACTGTATAGTTTTAAAAGGAGTATTTTGAAACGTCCACGGAAGAGTGTTCTCTAATGGATTTTTAAACTGACGGTGTTCCTTTTTAAGCTTGATCTCCGGCAAAATTTTTCAAAGTCTCTTAACTTTTATGATGCTCTCGGGAATGTAATTAAATGAATTCGAAGTTATTACTTCTTAAGCACAGACTTTTCTTGACGCGACAAACTTTTTATTACTTAACAAGAGCCAGATGGCGCAAAACGGTGGCAGCAATTTTACTTAAAGTTATGAAAAGTTACTACAAAGTTCTTTGAGGCTTGTGTTTTTATATATTTCACTGGTGGAAAACAGGCATAAACGATAAATTTGTTAAAATTATTAGTTAGTGTAAAAGGGGTCTAATCATAAACCACCAGAAATTAATTTATTAAAGACAAAAGAATTATACAAGCTTGATATGAGCTGTATATGATTTTTTTATAAGAAAATTTTTTGTAAGGACAGCTTTATACAGCCGCATAATCGCCGTGTCGAATTAAATTACTTTAATTCGGGTAAAATTCGACAAAAATGCGACAGTCAATTTATACAGGTTTTGTTGCCGCATATCAAATTCAACATTGCCGTTTTATTCGACAAACTCTGCTGAACTTAATTCATTATGTCGCACTTAATTAATTTTTCACTTTATACAGTCGAATTTACGTCGCATTTAATAAATAGTTTAATTCGACGCGGCGATTATGCGGCTGTATAAAGCTGTCCTAAGACTTACAAAAAATTTATAAAAAAATCATATACAGCTCATATCACGCATGTATAATTCTTTTGTCTTTAATAAATTAATTTCTGGTGGTTTATGATTAGACCCTTTTTACACTAACTAATAATTTTAACAAATTTATCGTTTATGCCTGTTTTCCACCAGTGAAATATAAAAAAACACAAGCCTCAAAGAATTTTGTAGTAACTTTTCATAACTTTAGGTAAAATTGCCGCTACCGTTTTGCGCCATCTGGCTCTTGTTAAGTAATAAAAAGTTTGTCGCGTCAAGAAAAGTCTGTGCTTCAACTTCAAATTCATTTAATCACATTCCCGAGAGCATCATAAAAATTAAGAGACTTTGAAAAATTTTGCCGGAGATCAAGCTTAAAAAGGAACACCGTCAGTTTAAAAATCCATTAGAGAACACTCTTCCGTGGACGTTTCAAAATACTCCTTTTAAAACTATACAGTATGAAAATCTTTATGTTGTTTGTACCTGAACTTCATAATAAAAACTTTTACTTGGCCATGCGAAATAATAAAAAAATCTGTGTTTCCTTTTTATCGTCAGCTTGATAGTATACAAATTTTAAAATCACACAATATTTTAAATTCGACTAGTCAATTAAAAAAGTGGTCATCAAATGATAAATAAAATAGGTAGAAGTTGATGAGGAAGATGAGCTGTGCTTCAAGATTCCAGAGCTTTATAGAAGCAGGGTAGCTTATCTAGGAACATGAATTAAAAAATTGTATTATATTTAGAAAGACTAATAGAAACCTTACGCATTAAATCGATATAAACATACCCTATTGGTAGTCGTTCATATCTGTTTTGAAGCATCAAGAACTGCTTATTTATCAAGAATGACTACTAAGAACATTAGTTTCACGTAGATTATCAGTTTGGATCATAAATGTTCTTGATTCTTTTAAGTTTTACAGCCGTACTACAACCTCTTCTATATCCATATATTCAACAAAGAAACTTTCACAGATCTACGCATGCTTCTTCGCTTCCATTTTTAAAACAACTATGGAAAACGTAGGAACGTTGCATAAGACTCACATGAAACAACATTTTTACCTTGGCATCTGCGATTTAGCCATATGTTAATTATTCCTTTCACTAGAGCTTATATTTTACACTTTTAGAGTCTTTTGAAGCAAAGTACTTGTATACAATGAATATAGTGTGAGTTTAGACTGTTAAATCATAAAAAGAATGTAAGTTGGTAACATTAATGATTTGAGTGGCTATTTCCCATCGACAAAAATTGGTCTAGGTTTGGACAGTGAAAAAAAAAAAACAAAAAAAACACGAACGGTTGCAAAGTATTCCTTGCTTGCGCAGGAATACAAAAAAACCAGAAAAACACGGACGATCGTAAAGTATTTCTTGCTTACGCAGAAATCCAATAATTTATGTGTGATCTTACATTGCTGACTCTCTTTCGCAGTTCACATCTGCTATTTACAAACAAACAGACAGACAAGCAGAGAATCGGCTATTAATACGTAGACTAGACGCCAAGGCGGCATCGCTCGCCGCCCATATCCACCTGCTTTGTATCACTCTACCAATAAAGGTCAAATTTCCTTATAAACGGCTCGTACAACTTGTGGTCAACCATAAGCAGATTTGAAGTCACAACATCTGGTAAAACCAATCTTTTATCAGTGTAACAATACACTCAAAACGTAGAGAGAGAAAATTTCAACTTTTTATTAGCTTTTGTTTTAAAAAAGTTATGCGCTCTAACATGGGTGCTATCAAACAGGGGGAAAATGGTTTCTTTTCTTAAAAAGTTCACACGGAGGAGAGAAAAAAGGCACGTGCTAAATGAATAAATAGAATAAAAAAACGTTCGATCAGAACGCTTAACAATTAAAAGAAGAAATTAATTTATTAAAAGAAAAGCAAAAAAAAAAAAAAAACATTTTTTTTTGATATGATACTCTTTTTTACCTATCGGTTTTTAAACATTTTGATTGCTCAAAAAAAAGTTCACCCGTCTCAGACAGTCAGGCAAGAGTTAGTGGCAAACCGAACATATGCTGCCACGTTCTGCCACTGCTGCTTTTTGTCCAAAATGTTTAATCAGTTAGTTTCTTTGTTTTTTTATTTAGTTGATGTACTGTTTTCAAAGCCAAGTCAAAGTGGAATATAAAACTAACAATAATGATAAAAACAAAACGTTATTCCTATTTGTTCATCAGCCAAAAAAAGTCACGTTCAATTGGGGTTGCAATGTATTTGCTTCGAACTCACATCGCACACACAAAAAAAATAATTTCGCTCACAACTCAATCTACCATTTTGCGTGACTTTCAAACAAACAAACAAACAGACGGAGAATCGGCTATTAATATATAGACTAGCCGCCAAGGCGGCGTCGCCCGCCGCCCATGTTCAGCATCCGTTGACTTCACGAAAAATAAAATTAAGGAGTTGGCAACCGAAAGTGTTGCCATGTTGTAGAGCTCGAAAATCTGATAAAAAATTGTATTGGATCGTTCCGCTACGATCAACCGTTACAGAGATATCATTCTTCAAAGATTTTGATGACGTCACAAACCCCTCCCAAAAAAAATAGACCCAAATTTTTCGTCACCCCATCGCCTGTATCGGGGACCCGAAAAAACGTCAGATTCGCAATCAAATATCAAATATCAGTTTAAACAATGGTTAAAAAAAACAACCAATTTTCATGTGTTATTTATTTTTTAAAACAATCGTTGATCAGTACAACAATACACTCAAAACGTAGAGAGAAACAAACTTTTTATTAGCTTTTGTTTTAAAAAAGTTACGCGCTCTAACATGGGCGCTATCAAACAGGAAGAAAATGGTTTCTCTTCTTAAAAAGTTCACACGGAGGAGAGAAAAAAGGCACGTGCTAAATGAATAAATAGAATAAAAAAACGTTCGATCAGAACGCTTAACAATTAAAAGAAGAAATTAATTTATTAAAAGAAAAGCAAAAAAAGAAACATTTTGTTTTGATATGATACTCTTTTTTTACCTATCGGTTTTTAAACATTTTGATTGCTCAAAAAAAAGTTCACCCGTCTCAGACAGTCAGGGAAGAGTTAGTGGCAAACCGAACATATGCTGCTACGTTCTGCCTCTGCTGCTTTTTGTCCAAAATATTTAATCAGTTAGTGACTTTGTATTTAGTTGATGTACTGTTTTCAAAGCCAAGTCAATGTGGAATATAAAACTAACAATAATGATAAAAACAAAACGTTATTCCTATTGGTTCATCAGCCAAAAAAAGTCACGTTCGATTGGGGTTGCAATGTATTTGCTTCGACCTCACGTCGCACACAAAAAAAGAAATAATTTCGCTCACAACTTAATCTACCATTTTGCGTGACTTACAAACAAACAAACAGACAGACAGACAAACAGACAGACAGAGAATCGGCTATTAATATATAGACTAGCCGCCAAGGTGGCGTTGCTCGCCGCCCATGTCCACCTGCTCTGTATCACTGTATCAATAAACGTCAAATTTCCTTATAAACGGCTCGTACAACCAGAAGCAGATTCGAAGTCACAACCTCTGGTAAAACCAATCTTTTATCAGTGTAACAATACACTCAAAACGTATAGAGAGAAAACTTCAACTTTTTATTAACTTTTGTTTAAAAACAGTTACGCGCTCTAACATGGGTGCTATCAAACGTAAGGGGGAAATGGATTCTCTTCTTAAAAAGATCACTCGGGAGGAGAGAAGAAAAGGCACGTGCTAAATGAATCAAGTGAATAAAAAAACGTTCGATCTGATATAAAATAAAATAGATTAAAAGAAATCGATTAAAGACAACTATTATGACAAAAGCAAAAAAAAATATTTTGTTTTATGATATATTTTTTTTACCTATAGGTTTTTAAACATTTTCATTACTCGAAAAAAAAGTTCACCCGTCTCAGACAGTCAGGCAAGGATACGTTAGGATACACTGGCAAACCGAGATGCTACCACGTTCTCCCACGGCTGCTTTTTGTCCAAAATGTTTTATCAGTTAGTTTCTTTGTATTTAGTTGATGTATTGTTTTCAAAGCCAAGTCAACGTGGAATATAAAACTAACAAAATAATAAAAACGAAACGTTATTCCTATTAGTTCATCAGCCAAAAAAAGTCACGTTCGATTGGGGTTGCAATATATTTGCTTCGAACTCACGTCGCACACAAAAAAAGAAATAATTTCGCTCACAACTCAATCTACCATTTTGCGTGACTTACAAACAAACAAACAAACAGACAGACGGAGAATCGGCTATTAATATATAGACTAGCCGCCAAGGCGGCGTCGGTCGCCGCCCATGTCCACCTTCAGTCTGCGTTCGGTCCAAGAAAACTAAAATTAAGGATTTGGCAATAATAAGTGTGCCCATGTTGTAGAGCTCGAAAAACTGATCAAAAAAATGTATAGGATCGTTCCGCTACGATCAACCGTTACGGAGATATCATCGTTCAAAGATTTCGATGACGTCACAGACCCGTCCCCCAAAAAAATTAGACCCAAATTTTTCGTCACCCCATTGCCTGTATCGCGGACCCCAAAAAACGTCAGTTATCCCTATTGGTTATCGAGATAATTTTCCCTAAACGTCGCATTCGATTAGGGTCTAAATGCAATGGTTTCACACTGACGTCGCGCACAAGAAGAGAAATAATTTATGTGTGACCTTACATTGCTGACTCCCCGATTTCTTTCGAAGTTCAATCTACCATTTTGCGTGACAGACAAACAGACAGACAGACAGACAGAGAATCGGCTATTAATATATAGATAGCTCTTTTGACTCTTCTGTTTACAAAACATTGAGAACTTCTTTTTAGTTAGAAAATCCTTTTTCACATTCCAAGATAATTGTTAGTTTCTTCTATAAATTTTATTTTTTTTACCTTAAAGTATGTTTTATGTCTTAAAATATATTTAGTATTGATGGAAGAAACTTTCGCTGACATGCAATGCACGATGCTTTGGTTTCATGTAAATGCACGGACGAGATTTAAAAAAACCGCTAGGTTTAGACAGTATATATAAAAAAAAAACATAGCCGGTTGTAATAGATTTCTTGCTTTCGCAAAAATCTAAAAATGACGTCTCAAAAGATGACAAAAATGTAATCACGGAATGGCGAATGGAAAGTGTATCTTGCAGAGCTCGAAAAATGATAAAACATGAGATTGTTTCACGACAGCCAATCGTTATCGTGCCTGTGACGTCATTGAAATCTTTAATGGATGATATCCATTAAAGATTTCAATGACGTCACAGGCACATCCCCAAAGGTTTTAGACCCAAAAGTTTTCTTAATCAATATCAATCAATCTAGCACACACTACAGATATATGTGCCCCTAAACTCTGCGTTCGATTTGGGATGCAATATAATGGTTTCCCCGAGATGAGAATCACTGACGACGCGTCAATTGCTACGATACTAATAGTGAAAAATGACTTCACAACTTTCAGTGGCTTTCTGAAGAACAAAGAGAAACTTGATCGTAAAAACATGGACGTAAAAAGTGCATAACGAGGCAAGGTTTATTTCAATAGAATTAAAGAAGTTGTGAGTTCTTCTCTTTTTATACGTCCACGGTAAAAATAACAACAAAAAAACATCCACTGCGCATATCAAAATGGAATAATTAATAACATTTTCGGTAAATTATTGATAATTGAATTGTAATTACGTCCATGAATACTTTATAATCTTTTTAATTGACATGCTATTGTCATGGTTATTATAGACGATGTTTAATGAATCAAAAGTTAGTTAGATAAATCACTTAATGTGAAGCTTCAAACAGGAACAATCCTATCCACGACAAGGTATGCGCAGCTAAATTTTTATTTAAATATTTGATATACAGGTATTTTATAAGTAGCATATATACAGATTGAAGTTGTCTATATCTGCCGTTAAATTTTGTCCTGGAAAAAAGACAACATAAAAATGTAGTATTGTGTAACCGTGATCCTGGAGCTACATACGTGAATCATTTCTTCCTCTCCCACAAATGCTTGATAAATTATTCAGAGAACTTTTATAGATATTTCTCCTTACACACGTTCTATATCAGTATGCGACTTCAAATAGAAAATCAGATAAGAAAGCTAAAACAAATGACATAATACTACATTTTTATGTTGTCTTTTTTTGCTAGACAAGATAAACAGTAGATATAGACAACTTAAATCTGTATATACGCACAAACCTAACGATAATGGAGAATCAAATATATAGGGGGAACATTTCCACTTTTCACCCCCGCCTACCCATTTTTTTCGTATTTGTTTTGTTTTTGAACTTTAAGGAATCTTTTACAAAGGAATATCCAATATGATTTTGAAAAGTGAGAACTTTTACAACACCTACATTCATTTTGGTTGCGACAGCTTCTTCTGGGAAGTAGCTAATCCTTCTTTAATCAAAGCAAACATGATTTTCTAACTCGATACAAAAACCTTCATTTCTTCATCCCCATGCCATGCCATCATGGGCCCAGCTCCTTTTATAATCAGTTTCAAAACCAACAAAACCGAAACCTTTGGTTAATAATCATATTTATAATCTCTAAGGATTCATTGTATAAATTGTATCAATTAAATATTTAATGATTTAAAAATCCACTTAAACAGACGCCATATAGAACAAACACTTTTCCAGGTTTGCAATCAACAAGCGCAGTACAAAGAAGTCGTTTTACTTGGAAGATCCGAAACCCATTAAAAGTAAAAATACGCGCTGTGCATCCACATTTTTCACTCTGTAAAATAAGTTGTATCAATTGAAAATGCAATGCAATGGTTCCGTCAATACGAAAAAAAAAACACTCCTCGCCCTTCTTCTATATATTAATAGCCGATTCTCCGTCTGTCTGTCTGTAAGTCACGTAAAATGGTAGTTTGAGTTGTGAGGGAAATTATTTCTTTTTTTGTGTTCGACGTGAGTTCGAAACAAATACATTGCAACCTCAATCGAACGTGACTTTTTTCGGCTGGTGAACCAACAGGAATAACGTTTTGTTTTTATCATTATTGTTAGCTTTATATTCCAAGGACCACCGTTGACTTGGCTTTGAAAACAATACATCAACTAAATACAAATGAACTAACTGATTAAACATTTTGGACAAAAAGCAGCAGTGGCAGAACGTGGCAGCATGTTCGGTTTGCCAGTGTTGTATTTTTTTCGATGAATCAAAATTTTTTTAAAACCGAAGTGAAAAAAGGGTGTCGTGAAAAAAAATATTTTTTGCTTTTCTTTTAATAATAATTTCTTTTAATTGTTACGCGCTTCTGATCGAACATTTTTCTTATTTATTGCGTTCAATTTGCATGTGCTTTTTTTCTCCTCCCGTGTGATGTTTTTAAGAGAAACCATTTTCCCCTTACTTTTGATAGCACCCATGTTGGAGCGCGTAACTTATTTAAAAAAAAAGGTAATAATAAGTTGAAGTTTTTTTTCTCTACATTTTGAGTGTATTGTTAAACTGATAATCGTCTGTATAGCACATCATGAAATGTAGTCTTTTTGAAATCATTGTTTAAATTGATATTTAATTGGTTTAAAATCGTAAATAAAAACCACGTGAACGTTCGGAATGCCTTGTGTAAAGCAAGAAAGTTTGGTGAAATTTTAAATGCGACAGCGACAGTGAACGGCTGAGTTTAGAATATGCAAGATTTGAAACACAAGGGACGTATTTGTCTTCATGTGCAAACAAGCTTTGTTAAGCAATAAAGCCAGCAGGAAAGGAAGCTAAAACAGTCCAGAAGCAATTAGAATTGAACCTCAGAGGCGTTTATAAGGAAATATGACATTTATTGGGGTCTGCGTGGTGTTACAGAGCAGGTGGACATGGGCGGCGAGCGACGCCGCCTTGGCGGCTAGTTTAATTAAAAATCTCTAGGTATTCCGGCTAAAGCATTTTTAGTTCACTATCAACACAGGAGTTCTGAACAGAAAAATTTTTTAATCAGAAGATCTGAAACACATCAAAATATTCATAATAAATCTTTCACGATGCGATATATGCAGCAGTAAAATTAAATTAATAAAAAATCAATTGTGCGTACAGGAAATCAACAAATAGATTAAAATCACTGTAACTGTTCATAAAATCCATATCCCAACGTAAATAAAAGCCAAACGCGGAGGTCGTAAAAGTGTTAAAATATGGATTGTAAACAATTGCGATTTTTTGGTACGAACCCAGAAGGTCATCATTAAAAACCATGATATTCATTTCTTCAATAGTGTATTATTGGGGAAAAAAATGACGCAGAAACCCTATTCATACTATAAGAAAAACAAAACAAACAAACAAAAATGTTAAAAAGTGTACTAACCCTAAAAACATCAATAAATCTTCGTGCAATAATTTCGTTGTTGTCTATTGCATTGCCTCTTCAATTACAACACTGATACACTTTCTGTTTTTTTATTCTGTGATTTGATTTTTGACACCATTTTTGAGACCTGTAAAAAATTTTTACGCGGGATACTTGTAACAATATAATGTTTTGATATATTGAATGGTAATTAAATGCTTGGAGCTGTAGAGCATTGAACCTGTGATTCATAATTAAAAGCCAAACTGAAAATTTATTTTTATGTCATATCCTGACACCTGGTATAATGTAGCCCTACATTATAATGTACCAGCCATATGAAGGGAACTCTTTCAAGTGGAAAACAACCAGTTACGTTTATTGAAAGGGTACATAACAATAACTGCTAGTAAAAACGTGATGTCGTATATGCAAAAAGAAGTTCAGAAAACCAAATTCCTATGATATTTTAATACACAGGGGATTGAGAAGCATATAAATGTTTATATAATATCTTATAGTATAGTAATATAGTATTAGAATTAAGTTTGACAATTTTCTTTTTTTTTTTGTAAACCTGATTGTATAATGTTGTAAGACAGTTTTATCCGAGTTACAAAAAAGCAAGTGTTCTGTTTAATTACATTTTCCCGTGACTTTATAAAGGATTAGGAAACTTGTAAGGTTTCTGCAAGAATAAAGATCATATGTTTATTATGAAGAAATTGCCTTACACATTGATGTGGTTATTGATGTGTTCTGCAAAGAAAGTATTCAGTTGCTTATGGAGAACAACTGGTGACATTTAGGTCTTATAATTTTTAGCTATGTCCATAGTAATTTCTCAGTCACTTTTTAATTCCTCTGCAAAAAAATCAAGAAACCTGATCATTTGACCTTAAACATCTTCATTTTCCAGCCTGATTTATGGACAGCACTTTTATACCATTGTAATTATTTGTATATTTTAATGATACATTTTTGTTACAGTTATCAATGTACACACAATAATTGATAAAATTCTGCAACTTTGGGGAAATATATAGTCGCATTTTTGCGAATCTTGTTTTTATTAAGATTTCATTTCTGAACAACAAGTAAATAAAACCAAGAAACATGCAGATGTATACTGGAAGGTTTATTAGTAATGACATTTTCCACCAGGCCTTGATGAAGATTTCATGTTAAGTAAGTAGTTCTATTAGAAGTTCATTTTTATGCGTACCATATTTTCGTTTTTGTTGTTGCTGTTGTTGTTGTTGCTTTTATTCTTATTCACTAAAATATATTTCATATAGCAAAGTTATTTCAGATCAAACAAACGCAAGAAATACCAAAGAAAAACAGATTACCATTGTTACTTCATAGGTATATATGGAAATGCATCGAAGTTTGATCCATACTCAGCAGAAGTTGAGAGACAATTTAGAAAGCTCAGACCAGCCAGTTTCAGTGTATACAAGGAGTGTGTCACTCCTGTTGTCAAGGCTTACAATAAAGAACTCTTGTTGGTGTTCCTGTTGTGTATTGCGATGAGACTTTTATCCAAGAGTAAACTACCACGACCAGCAATCAATATTTCCTTCATTTTGTTTTATGCCTACCAACTTAAGAGGAAATACGACTTTACTCAGATATACGTTATAGTGCCTGCTATTTTGTTTATAACATACATAATGATATTCAAGAAAGGGTCCAATGGATTGTTTCTATCTATAGTTGCTGCTTTATACATTTTGTGCTGGTAAGTTTTATTATCTTTACCCTATCATGGTAAAACATATTGGCACAAAAATGTTTGATGATTCCTTTATGATTCTATTAAAGCGAATATTTCATAAATCCTCACAAATGGTTAAAGGTAAAAGGTAAAGAAATTATGTTTTTCATTTTGATCATCCTTTTTTATTAAATAAAAAGTGAATATTTATAATTACGATTTCTTTGGTAGGAAATTGCATGGTGATGTTCATGAGGATCATTTCTGCGTGTTTCGATTTTCAAAAGGTAAAGATTTCAACGTTGGGACTTCTTGGTTACGCTTTCAACCCACTCAGCACTACAAATGGTGGAGCCTTCATCCAATACGGAGTCCATCAGCAAGTTTCTAACGGATATCCTCTGGTAAAATTTTGCTTACAAATATTTCTTCATGACTTATAACCAAGTGTATGTGTGTTTTGGAAAAGGGATTCTTCACAAATTATGTCAACCACCATTTTTCCAGGATTTTTGACTCTCCCCTTCCCCCCTCCATCCATATGCGTCAATTTTGCTCTACCCCCTCTTTTTAACTGTCGTCATCTTTTAGAAAGAGATCCCCAAGTCGAGGCATTCATACAAATTTTTGAAGCAAAGAGAAATTAATTACAATAACAACAACAACAATAACGACAACAAAAGTTTTGCTTCATTAGAAAAATGAAGGGTTTGAAATGTTGACGAATGTTGACGTGTCACCTTTGCGAACAACAATAAGCGAAAGCCTCTGCATAAAAACTAATTATTCAATTATAATCAACGTCTATCGTTTCCTTGAATACAAAGGTTTACCATGTTCCTCATTTCAATAAACGAACGTCTTTATCATTGGTTGACTCTGTCTCAATAAATTCACTTCGTCCACTATTCTTCTTCTCAATTCGACCAAATTAGGCGGTGGGGTTTCAAAAACATTTTGTTTAGGTAGCCCCCCAAAATGAAGTGGTTAAACCTGGCGATCGAAGTGACCATTTAACTGCGTGTTATAATGCGACTACCTGATATTGAAACCGTCTTTGAGAGTAATTGACATACTTCAAGGATCCTCATGAACCGAAACTCCACCCTAAAACCACCAAATATTGTAAAAAACATTGGCAACATTTTCCCTAAACAAATATGCCGGACAGCCACATATTCCAGCATCTCTGGGTGTGTTTGCCCATTTGCATGTTGATTAATAAAGTGATGGCCAATAATTTCCCCATTTCCACAAAGGCCAGCCATGAAGCTTTTCACGCGAATTAGTGTTCTCAAATTGAAAATTTGGACAAGTTTGACCTCTTGTGAGGCTTACGTTTTGTATGAACGTACGACACATATGGAAAACAGTTTCATAATCGATAACAATATTTGGAATAAAATGAATATTGTGTGCTTGGTGGTGAAACCACTGACTAAATCGTAATCTTCTTCTAAGATCGCCATTTTTAGGCTCCTGTAGGATGTGGATTTATGTCATTTTAACTCTTTATTGACAATATTGTGGAAAGAACGGTTGGACAGACCTGTTGAATTTATTAAACATGACAAAAGATTGTAAGGTCGCTTTACACGATAAATACAAAATTGGGGATATTTTCAGAATTTCGTGTTAAACTTGCCGTAGTAGCATCCTGGGCAGTTATCATAACGAAAGAAAAGGTTTATAGCTCAATGAAAGTCTACTTTATTAATCATTAAGGAGTGACTGGCGGTATCGAAAAAAAAAAGCTCTGCGTATTTTATTAAACAAGAAACATCACGAATGACAAATTACATTTTCGGAATCGCTGAAAAATTTTCTTTCTAACAGTACAAAAATCGCATTGATTTGATAAAGAAAAACTGTTATGCTTGTAAAACTAGAGAAATACACTCCTTCGCTTTGATTTTCAACAAACTTGCACACTGGACACTTGTTTATCTATAGGTGGTACAAAATCTACATAGATTCACTGGGATTCCGATTATCTCATTACGCTGAATGTTATATATACTGTTAGTTGCGGGTATTGAAACATTCTTCCACATTGAGGAGGACCAATCCAACAGTAACACCAGTGAAGAACATCACGAAGATGAGAAAAAGATTGACACAAAATAAAAATCTAATCATAATGTTGTTTGGTATGTGTATACTATAGTATTTAATCTTTTCTGTTCACTTCAATGTCTCTAGTTGATTTTTACTTACGATTGATATAATCATGAGTTTTATCCCAATGCAGCTCCTTTAAGTGTGGAATGGCCTCGGTCCATGGAAGACTTGATGCCCTAATGGAATATCACTGTTCGTCACTTTTTGAAGCCTTGTAAGGAAACTTCAGTAATTGTTAGAACGTCATGATTCCTTATAGATATGTTTTCTATCATTCAAACTACATGATTTTGCATGGATGTAATTTGTGGCTGGTTGGGAATAGGGCAGTTTTTAATAATCTCTTCTTTATGAATTTTTCACTTTCCTTATAGGTTACTTTGAGCCTACTATAAAGTATGGTTTGCTTTCAGCAATATTGTGCACCTATTTTGTCAGTGTATTATTACATGTAAGTTTTTTTGACTTTTGGTTCCAGTTTCGATAAATGAAACAAGAAGCCGCTTGGCTTGAAGATTTCAGGACGTAACACAACGATGCATATCTAGTCTCAAAAATACAACATTGCCGAATTGCCAAATTATGTTCCAATTTAACAAAAATGACTGGCATATCCAAAATCAACAACTTCTATAAACTTTTATGAGTATTACAGAACTTTCTAAGTGCAAAATTGGCCCGAATGACCAATTTCTGTTCAAATCTGACAAAATGACTGTCAAATTTGAAATCAGTACTTTTAAAATGTGATTTGCGCAAAATTTGCGAAATTTGAAGAACTTTCTAAATTTGGTCCAAATTTGGCCCAAATTGTCCATTTTTGCACTAATCTGACAAAATCACCGTCAAACTTGAAATCAGCACCTATCAAATGTAATACATGCAAAATTTCAGGAAAATTGAAGAATTTCGGAAATATGGTCCAAATTTGGCCTAAATTGCCCAAATTTAGTCAAACCTGGCAAAATCATTGTCAAATTTGAAATCAGCACCTTTCAAATGTGATTCGTGCAAGGTTTCATGAAAATTGAAGAGCTTTCGAAATTTGGTCCAAATATGGCCTAAATTGCCCAATTTTAGTCAAACCTGGCAATATCATTGTCAAATTCGAAATCAGCACCTTTCAATTGTTCTCTGTACAAATTGTCATGAAAATTGGTCAACTGAAAGTCAGAATTTGACCAAATTTGCGAATTCGGCAACGATGTCATGTAAATGGTGCACGAAAACGCTCATAACTTGGAGTAGGAGTAGTAGGAGGAGGAAGAGAAACCACGGGTATTTTAAATACTTTGCTCCTCCACGGGTGTCTTAAAGTCAATAAATAATTTTGTTTACTAAATTGGCAGTTGGCCCATAATTCACTTATCTCCCGAATATATGCTACAACTACCACAATGCAATACTATAATTACTTCCTTCGACATTACTTAAAGTAGTGTTTTGAAATATATTCAGTGGGCAAAATCGTCAAAAATCACTTCGACGGAGAGCATTCTTATTGAAATTGTGTGTAAATTTACATAGAAATGCATTCCATTGCAGAGATTTTGCAGTTGGCCCATAATTCAGTTATCTCCCCAATATATGCTACAACTACCACAATGCAATGCCATAATTACTTGAAATAAGATAATTTAAAGCACTGTTTTAAATAGCTGTGAGAATTATCTGTTTTGTTCATGAAACTCTCTTTAGCATTCCGTTGAAGGATTTTTAGTGATGTTGTCGCATTGAGTTATGGTAGTATGTGCAGTATAAGTCTCAAAAACTGTTACGCACAATTCAAATTGAATTTGAAACAGAAATAACTGGAACATAATGATAACGCTCTGTTAAACGGAAGGAATTTGTGTTGTCCAGCCCGCAGACATGTTTTCGATTTGCAATTCTTATATCATTGGAAAGCTGGGAAAGTCTCCTATCCAATGGCGTAAAAATTATTATGATCGTCCAGTTACTTCAGTTTTAAATACTATTTGAATTTTTGCGTAACAGTTTTTGAGACTCATAATGTATTAGGGAGATAACTGCATTAACAGTCAATTGAAATGATCGCTAGAAAAGTAGAAAATGCTTCAAGCTTAAAGTCATGTTTTAAGTTGAACTATTTTGAATCAATTTTTTCACACTGAATATAACTTTCTGAAATTTGAGTTTAAACAAACCTATAAACAAATCATTTAAGTGCAAATCGATTGTGATGTTTCATTTCTCAGGTTTGTAACTTTCATTTTACCGCATCTTCGATGAGCCAGGTTTGTTTGCATATGGAGAAGGGGGGTAATTACCGTTGAAGTTAATTTATATTTTTATCAATTTCAAAACAGGTTAAAAACATATCTTTATTGCAACTTAGCCTTTCGAAACACAGTTACATTTTCAAGTCTTAGTTTGGATAATCCCGCATAACATGTACATGTTATAATTTCCTAAAGGGTTTCATTTTCGATCGTTATAATTTTTTTAGCATGTCGTGGTGTCTTTGCTGAATATTTCAGTGCATGTATTAGACATATAGGAAATGCAAAAGTGGCTGTACCAACAAATATAAAAGTGTAAGTGTAACTTTGATGCTTTAAAGTAGAAATAGAACAATTGAGAATTGGTCTGGAAACGAGCAGCTGTTGATTATTAACAAAGCATTCAAACAAAGCAAAAAAATGATTGGCTCCCTCGTGGAGATTTTTGTTCCGACCTAATGATAGTTCATTATCTTTAGAAACCAAAATCTTTGATTTCTAACAGATCCCTACTTTCCTTAAAAAAGCTTCCCAAACACCTTGAAATTCTATACGAGCGCAACTGTCACGCTAAGTTATGAAATTCAGTCGCTTCATAATGATCTGCAAATCAAGTGTTTTTCTCGCATGTAAAATAAATTTTTGGCATTAAGGATCCTACCCTATGTATTTTACAGAACAACTTTTGGGTGATCTGTGTGAATTTGTTCTTGACCGTTCTGTTGATTTACATCTACTCACGCATGGAACTTGTATATTTGATACTTCACCAGAAAGATATCAAGTTATCATCAAAACCCAACCTCGTTTGCAGGTTTCTTCGCCTTTTTCTTGTGCGAAAGTATTAAAAGGCGCAGAAGACCCTGGACGAACTTGTCATATAAAGATAGTTTTCTATTTGCTTTGTTTTTTTACATGTATGAGTATGTTCGTCTGACAAATCGTTACCATTACATTTATGAAAACTCTTATAAAGGTCTTTGACTTATAAAAGTATAAAAAAGTTTACATTTTAATGGTAACGACTTCTCTGACGAACATATTGGCATGAAAGATTCGTCTGCTTAGCCTTGCTATGTGCAATAAACTTGAGCTTATTGGATCAAAACAAACCATGAGAGTTAACAGCACAGTTGTAACCAAGTATTCCTTCGCTGTTTGATAACAACTATGTTTTTCATGTTGTTAGGGATACTCTATGGCTCATGGACTGAAGAAATGGGGAAGCTTCGGATTTTCTGGACACATCGTCATGTTTTCGTTCTTAATTGCATATCCTATCTCGAAGAAAGTTTTGAAAGTTGATAAAGGGAAAAAAGTAGAATGATGTTGCTCAACGATTGTGTTCTCTTAACAAAATATTTAATAACACAGTCTGCAGAACCTTCGTAGCGATGTTTCGGCTCTTGATTATAGTTATGACGAAGCAACAACCAATCTTATAGCGTGGTACAGGCCATCAAATGACTGTTTTTTTAGTACTTCATACGTCTTTTCAATGTTATAATTATTAGGCCTTCATTCTCATTTTACTTTTAATTTGTTTGTTTTTTTTTCAGATAAATATTTTGTTTTGTTTTTATATGACAGTACTTATTTAATCGTTTATATGAAAGTACTAAACTGAGAGTTTTTATTTTTACAATATTCGTTTATTTTTGTCTTCTGGGCATGTTTATTTTCTACTAGTATATACATGTGTTTTCTTATTGCACAATCCTTTGCTGTAGCACATAGTATTTTTTGAAAATGTATTTAAT
Source organism: Turritopsis dohrnii (assembly GCA_027922465.2). Taxonomy (NCBI): domain Eukaryota; kingdom Metazoa; phylum Cnidaria; class Hydrozoa; order Anthoathecata; family Oceaniidae; genus Turritopsis; species Turritopsis dohrnii. Next base: position 505,646 of record BQMF02000153.1, on the reverse strand, counting down.
AGAACGTATTTCTGTTATTACGTCATCATATTAAAGACAATGAACTGTTAAAAACGGAACTGAAGCAAGAAGAATGCTGATGTCAGCAGTGGAAATCCCTCATTAGAACAGTAAAAAGTAGATCTAGAATACTTAGCAAATATCATTAAAACAAACAAACGAAGAATTTCATGGGGATTCCCTTGCAGAATTGACTGATGACTCAGTTTTCTAACTACCTTAAAAGTTCATTATCTTTAATACAATCATGCTTAGTAAGAAGAATTGTTAAGAAAAAACTAAAACAGCAAAAACCATCTCCTTTCGAACTATATTACCAGTTGCTCTTTCAATTGTGCTGGCACTAGTCAGTATAAAGTTGAAATATAACGCTTGAGTAATGATGCCTTTAAGACCAAAATAATGTATGCTTGCACAGTTATAACTGTTTTACTCAAAAATCTTTCCTTCTCCCGTGTTTCCAAAGCACCTGAGAAATCCACTTAAAGCTTTCCTAGTGAACTATTTTTCGGTTTTGTAAGGACATTGTGCGTATAAGTTTGACAATGAAGTAAAGAATTCTTCTTTATTTATCTCTATTGATCTTTATTTAGATCTGACCGAATAAATAAGTAAACATGCAGATGTATACAGGACGGATCATTAATAATGAAACCGTCAAGTTTATTAAAGAGCTCTTTCCACCAGGACTTGACGATGATTTCATGTTAGGTAACCATTTTTTTTGGAATTAAACATAAAATATTTTGGTGTCTATCTTATTGAACAGAACAGAGAAATGTTAGGTGTTGAAAATTGATGCCGAAAAAGATCTTCGTTCATTCGCATTGGAAATTTTGTCTCATATACTTAAGTTGCCTTTTCCATGAAGTGCATCACAATTCCATCCCCACAATTTCATGCGGAATGACATTTATGTTGTTTAAGAAATGATGATCAGATTAAAAATGATGTATAGAAAGTTGTGACAAAATTTGAATGAGAAGGTCTGCTATTTCTTAAATTACTGTACACTGTATTTTGACACACATCATCTCCTCTTGTTTAGAAATATACAGTAATTCTACAGAGTTTGACCCATACGCACTGGAGATGCAGAGGCAAAACAGAATAAACAGACCAACAAATATCAGTGTATTCAAAGAATGTGCCACTCCCACATTCCAGCATTATAAAAAAGTATTCGAAACAGTCTTTTTCATGTGTATTGCGATGAGACTTTTATCCATGAGTAAACTCCCACGACCAGCAATCAATATTTCCTTCATTTTGTTCTATGCCTACCACTGCTACTACGAATACAAATTTATGCAGATATACGTGATAGCTCCTTCAATTCTGTTTGTAACATACATACTGATATGCAAAAAAGGATCTAGTGGATTTTTTCTTTCCGTAGTGGCTGCTTTATATATGTTGTACTGGTAAGCGTTACAGCTTTGATTATTTGATGCTAAAATCATTTAATAACCTGAAAAGTTTAGTTTTAATTTTAATTGTAGTTGACTTTTCATTCTATTTAAGTGAATATTTTGTTAATCCTTACCAATGGATAAATGTAAAAGGTATGTTCAATATGTTTTTTATTTTCATCGTCTCTTTTTATTGAATATTTTCAGAGTTTCTACAGTTACGTTTTTTTTCGGTAGGGAATTGTATGCTTACATTCATGAGAATCATCTCTGTGTGTTTCGACATTCAAAAGATGGAGATTTCAACGTTAGGACTCCTTGGTTACACATTCAACCCTCTCAGTACAGTCCATGGTGGAGCCTTTGTACCATACAAAGTTCACCAGCAGATTTTTAATGGATATCCTCTGGTAAGTGCATGTTCTGATAAGTCAGGTGCTTTTATTCAGTGTGGAAAAACTAAACATACTTGAATTGATTGGTCAGCGCGTTTAGCAGCTGATCTTTCATTAGCGTTTGTCCGTCCCATGTCCACAGTGCTAGCCTGGAGTCCTCATTAAAAGCTGATAGCACTTGGTAGAATAGAGGCTATTTGTTAATCGTGGCTTAATTCAGATTTTTCAGATAATTTATAATTACAGTTATTTCATCAGGGTGAGTGCGGCCTCAAATTATAACATGAGTTTTACGGTTTGCCCAACACACTGATATCATTTTGGAAATAAAAGCTAAACGAAATGGTCATTTTACACCAGAGAAGTAAAGAAATTCGTAATATTATCACCGTATATTATAATTGAACCTGTTATTATTATACTGTTCAGTTTTGTGCTATATATTGGTCAGACCTGGAGATAGAGAGAGCTCTGCTGCCTCCAAAAAGGACCTCTGATATTACATCGGATATGTATGTGTTATTTTTTATGTATTCATACAAATGTGTCCATCAATATAGGCAAGTTTTCAATATCACATTATCCTGTCTAAAATAAAAATTTATGCACACAAAAATAAAATGTGTATGTAGAAATCTATATTATCTAGTCCATCCACAAAAATTAATAGACATTATTTTGAAGTTTATAAAGCATTTAGTTACCTGTGGTGAAAGTGCGTAGTGCACTAATCCAAAATGACTCTAACAATGATACCTATTCTGTGTTTGTTGTAATGTAGTAATGTAGTAATCATCAGGCAAAAGAACAAAATATAATACGTTTGTAAACTCTACATCATCACGTTCGACATGAACGTTGTCTTTTCAATATCAACATTGAACAAATGAACAAAATACCTATGTGGAGTCATTATGAGTCTCTTCACTTATTTATAGTCTTGTCATTTTTCTTATCACTTATATTTTTTGTATCGTAAATGTGTGTCTCTGCATGACCAGCAGTTTCTTTTGTTTTCTTAATCTTAAATAATCGGCAGTTCTATTGCATGCCTTTTTTTATTTTCAGTGAAGAAAGGCAAAAATGTATGAATGGTGCATTACCACTCATACAAGCTCATGGTAGTTATTAACATTATCAGTTATTTTTAGTCATTCCTTTGCAGAATTCATCTTTGTAATGTGTGTGAGAAGCTTGCTTTTGAACTCATTGTAATCATTAGAATAAAGGTCTACGTGAAATTTTGCGAAGTACTTTAAGGGGATTTTTTTGCTTGGACTAACTTTGCAAACCAAGGTTTGAAAACGTTTTACATGGATTAATTTTTCCGAGCCTGAGCTTCTCAAGGAAAATGTTTAGATTTGATTTTGCGAATGTGCACAAAGTGCAATGTGTGTATTTTATAATTAAGCTTAGAGGTAGCAGCGAAAATCACCATTTCCATGCCTGCCACATTGCAAATCCAATGGGTGCTTGATAAGTGTTAATAGACACTGAGTCAAAAATTGAGCAAATAAAATCATCAAATTTTGCCTGGGTTATTTTTTGCCAATCGCTCATATGTCTTGATGTTTTGCGTGGATTTATTTTTGCGAATTTGGGCAAAAGTCGCAAAAACTAATGCACACAAAAAAAATCCCCTTAAGCTTTTTCAAGGAATTGGTAACTTCTTTTGATTTTAATGCAATCCTGCATTTATTCGCCATCCGATTTTATTCAATTCACTTCAAAGACAATCGTATTTGTTTCATTTGTAATGTCCTTAGATAGCATAGATGAAAATCAATTGATAAGTGTTTGTATCTTTAATTTCTGGATAAACATTTTATTGAATTAAGTTTTGTTGCACAATTTGGACACAATTTTGAGACCAGACCTGTTTGGTTTTATCATTGAATGTCTTATTCCTACTATTACTTCATTATTACAGTTATCGCTCATGAATTCCTATTTTGACCTTCCTGGAACAAAAACGTGGTTTTTCCATTTTTCAACTTTGGCCAAAACGCTGACCTTCAGGCCTCTTGGCCTCTTGTTTGATTTGATTAAAGCTGAAGCAAAATTAAAGAATAGTAGCTGAATAAGAAATGATCATCTAGCACGTGTTCTTCAGCCAAAACAACTTTGGATTTCTTTCTCTTCATTATGAAAAAGATGGCAAATTATAGTAAATCTAAATCGGGTACTCGTAAATCGCCAACGTCTTTGTCACTTTCCTTCTCTAATATTCGTGGGTTTTGTGGGAAATTCTCTCATTTGGAATCTTTTCTAGCCAACTCATCTCTTGACATTCTTGCTATTTGTGAAACTAATCTTAACCCTTCCATAAGCTTTTCTGACTTTGATGTACCTGGCTATCTTCCTATTAATCGCAAGGACTCATCTATTCTTATGCACAACCTTGCTATATATGTTTGTGACTGTCTTCCTGTCACTCGTCAATTAAATCTCGAATCTCCTGACGAATCTTTCATCTGTCTACGTCTTTCTCTCTTGCATTCAACTAGTTATCTTTCCTTTGTGTATCGCTCCCCATCTTCTTAGTCGTGCAGCGTCATCAATTCTATCTCAGAAAATATTGATAAAGCTCTCATAACTCACCCTTCTGCTAATATCTTTCTGTTCGGTGATTTCAATATCCATCATGCTGACTGGTTACTCTACCTTCCTATCTGGCACTGACACTTTCAACTTTGCTATCTCTCACTCTCTTACTCAGCTTGTGAACTCTCCGACTTGCGTACCTGATCGAGCCTTCTTTACTTGACGTATTCCTTTCGTCTAACCCGAACATTAGCGAAACATCAACATCTACTCCTATAGGTAATTCTGATCATTCTGTTGTCAACGTATCTATTGACATTAATTCGGCTTGCCCACACGATCCACCTATTCATCGCAAACTTTGTTCATACCATCGTGGTGACTGAGACAGCTTTCGAGATCTGATTGGTGACCTACCGGTTGATCATATTTTTGCCTGTGATGCAAAGAGGTGTGCCAGTGGAGATATCTTCTTGGCTTCAGGTTGGTATTGATGAATTTGTTCCTTCTCGTAAATATCAGGTTAAATCTCACTTTACACCCTGGTTCTATCATGCCATTTCTGTGGCAATTGCTCAACGTAATCATTTTTCCATCATTATCAACGTTGTAGTAGTGAAGACAACAGACGTCTTTTCACCAGAGCTCGCAACGACTGTAAAAAAGTCATTGAGGAGGCTAAACGCACCTATCGAAATTTAGTCCATGATCGGCTTATATCTGAATCTATTGGGTCTTGTGATTTCTGGCGTATCTAGCGGAGCTTTTCGAATAAATTTTAAGTCTTTGATTCCACCATTCGTCAATGGTCCTGAGGTGCTGACATCTGGTGTTAGTAAGGCAGAGCTCTTTGCTAAACAGTTCAGCAGGAACTCCACTCTTGATGACACTGGTCATGTTTTGCCCGATAATGACTCCAGAACTGACCTGGATTTGTCTTCTCTGATCATTACTCCCAAGATGGTTGCGGATGTAATTAGTTCTCTCGACTCTTCTAAGGCTACTGGTCCCGACGAAATCCCTGTAATCGCTCTGCAAAAATGCTTGCCTGAACTCTCTTCCATACTCTGTAGGCTATTCAGAAAGTGCATCGATAAATCTTGTTTTCCTTCTTGTTGGAAGATTGCTTCTGTTGTAGCTGTTTTCAAAAACTCTGCTGAGAGATCGGACCATTTAGACTATCGTCCTATTAGTCGTCTGTCTGTTATAAGTAAGATCTTTGAATCATAGATCGACTCTTCCAACACCCATTATCTGGAATCTGTTCGTCTGTTCTCTGGTCATCAGTACGATTTCAGTTCTGGCCGTTCCACTGCTGATGCTCTGACTGTTATCTCTGAACGTGTATTTTAATTCTTTCAATGTTTGTGGTGAGACACGGGCTATTGCTTAGGACATTAGTTTAATGGGGTCAGAAATAGTTGGTTTCTTTCAATGCTTCAAAAACTAAGCTTCTCTCTATTAATCGCTTCAGGGACCCTGTGACTCCTTCTGTTCTTATGAACGGAAGCGAGCTTGCAGAGTCATCTCATGTTCGTCTGCTCATTGTCTTCATCTTCTCGATCGTATTCAGAAGCGCTTAGTTGACTTAGTTGTCCCTGATCTTTGTGCTAATCTTCACCCCCCCCCCCTTTTATATCAGAGAAACGTTTCTTCCCTGTCTCTTTTCTATAAATACTTTCATGGGCATTGTTCGGATGACTTGCATCAACTGACCCCTTCTCCTCAGACTTTCTCTGGGAACACTCGTCTCTCTTCGAATTCTCATCGTTTCACTGTTCAGGTCCCAACATGCCATAAGAACTTTTATTCATCTAGTTTTCCCCTCGGCTCCTCGCCTCTGGAATTCTCCCCCTCATAGTTGTATTCCCAATGAGTATAATCTGCAATCTTAAATCCAAAGTTAACCGCCTCTTTCCTCTGTCTTTGTAACTCTTCTTCCTTTTCTCATCTTTCTTATCTGTCTTTATAACTGTTCTTCCTTTGCTCATCTTATAGCTCTCTGCATAGTAGTGGCTTCGGGAATCTACTTTTGTTGTGGCTGTGATTATTATTTTACAATTTTGTTTGTTTATTTGTTTTTGAAATATGGTAAGTATTCAGATCTGAATACCTGAGGTACCATCAGTACCACTTCCATGCAGAGAGGTACAAGATGATAAAAGGAAGAACAGTTATAAAGATTTGTTTGAAGAAAAAAAGTCGTTAATCCTTCCGCAAAATCGCAGCCATTATGAAAGAAATTATGAAACAAAATTTTGTTCAATCTGCATAAAATTCATGTAGACAAACATGGTCGAGAAGATGTTTAAAGAGTTCATTTTCCACAAATAGACCATCCTGAATTCTGTTTAAATACTGATTCATGGCAGAGCTCCGCATCTAACCTCGTTTTTATGCCATTCATTGTTCCACTGATTTAATTGCTTTCTGATTTAATAATAGTTTCTATTATTTCCAATTCCAATTCCCGTTAGAAACAGTTTGAATATTACTTAGACACGATGACTCAGTCACAAACAGATACAGGTCATGTTCATTAGTTCAACTTTTCATATCATTATTAATTTGTATTATAGAGTTTATCGTGGTTGTTTGGTTGTACTAAAGCATTTACATTGGCCTGTATATTCATATTTATATCTACCTGTGGCATTGAATTCTATTTAACTCGTTTACCAATTACAATTCCATATTTGTTTGACAGACCGTAAGTATACCCTTTAGCTTATTATTTCTCGATTTTCAGTTAAACACACAAAGTTCTCCTTAAACTTTTTCGTTAGTGACCGCTGCTCTAACTTAAAATGCCTTCTGTTCCAATCAAATATGTCTGATATTAATAAAATATATGCGCGCTAAAAATAGTTCGTTTTCTACCTATAGTTGGTGGTATATGTACTTGGATTCACTTGGTTTTAGACTAAGACATTATTATGAATGCTATATATCTGAGTATTTTCTGCTTATCGTCGGTATTGGAACTTTAATCGACTCTGAGGAGACCCAATCAAACAGAAACAGTAGTGAAGTGCATCAGGAAGATGAGAAGAAGATTTACACAAAGAAAAACTCTAATTACAATGTTGTTTGGTATGTGTAAAATATAGTTTTCAGTGTATTTATTTTCGTAAGGGCTAGATAAATCATTTCTCTAAAATCGTGATAGGTCTTATCCTAACGCGGATCCGTGGGGTGTGGAGTGGCCTCAATCCGTTGCAGATCTGTTACCCAAGTGGAATATCACAGTTCATCACTTTTTGAAGCCTTGTAAGAGAAGTGTTCAGTAGTTTTTAGAACTTCATGATTTCTTATATTTTCTATCATTCAAAATCTGACTATAAATCATACATGAATAAAACTTACACTTCTTAGATTATTTTGAAACCACCATAAAGTACGGGTTGTTTCCAGCAATATTGGCAACCTACACTGCCAGTGTGTTGCTACATGTAAGTGTTATACGAACTGAAAAACCATATGTTTATGTTCATATTCACAATGATTGGTTTATTCTTAGGCTGGTAATTTTCATTTTACTGCATCTTTGATGAACGCAGGAATGCTTTCATATGCAGAGGGTCGTAAGTGAAGTTTTCCCTGCTGCTAAGTCCGTAAAGACTATATTCTTTTAACTATTATATGATTTCATTTTAGTATTTCGTGGTGTACTTGCTGAATACTTCAATGCATGCGTAAAACATAGAAAATGCAAAAGTTTTTGCACTCACAAATATAAAAGTGTAAGTTTAACTTTTGTCTGTTGGAAATCACAAGAAAACTTTACTTATGCTCGCAAGTTCTACATTCAGGATGACGTAATCTTATTAAGTTACTCTTTGACTAGAACCCTATTTACCCTGAATCATATTTCTATTTACCCTTTTATCCTAAATATTTGACGCTCCAGGGGATTTTATTAACCAACTGTAAAATGTTTCATAATATAATATTATTCTTCTTTTCAATAACGCTACCTTCAACAATTTTATTGATATTTCCTTTGTCTTTTTCTAATTTTTTTTACGTATTCAACATGACGTTTTATGGTTTGTATCAAAATCCAATGGGGAGTCACATATGAGTCTTCTGAAGCATCAGTGTATTAAGGCTATTGCATATATTTTCGTTTTATTTCTTTTGTTCATAATGTATCAACTTACATAAGTTGTTAAGTTGTGAAACTTCTACCCAGTACATTTTTTCAAATGACTTTCCTTAACACACATTTAATCTTTATCAACAGACATATTGCGCACACCACAAGTAAGACGCTTTCACTTACTGATAAGTGCATTTCATTGTTGTTGTTTCCAATAATGATCAATATCGGAGGGTAGAATTCAATGATTTTCAAGCAAAATTGCTTCTCGTATTTCTTACAGGCAAAGTTGAAATCAATAAGCTGTTTGATATTCATATATGTTCTATTATATTTTACAGAATAACTTTTGGGTGATCTGTGTAAATTTGGTATTTACCGTCACAGCCATTTTTACGAATGCATACGACACCTGTATATTTGACAGTTCGCCAGAAAGGTTCCACGTAAGCTCAATTTTTAATATATATTTATAGGAACACCATATTCCAATACTCAAGGAGAATATGGGAATCCTAAGTAGTGTTACGTTATTCAACTTCAACATTTGGACAGACTGTAGATGAGCATTGTGTATTGAACTAATGTGATTTCCAGAAAACAATTTACCACTTTCATCTGCAGATTTATACACGTTCAGTTTCTCCAGTAAGAACATAAAGTCCACTTTAGGGGATATTTACAGTTTCATGACGAACACAAAATATACCAATCTCTATTTTTATAAACTAATCACTAAATTTTCGCTCTGAACTTAAAGGTATTGTTTGTTTTGCCTAACGAGATTAGGAGTTTAGTTATTGCACTGTGATGATGCCATTCTTGGCTACCCTTGCCTAAATAATAAACATGCTTTTCTTCTTGAAACCAAGATTATCAATGAGTTCTTTAATTCCTTATGTGGCTACCAAAAACATAAAACATGACATATGTCTTATAGTTACCTCCGCAGCAAGCGTAAGCGAGAGAGGAGGCATAGTAGTTTCGTGAGATAGGCGAATGTCAGTCAGTTAACTGACTTTGCTTTTTTCCCATGTCAAAGCATGGTATTGTAGGTGGGAGACAAGATGTTTTCTTTCTAATTTATTATTATATTACACTATGGTATTTAGAAAGTTCGTACGCTAAAATTGCTTAGACATTTTTAGATTTCTGCGAAAGCAAGAAAGCTATTACAACCGGCTTTCGTTTTTTGTAAGCAAGCAAGGAATACTTTGAAACCGTTCGTGTTTTTTGTATTCCTGCGTAAGCAAGGAATACTTTGAAACCGTTCGTGTTTTTTTTTGTTTTTGTATTCCTGCGTAAGCAAGGAATACTTTGAAACCGTTCGTGTTTTTTTTGTTTTTTTTTTTTTCTTTTTTTCGAATTTAAAATATTGTATGATTCTAAAATTTGTATACTATCAAGCTGACGATAAAAAGGAAACACATATATTTTTATTATTTCGCAAGGCCAAGTAAAAATTTTTATTATGAAGTTCAGGTACAAACAACATAAAGATTTTCATACTGTATAGTTTTTAAAGGAGTATTTTGAAACGTCCACGGAAGAGTGTTCTCTAATGGATTTTGAAACTGACGGTGTTCCTTTTCAAGCCTGATCTCCGGCAAAATTTTTCAAAGTCTCTTGACTTTTATGATGCTCTCGGGAATGTAATTAAATGAATTCGAAAATATTACTTCTTAAGCACAGACTTTTCTTGACGTGACAAAATTTTTATTACTTAATTACTTCTTGAAGATTCTTTAGGGAATACAACTTTGAATTAAAATCTTTTTTAAAAAATCTCTAAATGGAAGCAAGACTGAAGTTTTAGTTGAGACAACAAAGTTTAATTGTTATCGTTGTTAAAAGGTAAAATGTAAAATACCGCAACATCATTCTGCATTATGCATATCTTTTTAAAGCGTGAACTAATATCAGTTCTTTCTGAAATCTTTCTAGAAAGTCTTCCAGTCATCTGCAGGAATACTTCTGCCCGGTAGGGCATCTTGTTTTTTGGATTTCTGCGTAGCAAGAAATACTTTACGATCGTCGTTGTTTTTCTTAGTTTTTTTGGATTTCTGCGTAAGCAAGAAATACTTTACGATCTTCCATGTTTTTCTGTTTTCATCTTACTGTCCAAACCTACGCATTTTTGTTTCTTAAATTTCACTGGTTCATAAAAAAGCCGTCTCAATCGTGATTGGTGCATAATGCCCGATTTCTACGAAAGGGTGCTAATATAGCCACCTCCACTTAAATAGCAATAGTTTATTGGCTGATTTTCACCATGCCATGTGATCGTCCACAAAACGTTTTAAAAATGGCAGCGAAAGAACGTGTGTAGTTTGGTAAAAGTTTCTTTGATGGATATATGGCTTTAAAAGAAGTTAATACAGCTTATAATTTTATATAAAGAATTGCATTACTGTTGGGAACTTATCATGTTCACAAAATTAAATTACAGTGTGGTTATTCTGTTTTTTGAAAGAAGTTTTCTTGAAGTTTAAAATATGAAAACAGTGCCAATACATGGTGTGTGGAAGAAAAGGTATTTCTTGTTTTATTATTGCTCCAAGCCTTTTTAAATATGAAAGACCTTCTTGTATTTTGTATGTGTATGCATGTTTGAAGTCAATTTTTAGAAGCTTTTGGATTTTTAAAGCTCAGCTTGGCTTCCTTTCAGCTCCTCCCCAACATCACCAACATATGCACTTTATACAGCTATTTATACTATATTTAGTAGCAATTTTTGGATGTATTCTGGCTATATCAGCTTATCTCTTTTCTCCCTACGTATGTTGTATTTTTTTAACTTTTAGATTAGATATGAGCTTTAATTTTTAAGTAATTATTATTGTGATATTTATATTTTTCATTCTGAGGAGATCAATATAGAAACTTTATATATTAGTTTGTGCTGCTGCCCAAACGATATGTTGGTTACCGCCAGTATACACAATCTTTTTATAGGATTCGTTATATTTAATGTGGTTAAATTAAAGTTTCGTATTGTGTCGATGCACTTTTTTGGAGTACGTGGGTGGCAAATATCCAGTAACAATCATTCAGCTTATTCGTACAAAAAAAACAGGTCTTCATGAATGATCTCCGCGATAGCATAAAAAAAAGCCCCTTTTTTATGTTATGGTAGGCTGACTTTCTTGACGAACATTGTCAGTCGCATCAATATTTTTGTTTATTTAATGCTGATGCTTCTCAAGCTGAATGATGTGACTGTCTTAGTTTTGCAGGACTAGTGTGCTAGTGTTGCATTTTTGTGGCATTTTCAGCAGCAAAGCTTGCAGAAATCCTTCTGCCCGGTAGGGCATCTTGTTTTTTTTTTTTCATGTTACTGTCCAAACCTAGCGATTTTTTTTATTTCGAAGTTCATTGGTTCATACAGCCGCCGTCTCAAAAGTTCATTGGTGCATGAAGCGCCACTATTACGAAAGGGTGCTAATTAACTTTAATAGCGCTTGTTTAATGGCTTGAATTTCCGCCATGTGATCATCCGGGTATTTTTCGACTTACATTTGCACGCCGTTCGCATAATGGCACACTACAGCGTGACCGAAGAAACTTCCAAAAGTTGATTGATCAATGTTGAATAGATTTACAGTTCCAAGATCGAGAGTAGAGGGTAGAAATTTATGATTATCTTACAAAGATTCTACTGTATTCATTCTTTTTTAAAAACAAGTTCTCAATGTTTTATAAAAACAGTGCTTCAAAAAGGAAAGTTTTTTTTTTTTTTTGAAAATGTCTGGTATTCTTTTAAGCTTTTCTAAATACAAAAGCTCGTTTGTTTCATCTGTGGGTTGTTATGCCTTTTAAGTTCTGGATACGTACAGCTCAGCTCAGTTTCCTCTTCAGCTCCAACAACAAGAATATCTGTCTAACCTCTGCCTGCATCATTTTATGTTTGATAGGTATTTCTCTAGCTATGTTAGCATATTTAATTGTATATATAATAGTTCTTGGCTGTATTATTATTGATGCCCTTAATTAGGAAAAGGACTTCCTATTTACGATAGCAAATAGGAAACTTATCTCGACTGTCTGTAAATTTTAACTGCTTTCAGTTATGTTTGCTAATTTGGATCACATATTTACATAAATCCAAATCATTGTTTACTTTTTTTGTTTGGGAAGTCTTCTCGTTATTAGGAAGATTGACCGTATATATTGAAAGACTTACATGATCTTTGTGATATCTTACAGCATCTATTTAAATTTATTGTTCTTTTGTTCATTAAGTTTATTGGCAGTTAACGTAAGTTTCATATTGTGTCAGCTGTGCTTTAAGAATTTCCTGTGGTGTATGCGTAATGAAAAATTTAATGTTTTTTTAAGTTTCTAAGTTTTTAGGTTTAAGTTTCAGCTTTGTATGTTGCTTTTGTATGTATTTCGTATCATTAAAATCTACGCTTTCCTTTTTGTCCTTAGGAATTCTGTTAGGAAGATTGACAATACATATTAAATTCATAACATTTACATTGACTTACATGCATACTCCTTGTCTTATCTGAATTGATCACTGAAACCTTAATATCATTTCGTACCAACAAAATAAAGAACATATGTCATTCAGATATAATCAAGTTTATTGATGTTTATTGGTATAAAGTTTTGCATAGTGACAATTATGTTTTTCCAGATTTTTGGGGAGTACATGATCAGAAATTTAATAAATATGTATTGCGGATTAAACTTTTCTTAAATTTCAAGAATGTCGTAGTCTTTTTTTTTCATACTTCAGCTGATTTTGCAGAAATCCTTATGCCTGCAAGGGCATCTTGTTTTTATTTTTCTTCGTTTTTTTCTTACTGTCCAAACCTAGCGGTTTTTTGAAATTTCGTGCGTGCATTTACATGAAACCAAAGCACCGTGCATTGCATGTCAGCGAAAGATTTACGAAAGTTTCTTTGATCAATATTAAATGGATTTTAAAGAAGATGTACACATTTTAAGGTGAAAACAGAAAATATATAAAAGAAGCTTATAATTATCTTGGACTGTGATCATTCTTTTTCAACTAAAAAGAAGTTCTCAACGGTTTGTAAACAGAAGAGTCAAAAGAGCTATATATATTTATATCTATGCTAACGTGCATGGCGTCCGTGGCACAGTCGGTTAGTACAGCAATTACTAACCTAAGGGTCGGTGGTTCGATTCCGCGTTGATGAAATTTTTAAATGTCATAAAATATTTCGAATTTGGATTTTTGCGAAAGCAAGAAATACATTACAACCGGCTTTTCACCTCCATTTTTTTCTTACTGTTTAAAGCTAGCAGTTTATACATTACAGAGACATATGTAGTAGTTCTGTGGCGCAGTTACTTGGCTGCTAACCGAAATCGGAGTCGCTGGTTCGAGCCCTCTTTGATCGTGTAACATTTTTTGTCGAATTTCATAATTGTCATAACATTTTTCATTTTTTATGCTTCAACAGATTTTGCAGAAATCTTTCTGCCCATACGGGCATCTTGTTCATATTACTTTTGTGTTGTTTTAGTAAAATGAGCGACTAGGATTTTGAAGCACAGCTTGAAATCCGAAATTATGCCAAAAACATTCTATTTTTGTATATGTTTTAGCTCTAAATCGTTCATTCGATGAATTTTATTCCAATCACTGATTTTTGGCGGATCTTGCCTTAAAAAGACTTTAATTGGATTTCTGTGTATGCAAGAAAGCCTACAAATCGTCGTTCTTCATGTTTTTCTGTTCTCCAAACCTGGCGTGATCATGATCAATAAAAGCTTTTTATATTTTTTGTCTTGTTTTTGGATTTTTGCGAAAGCAAGAAATACCATAAAACCGGCTCTGTTCTTTTTCTTCTTCTTACTGTCCAAACCTAGCGGTTTTTTGAAATCTCGTGCGAATGTTTACATGAAGCGAAAGTCACGTATTTCAATAGAAGAAACTCACAACAAAGAACCAACCAAAAGGATCCCAAAGCAGCTTTAGTCAGTATAATTAAAGAAGATGCACATTTCCAAAAAGATAAAATCTGTAGCAGTAATTTATTATTATCTTATATTATATTATTATGATTCAATGGTGATTTTTCGTTTCATTTTATAAACAGAATGAAAAGGTATGTTTTGTTTTTTTTGAAATTAATGTCTGAGATTTTTTCTAAAAAAAGATCATTGTTTGTTTGTATAGTTTGAAATGCAGTATTGTTTTTTGTCGCTGATCAGTAGTTTTTAGGTTATCAATGGCTCTAATTATGGACCGCCTTCCTATTTTTGATATACAATTCGAAACACTTCACATCCTGTAAAAAACATTTAACTTTCAGATCAAAATTTTTGTTTACTTTTTTGTTTGCAATTAGTCCATTGGGTAATTAGGAAGATTGATAGCAATCTTTAATGTTCGAAGTATGTGTATGATTTACTTACATAATTACTGTGAAATCAGAAATGATCAATGTACATTAATTATTCTGTATACTTTATTCCAAAATAAAGTAAGTATTTTTCATTCAGATGTAAATAAACATATGGTCTGATGGTATATATAGTTTAAAGTGTTTTTAGTGTCAATAAAGTTTTTGTAGTGTCAATTATGCTTTTATGAAGCTCTGAGGAGTACGTATATATGGAAGCCGAGAAGGGTCAATCGGAAAAAGTATTTGTAACCGCAAAATGTTCTGAATCGTTAAATATTTTTGCAATCTTAATTTTAAATCCCGTTCAGTCTTTGAAATCTAGAAATATATTTAGAATCAGCAAATTCTAATCGCGGAATATATTTGCAATCCAAATTTGCAATCGTGAAATATATTTGAGATCGCAATTTGAAATCGTGTTATAAATTTTGAATCGTAATTTGTAATCCAAATTGCAATCGTAAAATATATTTTAAATCGCAATTTGAAATCATGTTTTGAATTTTGGATCGTAATTTGTAATCCGAATTTGCAATCGTGAAATATATTTTAAGCGACTTTGTTATTGTTTTTGCGCATGCGCCATAAAATGACTATGATCATTTCGAAATGTTTTGCCTCTGAACTTCATATCATTTCAAGAATGTTTTGCCCTGGGTGTGGTAGCGCATACAGTGAAAAACAAAGGTTTTGTGGAAATTGTGGTGCAAGATTAAACAGCTTGATTCAACTTGATTCTCTTGATAGTAACGAAACGGACGAGATAAACACTTCCCGCAGCCACCGCAAAAGATCGCCATTTTGGCATAAGTCCGAAAGTACCCGAAATAAGTACCCGAAAGCACCCGAAATAAATAAAATCCGAAACAAAATTGCGATTGCAAATTGCGATTCTAAAGTGCGATTACAAATTTATTTTTCGATTACAAATTGCGATTACAAATAATTTTTTGGATTAAAAATTGCGATTAAAAATTACGATTACAAAGTCCGATTATGCAAATTCAGATTACTAAAATATTTTGCGGTTACAAATATTTTTACCGATTGACCCTTCTCGGCTTCCATACGTATAATATTCTACTGTAGTGTGATAATTCTTTTCTAACTAAGAAGTTGTAAATTAAGAAGTTTTGAGTCAGAGAGCTATGTGTTCGTATTAGGGAAAAATGTTTCAATGTTTAAGCCTTTCTAGATACAAAAGATTTTTTTTATTTCTTGTTTGGGTTGTAATACTTTAATACCGTTTCCTCCTCAGCTCCAACATTAAGTAGTGGTTGTCTGCTCTGCACCACTTTTGATTGATTGATTTTCTAGGTAAGTTATACTGACAACGCCCCTATTTACGAATGATCTCCCTAATCCCGATTGTTAATGAACAAGTATGTTGTGTTCAATTTTAAAGTGTTGTGTGGACCCGTGTTTGCTCGTGTTATCTGTTGTGAATTTTTTCCTGTTTGCATGTGGCTTGTGTGTGGGTCGAGCGTCAGTATAAACTATTATGTATTTACTATTATTTTATATTTGTTGATTTGTTTGTTGATATGTTTTTTCTATAATCGCGTTTTGTTTTGTAATAATATAGCCTTGATCATTATCCTGGCAAATTGAAATGTTCTAACTGTGTATAAATTCAAAATACTGTACTATTAGTAACACAATACAAAATTTTGGTAAATTTTGGTATAAATTTATAGAGCATATACGATCAAGATCTTTGATTACGTTTTGTATTTGCAACATTGGGAATTCTGTTTGTATGTAATTAAGAAGATTGGAAGTGCATATCAAATGTTTAAAGCGTATTATGTGATTTTCATGCGTAATCACTGTGATATCAGAAAAGATCAATATAAACTTAAACGTATGTTGTATACCCAAAATAAACAATGTTTCATGTCAGTCATTCAGATGTATATATGCAATAAAATTTTACATAGTATCAATTACACTTTCGGCATGCCTTGTAAAGATCATTCAACCTTTTCGAATTTCTAAAAGAGTTTTTATAAACTTTTCTTCTATTGTGTTAGATTAAAATAGGTCATTTTGGGTTGATTGTTATGTCACACATTTCTTTTATATGTAATTTGTGTATTGTTTATGTAATTATATAGAAGAGTACTTTTTGGATTTCTGCGTAAGCAAGAAATACTTTACGATCGTCCGTGTTTTTCTGATTTTTTTTTTTTTTTCATCTTACTGTCCAAACCGGCGCATATTTGTTTCTTAAATTTCATTGGTTCATAAAAAAGCCGTCTCAATCGTGATTGGTGCATAATGCCCGAATTCTACGAAAGGGTGCTAATTTAGCCACCTCCACTTAAAAAGCGATAGTTTATTGGCTGTTTTTCGCCATGCCATGTGATCGTCCACAAAACGTTTTAAAAATGGCAGCGAAAGAACGTGTGTAGTTAGCTAAAAGTTTCTTTGATGGAAATATGGCTTTAAAAGAAGTTAATACAGCTTATAATTTTATATAAAGAATTGCATTACTGTTGGGAACTTATCATGTTCACAAAATTAAATTACAGTGTGGTTATTCTGTTTTTTGAAAGAAGTTTTCTTGAAGTTTAAAATATGAAAACAGTGCCAATACATGGTGTGTAGAAGAAAAGGTATTTCTTGTTTTATTTTTGCTCCAAGCCTTTTTAAATATGAAAAACCTTCGTGTACTTTGTATGTGTATGCATGTTTGAAGTCAATTTTTAGAAGCTTTTGGATTTTTAAAGCTCAGCTTAGCTTCCTTTCAGCTCCTCCCCAACATCACCAACATATGCACTTTATACAGCTATTTATACTATATTTGGTAGCAATTTTTGGATGTATTCTGGCTATACCAGCTTATCTCTTTTCTCCCTACGTATGTTGTATTTTTTTTAACTTTTAGATTAGATATGAGCTTTAATTTCTAAGTAATTATTATTGTGATATTTATATTTTTCATTCTGAGGAGATCAATATAGAAACTTTATTAGTTTGTGCTGCCCAAACGATATGTTGGTTACCGCCAGTATACACAATCTTTTTATAGGATTCGTTATATTTAATGTGGTTAAATTAAAGTTTCGTATTGTGTCGATGCACATTTTTGGAGTACGTGGGTGGCAAATATCCAGTAACAATCATTCAGCTTATTCGTACAAAAAAAACAGATCTTCATAAATGATCTCCGCGATAGCATAAAGAAAAGCCCCTTTTTTATGTTATGGTAGGCTGACTTTCTTGACGAACATTGTCAGTCGCATCAATATTTTTGTTTATTTAATGCTGATGCTTCTCGAGCTGAATGATGTGACTGTCTTAGTTTTGCAGGACTAGTGTGCTAGTGTTGCATTTTTGTGGCATTTTCAGCAGCAAAGCTTGCAGAAATCCTTCTGCCCGGTAGGGCATCTTGTTACATTTCTCACTCTCATTCAAACATTCAAAAGAGTCAACATAATTTGTTCATGAAAATTTTCGCTGGTAGCAAACATTTGGCCAGCTGTTTGAACATATTGAAATTCAAAATTTCAATAACAAAGCTCATTTTACTTTGTGTGTCACAATCCTCACCTGCTATGTGCAGTCTACATTGAGCAGCAGTCAATGTTGTATTGTATTGTATTGTATTGTATTGTTCAATCATTCAAAACCATTCAAGTTTCAAGAATGTTATTGTTAGTCTTCCTTTTTCATACTTTAGCTGATTTTGCAGAAATCTTTCTGCCCGTAAGGGCAACTTGTTTATGATAACTTTGGCTATTTTTGTTTCGAATGAAAGTTTGAAACGCAGACACTTTTTAAAAGGTATAAATTAGCATCAGTGTGACATAGGCCTAAGAGATAACAAAAGTAACAAAGTTTTGTTTGTTTTTGTTTCCGTTGAATAGCTTGCAATGTATAGCTTGCTGTGTGTACATATTTGAAAGCTGGGAAGTCTTTCCACTGAATACCTATGGTCCTGGCCTTCGTAATCGTAATGATTTCAGGGCTGGGCACGCTCGCACTGTAAACCGTAGTGTTGAAACCCCATTATTTCGAAGACCACAAATTTGGGGACTTTTAAGTGAATCCACCAAATCTGCTGATTCGGTGGAACAGTTTAAATCTAAACTTCTAGCATCCGAAAGACTTCCTTGCAAATGTCGTCTGTGGGCTACATACATCCAGTATGTAGGTTATATTTAAAACCTTATTTTTATTAGTTTTATCATTTTTATCTTTCTATTTTAACCTATATTTATTTTAGTAATTTAAAAAGCTACGTATGTAACATTATTTAATCGACATTAAATAAGGTAAATAAATAAATAAATGACAAGCTAAACCTACATGCTAGTTTCACGATATATAGATGCGTCACCCTGCAAGAGCACATGTGTATGTCGTATACAGATATGCACGCTTTTTTTATAACTAGCATGTAGCTTTAGCTAAAAATGCCCTCGCGCTCAAGCATTCCAATTTGCACACACAGCCAGCTATACATAAATAGCGGAAACGAAAACAAGTTTTTGGCCGAAAAAAGAATGTTTGGGTTTATTTGGGACCTGATATGAGGCAAAGTTATATGCTTAAATATTTTGACAAAATCAGTTTTCGGCATTTTAAAACCAACTTGCAATATGCAAACCAAATAGATCTACACTTAAACAGATGAAAATATGCACAAAACTTTGTTACTTTTTGTTATCTCTTAGGTCTAAGTTACACTGATGCTAATATACCTTTCAAAAAGTGTAAATAAGGCTTAGGAAGTAATATCAGAAAGTATTTGCTACAAACAAGAGAAATGTGTGAATTGAAACCATGGATACATATTTTATAATTTTTATAATGAAAATAAGATTTGTTAAAAACATTCTGTAAGAACCAAAAAAAATTTTTTTTCAAAAAAAAAATTAAAGCGAAAAATCCATTGCGTTTCAAACTTTGATTTAAAACAAAAAATAGCCAAAGTTTACATAAAAGAACAATGAAAAAATATATAGGTTTTATTGATCATGATCACAATAGGTTTGGAAGAGACAGTGAAAGAAGAAAAACAAAACGACACAAACAAAACGACAATTTGTAATATGGCTTTCTTGTATACACAGAAACCCAATTAAAGTCTTTTTAAGGCAGGTCCGCCAAATCTTTTGAAGGCAAGATCTGCCAAAAAACAGTGCATTAAACAAAATTATTGAAAGAAAAATTTAGCTTTAAAATATATACAAAAAAAAAATGTATGGTTGGCAAAATTTCGGATATCAAGCTGTGTTTCAAAATCCTTGTCGTTCACTTCAATAAAACAACACAAAACAAGCAATTTTAGCATACGATCTTCCTAAATAACATAATAATGTATAATATAATAATAAATTAGGAAAGAGATACGAAAAAACATTCTGTCTCCCACTTACGGAACCATGTTTTGAAACGGGAAAAAAGCAAAGTCAGCTAATAATTGTATTCCACCGTGTAACGTAAACACGAAAGTTGGAGGATGATGATGAAGATGAAGAACAAAATCGGAAACTGACATTCGCCTATTTCGTGAAACTACTGTGCCTCCTCGCTCGCTTACGCTCGCTGCGAGGGCAAAAACAATTTTATAAGAACACGAGCTTCAGAAAAAAAAGAACAATCCCAAGCTCAAAGTAATGTTTGAAAAATTAAAAACAGCCTAAGCCTGAATTTTCGTATAAATAAGAACAATTCATGATAGAAACAACTCATGACGTAAATTCTCTCACTCGCAAATACTTTAGAAATCGTTGTTTTTTTCACCTTGCATACTCATATCGGGTCATCACGGAACAGCAGCCATGCTTTTAAACAGTTAAACAGTCAAAAAAATTTATTTTAATTTTACTGATAGTTTCATAAATAAGAAAAAATGAAGCTGAAATCTGAAACTTTCTTCTTAAAGCTAAGAACAAAATAAGAACAATTCAGGCTGAGAGACGGCTCAAAAAATAAGAACAGCCAGCCTCAGGTCAAATTTTAATGGTTCTTATAAAAAAGCGTGTATATGTTTTCTTGTTTTTAGGGATATTCTATGGCTTACGGCTTGACGAAATGGAAAAACTACGGATTTATTGGACACAAAATCTTGTTTATCTACTTCATTTTGTATTTCATTTTAAAGAAGGTTTTAGAAATTGGAAAATAGAAAAAAATAGAATTAATGCTTGTAATGGGTCAGCAATTTTACAATTTACTTCAATGCATGGATGAAACAAATCACGAAAAATAACGGTACATTTAAAACAAGAACTAAATAGTATCAAAGACTTGTTGACAAAAATAACTTCAAAGGAATTGTGGTATTAACCATGAAAATGACATTCATCAGTCGAATTTTATTTTATTTTTTTGCAGATATTTTATGGTACTTTCTATACTGAGTCGCTTGAAAATAACGGTAGAAGTCTCTTTGACATATTGTGAAAAGATTTCACTTACCAATTTAAACCCAAGTGACAATCATAATGATTTGTATATACCTTTTTTCTCCCTGACAAATATTATTAAACAGAAAATATCACAAGTGAATAATTATATTTTCGTAGTCTTTGAAAACTTTTCTTTGTAACAGTATAGAAATGGGATCAATTTGATAAAGAAAATGTTATGCTTTTAAAACTAGAGAAATGCACTCCTTGGCTATAATCTTCAACAAGTTTGCACACTGGAAAACACTGGTTTATCTATAGGTGGTACAAAATCTACATAGATTCACTGGGTTTTCAGATATCACGTTACGTTGAATGTTATACATAAGATTGCTTGCTATTAGTTACTATACTTTGAAGAGGATCAATCAAACAGCAACACCAAAGAAGAACATCAGGAAGATGAGAAAAAGACTGAAACAAAGGAAAAATCTACTCATAATTTTGTTTGGTATGTGCGAACTATAGTTTTTAATTTTTTCTGTTCACTTCTATGTATCTAGTTGATTTTTATTTGTGATTGATATATCATAGGTCTTATCCCACTACAGCTCCTTTAAGTGTGGAATGGCCTTGGTTCATGGCGGACTTGATGCCCCAATGGAATATTACAGATCATCACTTTCAGAAGCCTTGTAAGGAGAATTCAGTATTTGTTAGAACATTATGATTCCTTACAGATATGTTAACTATCATTCGAACTGGGATGATTTTTTATGGATGAAATTTGTGGTTGGTTGAAAATAGGCAGGTTTTTAATAATCTCTTGTTTATTAATTTTTCATTTTCCTTATAGGTTGCTTGGAGCCTACTGTAAAGTATGGTTTGCTTCCAGCAATATTGTGCTTATTTTACCAGTGTATTATTATATGTACATTTTTTCTACTTTCGTTCCAGTTTTTCTAAAGCTTTTTTTACATGTACGTATTTTTTTGTCGTAATAACTCACGAATTTTTTTTCGTAAGTTCTTAAGAAAAAAAATGCCTTCACAGAGATTTTCATTCACATGCACTAAAATTTGTTGCAATAAAAAACACAATGTACATTTGAAACGTTTGGAAATAGGTCATTAGCAAAAAATGATGTAATTTCAAACAAAAGAACGTTTTTTTCTTCTTGAGGCTTACGGAGGCTTACGAACGTCCGTAAGACCTTACACAAACTTTTCCTTAAAAAGAGAATGAATGAACATTGTCCTAGTCGTAAGACCTTACGTATAATTTTACGTGCATGTAAAAAAAGCTTAAATGACATAAATAATTTTGTTTGCTAAATTGGCAGTTGGCCCATAGTTAGTCAATGCTATAATTACTTGCTTCGTGATTACATTAAGTGGTAGTTTTGAAAATATCTGTATTAAAAATATCTGTTTTATTTGCGAAACTTTCTTTATTATTACAGTGAAGGATTTTTAACAATTTTGTCGCATTGAATTATGGTAGTGTGTATTCGAGAGATAACTGAATTATAAAGCCTGGTTCAGACCTGACGATTACAAAAAATAGGACATTTAAAACTTGATGTAATCGTTGTAAATGTTGTAATAATATGAACACTTTTGTAAACGTCTTAATCGTCATAAACGCCTGCCGTTCACGACGACAAAATACCAAAAAAGTTTGATATTTCTTCGTCGTAGTTGTCTATTGTGTGTAAAATTCCATTGAATTTTACGTCAGTTCTACTGTTTTGAGATCGTGAAGGTACGTGCTTTAAATTTTACGAGGTAGTTCAAACTTTCAAACGTGTTTGAAGCAATTTTGATTTTAGTATTTTGAGATATTTGAAAGTTTTCAGACCTGGCGATCGGCGATTACGACGATTGCTGCTTTTTTTAATCGTCGTAATCGTCAGGATTGAATCAGGCTTGACTGAACATACCATTGAAATGAACAATAGAAAAGTAGAAAATTATTTAAGCTTAGAAATCATGTTTTAAGTAGAACTATTTTAAATCAATTTTCTGGCACTGAATAACTTCCTGAAATTTGATTTTCTCGCATTCAAATTTTGTGTGAGTTTAAATGAACGTTCAAACAAATCATCCCTCACCATTTGATTTAATCAAATAAATGAAAAAAATTGCAAAAATAGTATAAATCCATAGTAATATTTCATTTCTCAGGCCTGAAACTTTCATTTTACCGCTTCCTTAATGAGCGCAGGTTTCTTTGCGTATGGAGAAGGAAGTAAGTACCGTTGAAGTTAATTTATTTCTTTGTCAATTTAAAAAAACGTTAAAAACATAAATTTATTGTAACTAAGCCTTCTGAAAGACAGTTACATTTTCAAGTCTTTAAATGGATGATCCCGTATAGCATGGTGAAGTTAATTTATTTCCTAAAGGGTCTAAATTTGAATCGTTTTAATTTTTTAGTATGTCGTAGTGTCTTTGCTGAATATTTCAGTGCATGTATTAGACATAGAAACTGCCTAAGTGGCTGTATTCACAAATATAAAAGTGTAAGTTTAACTTTGATGCTTTACAGACATCATTGATCCCCGTCATCATTGACTTCCGTCAAAATTCAACCAAACCGAAATGCGTTACAAGCAAACAGTTTCTTAAACATAAGTTGCACTATTCTGATGTCAGTAGAAATACAACAATTGAGAAATGATCTGGAAACGAGCAGTTGTTGATAGTTAACAAAACATTCAAACAAAGTAAAAAAGAATAATTGGCTCTCCCGCGGAGATTTTATTTTTCGACCTTTGATTTCTAACAGATAGCTATCTACCTTGCAAAAGTCTCTCAAAAACATGAAATGCCATGCTACCGTAACTGTCACGCTGAGATATGAAATTCAGTCACTTCATAATGATCTGCAAACCAAGTGTTTTTCTCGCATATAAAATCAATTTTTGAAATTAAGGATCCTATCAAATATATTTTACAGAACAACTTTTGGGTGATCTGTGTGAATTTGTTCTTCACCATTATGTTGATTTACATCTACTCGTATGGAACTTGTATATTTGATAGTTCACCAGCAAGATATCAGGTAATCACCTAAACCTTACCTCGTACGCAACTTTCTTCGCTTTTTTTCGTGTACGAAAATATTAAAAGGCGCAGAATTTTTGGAACGTTTTTTTCCTTTAATGGTAATTTTCTATTTGCTTTTTATTTTTACACGATCTATGAGTATGCTCATCTGACAAATCGTTACCATTACGTTTGTGAAAACAGTTATAAAGGTATTTGACGTATAAAAGTGTTTGCACAAAGTCTGAGCTGACACTCGCTAACTCTAACACATTTGATATAGTTTAAACCATAAATCCTGTTGGTAACGACTTGTCTGACAAACATATTAGCATAAAAGATTCGTCTTGTGCAATGAAATTGAGCTTATTGGATCAAAACAAGCGATGAAAGTAAATGGCACAGTTGTAACCAGGTACTCCATACGCTATTTGATAACAACTATATTTTTCAAATTCTTAGGGATACTTTGTGGTTCATGGACTGAAGAAAGGGGAAAGCACTGGATTTTCAGAACATGTCGGCATGTTATCGTTCTTAATTGCATATCTTATCTTGAAGAAAGTTTTGAAAGTTGATAAAGGGAAAAAAGTAGAATAATGTTTTAAAATAAATATATGTTTTAGTTGCTCAACGATTGTGTTTTCTTAAAAAACTATTTAATAACGGAGTGGGCAAAGCCTCCCAAAGTCCCAATGAAGAGCGAATTTATTGAAATAATGGGCAGATTTCATAGAGATCCAATCCTTCGTAGTGATTTTCCGGCTGTTGTTTATAGTAATGACGAAGAATCAACAAGATTGATAGCTTGGTACTGGCCGTCAAATGACTGTTACATTAGTACTTCATATGTCTTTGAATGTCGTAATTATCAGTCCTTCTTTCTCATTTTACTTTTAATTTGTTTGTTTTTCTCAGATACATCCTGTCTTTTGTTTCTATATTACAGTACTAAGCAGAGAATTTATATTTTTATAATATTCGTTTATTTTTGTCTCCTGGGCATGTCTATTTTCTACTACTATGTACGTATGTTTGATTATTCTAAACTTTCCTTACTGCACATTTTTTTGCTGTAGCACATAGTATTTCTTAAAATTTATTTCATCGAATGCTACCTATCACTGTTTATTTTGACTAATACATTACATAATCATATTAAAGATAATGAACTAGTAAAAATGGAACTGAGGCATGAAGAATGCTGATGTCAGCGGTGGGAATCCTTCATTAGAACAATAAAAAATAAATGCAGAGTAATTAACAAATATCATTAAAATTAACAAACGAGAGATCTCCTGGGAATTCCCTTGTAGAAAAACTGATGACTCAGTTTTCTCACGACCTTAAAAAGTTCATTATACATACATCATTAATACATCAGAAACTGTTAAGAACAAACTTAAACATCACAAATGATCCAGCACAATTGAAAGAGCCACTAGTAATATAGTCAGTGTAAAGTTGAAATGTAATGTTTGAGTAATGATGCGTTCAAGACCAAAACAATGTATGCTTGCAAAGTTATGACTGTTTTACTCAAAATCTTATAAAGGAGGATTAACGTCAAAATTATGTGATGTTTTTTTAATGAATTGTTTTTAAATTGTGAAAAACGACTTTTTACAAAGTTTCATTCATTTTACACAATTCCTTCGTTAGTTATTTAAGTTTGAAGTTTAATCAAAACTCAAAAATATGACGTCACAGTTGCACTTAAGATATCCAGCTCATTTTACAAATCACGTAGGAAAGACAATTTGTGATGAGAGAATATATTTTCGTTTTACTGATTTTGTCAAGGAACAGCAGAGAACTGAAAGGTAGCTTAACAACATCGGCACTGGGTTTACTGTTAAAACTTTTCCATTTGGAAAAGATAAAGTAGTTTACAGCGATCATTTTCATGAAGCCTGTTTCAAAGCTGATAATATGGCAAACATGCTAAGTTATATGCCGAAGAAAAGAACATTGAAAGCTAATGCGGTACCAACAATTTTCCAACATATAGTATTGAACATGATAAATATGAATGGGGAAAACTGTGAGCTCTAAAAAACTTTTAACAGGTGCAACAAAGTGATCAAAAAGAAGTAAAGTGTTTTTAAGATAAATGTTCATTAAAAAGTAAAAATTCTTTAAATCTACTATCAGCACATTTTTCTTATGAGAAAAGAAACTTACTTTGCCGTCATTCTTTTTTACTTTAGAATAATTATTTTTCTATCTGCGATATCTTATAGATGACGTTTCAAGCACGGATTTATTCAACAACAAAACGTTAAAATCTGAAGAAGACATGCCGCCACTCATGATTTTCTTTTATCATGAATGGTTCTGACTTTGCGTATGAAGAAATTCTAGTGCAACTGTGACGTCATAGTGAATTTTTTAAATCCTTTATTATAAGCAAAATATGGTATTTTATAAAATTTTATTATCAACCCTTTTTTTAAATACACATAACGAACAATTTCAGCCAAAGTTGTATTTTTGACTTTAATAGACCTTTCCCGAATTTCAGTTTAAACACTGAACTGGGGAAAGAGCATTTTTAATGAAATAATGTACATATTTCTACAGAAATGCACTCCTTCCCAGAGTTTTTTCAATAAATTTGCCAACTGGGAATTGTAGTTTCAGTCATGCAACTGTTTGCTGCTTGAAAGCTTAACCACGCTTTTTTACGATTCATTGTTCAACTGATTTCGTTACTTTATAACTTAATATTATTAGTCTATTATTGTCAATTTCCATTCCAATAACTAGAAACAGTTTGAATATTCAAAGTGAGGTTAGACACGACAACTCGGCCACAATGCAGCGTCTAAACAGACATTCGGGAAAGGTCTATTCTCCTTTAACTATACCTTGTTTCAAATTAACCTGACAAATCCACTTAAATCCTTCCTAGTGAACGTTTCTTCGGTTTTGTAAGGACATTGTGCGTATAAGTTTGACCATGAAGTAAAAAATTCGTCATTATTGATCTCTATTGATTTTTATTTAGATCCGACTAAATAAACAAGTAAACATGCAGATGTACACAGGACGGCTAATTAATAATGAAACCGTCAAGTACATTAAAAAGCTCTTTCCACCAGGACTTGACGATGATTTTATGTTAGGTAAACAGTTTTTTTTTTTTTGCAATTAAACATAAAATGTTTTGATGTCTATCTTATTGAACAGAATAAAAAATTTTAGGAGCTGACAAGTTACGTCGAAATCGATTTTCGTTTATTCGTATTGGAAATTACAAATCAAGAACTTTGATTTTGTCACATATACTTATAAGTTGTGTTTTTTATAAACTGCATCACAATTCTATCCCGATAATTTCAAGTTTATGTTGTTTAAGTTGTTTAAGTAACCACAATGTTAAAAACGATGCAAGAAAGGTTGTGACAAAATTTGATTGCAAAAGTCTGTTATCTATATATTAATAGCCGATTCTCTGTTTGTTTGTTTGTTTGTTTGTGCGTTTGTTTGTTTGTTTGTAAGTCACGCAAAATGGTAGATTGAGTTGTGAGCGAAATTATTTCTTTTTTTGTGTGCGACGTGAGTTCGAAGCAAATACATTGCAACCCCAATCGAACGTGACTTTTTTTGGCTGATGAACTAATAGGAATAACGTTTCGCTTTTATTATTTTGTTAGTTTTATATTCCACGTTGACTTGGCTTTGAAAACAATACATCAACTAAATACAAAGAAACTAACTGATAAAACATTTTGGACAAAAAGCAGCCGTGGGAGAACGTGGTAGCATCTCGGTTTGCCAGTGTATCCTAACGTATCCTTGCCTGACTGTCTGAGACGGGTGAACTTTTTTTTCGAGTAATGAAAATGTTTAAAAACCTATAGGTAAAAAAAAAATATCATAAAACAAAATATTTTTTTTTGCTTTTGTCATAATAGTTGTCTTTAATCGATTTCTTTTAATTTTATATCAGATCGAACGTTTTTTTATTCACTTGATTCATTTAGCACGTGCCTTTTCTTCTCTCCTCCCGTGTGATCTTTTTAAGAAGAGAATCCATTTTACCCTTACGTTTGATAGCACCCATGTTAGAGCGCGTAACTTTTTTTAAACAAAAGTTAATAAAAAGTTGAAGTTTTCTCTCTATACGTTTTGAGTGTATTGTTACACTGATAAAAGATTGGTTTTACCAGAGGTTGTGACTTCGAATCTGCTTCTGGTTGTACGAGCCGTTTATAAGGAAATTTGACGTTTATTGATACAGTGATACAGAGCAGGTGGACATGGGCGGCGAGCGACGCCGCCTTGGCGGCTAGTCTATATATTAATAGCCAATTCTCCGTCTGTCTGTTTGTTTGTTTGTAAGTCACGCAAAATGGTAGATTGAGTTGTGAGCGAAATTATTTCTTTTTTTGTGTGCGACGTGAGTTCGAAGCAAATACATTGCAACCCCAATCGAACGTGACTTTTTTTGGCTGATGAACTAATAGGAATAACGTTTTGTTTTTATCATTATTGTTAGTTTTATATTTCACGTTGACTTGGCTTTGAAAACAGTACATCAACTAAATACAAAGAAACTAACTGATTAAACATTTTGAACAAATAGCAGCAGTGGCAGAACTTGGCAGCATGCTTGCCAGTGTATCCTAACGTATCCTTGCCTGATTGTCTGAGAAGGGTAAACTTTTTTTCGAGCAATCGAAATGTTTATAAACCGATAGGTAAAAAAAGAGTATCATATGAAACAAAATATTTTTTTGCTTTTCTTTTATTTTAATTTCTTTTTTTAATTCTTAAGCGCTTCTGATCGAACGTTTTTTTATTCTCTTTATTCATTTAGCACGTGCCTTTTTTCTCTCCTCCGGCGTGATCTTTTTGAGAAGAGAAACAATTTCCCCCTTACGTTTAATAGCACCCATGTTAGAGCGCGTAACTTTTTTAAAACAAAAGCTAATAAAAAGTTGAAGTTTTCTCTCTCTACGTTTTGAGTGTATTGTTACACTGATAAAAGATTGGTTTTACCAGAGGCGGCTGTGACTTCGAATCTGCTTCTGGTTGAACACAAGTTGTACGAGCCGTTTATAAGGAAATTTGAGGTTTATTGATACAGTGATACAGAGCAGGTGGACATGGGCGGCGAGCGACGCCGCCTTGGCGGCTATTTCTTTAAATTCTGTACACTATAGTTTGATACACATCATCTCTTCTTGTTTAGAAATATACAGTTCTACAGAGTTTGACTCATACGCACTGGATATACAAAGGCAAAATAGAATAAAGAGACCAACAAATATCAGTGTATTCAAAGAATGTGCCACTCCCACATTTCAGCATTATAAGAAAGATTTTGGAACAGTCTTTTTACTGTGTATTGCCATGAGACTTTTAACCATGAGTAAACTACCACGACCAGCAATCAATATTTCCTTCATTTTGTTCTATGTCTACCACTGCTACTACGAATACAAATTTATGCAGATGTACGTGATAGCCCCTTCAATTCTGTTTGTAACATACATACTGATATGCAAAAAAAGATGTAATGGTTTTTTCCTTTCCGTAGTGGCTGCTTTATATATGTTGTACTGGTATGTGTTACAGTTTTGATAAGTTCATCCTAAAATCATTTGAAACACAGGTTATTTAAATTATTTTAAAAGTTTAGCAAATGTTTAGTTGTAGTTTTAATTGTAGTTGAATTTTCATTCTGTTTAAGTGAATACTTCGTAAATCCTTACCAATGGATAAATGTAAAAGGTATGTAAAATATGTTCTTTTTTTCCCATCGTCTCTTTATATTGAATATTTTCAGAGTATCTACAGTTACATTTTTTTGGTAGGAAATTGTATGCTTACATTCATGAGAATCATCTCCGTGAGCTTCGACATTCAAAAGATGGAGATTTCAACGTTAGAACTCCTTGGTTACACATTCAACCCTCTCAGTACAGTCCATGGTGGAGCCTTTGTACCATACAAAGTTCACCAGCAGATGTTTAATGGATATTCTCTGGTAAGTGCATGTTCTGGTAGGTCAGGGGCCTTATATTCAGTCAGAAAAAACGAAAGATACTCACAGTGAATTGATTTGAATAAGCTTGAAGCAAAATTAAAAAATAGTAGCTGAATAAGATACTATCCGCCGGTAAAACGGTCATGGTTTAATGACGGTGGTTGTGGTCCTTCTGTCAATATACCCTATCTATTCCGGTTAAAGATCAAGAGCCATAAACTGGATAAATTGTTCTATAACATTTGGTGGTAAAGCAAAATTGATAATCTCTACTTAGGGTGGCATAACAGAATAGGGAAACCAACAAATATCAGTGTATTCAAAGAATGTGCCACTCCCACATTCAAACATTATAAAAAATATTTCTGTCATGTGTCCTGTGTATTGTGATGAGACTTTCATCAATGAGTAAACTCCCACGACCAGCAAACAATATTTCCTTCATTTTGTTCTTTGCCTACCACTGCTCTTACAAATACAAATTTACGCAGATATACGTGATAGCCCCTTCAGTTCTGTTTGTAACATACATACTGGTATGCAAAAAACGTTCTAAAGGATTCACATGTCATTGCAAAATTGGATCGGATCGTTTGATAAAGTATTGTCATCTAATTGATCTGGGGAAATTCGTATTTCTTCTCGATACATTATCTTTGCGATAATATATACGAAGATAGCAAACCATAAATCTAATTAATCCAAGAAACTGCTTTTGTTGTGGCTGTGATTATTATTTTACAATTTTTGTTTGTTTCTTTATTTTTAAAATATGGCAAGTATTCAGTACCACTCATTGAAAGACAAAAAGT
Source organism: Turritopsis dohrnii (assembly GCA_027922465.2). Classification (NCBI taxonomy): domain Eukaryota; kingdom Metazoa; phylum Cnidaria; class Hydrozoa; order Anthoathecata; family Oceaniidae; genus Turritopsis; species Turritopsis dohrnii. Next base: position 474,585 of record BQMF02000153.1, on the reverse strand, counting down.
TCTAAATCTTTCCATAAAACGACAGCCATTATGAAAGAAATTTTGAAACAAAATTTTGTTGAATCTGCATAAATATCATGGTGGACAAGAGATGTAAACAGTTAATTTTTCATGAATAGACCATCAAGAATGCTGTTAAAATACCTTAGGCCATTCATTGTTCCACTGATTTAATTGCTTTTTAACTTAATAATAGTTTCCATTATTCCCAATTCCAATTCACGTTAGAAGCAGTTTGAATATTAAATCTACGTCTACTTACTTAGACACGATGACTCAGTCACAATCAGATACGGATACATTCAGGTCATGCCCATCACTTCAACTTTTCATATCATTATTAATTTGTATTATAGAGTTTATCGTGGTTGTTTGGTTGTATTAAAGCGTTTATATTCGCCTGTATATTCATATTTATGTTCAACTGTGGCATTGAGTACTATTTAACTCGTTTACCAATTACAATGCCATACTTGTTTGACAGACCGTAAGTGTACCATTTAGCTTAATATTTCTCGATTTTCAGTTAAACACACAAAGTTCTTTTTCAACTTTTTCGTTATTGACTGTTGTTGTAACTTAAAATACCTGGTGTTCCAATCTAATGCGTCTGACGCTAATATACGCACGCTAAAAATAGTTCCTTTTCTACCTGTAGTTGGTGGTATATGTACTTGGATTCACTTGGTTTTAGACTAAGACATTATTATGATTGCTATATATCTGAGTATTTTCTACTTATCGTCGGTATTGGAACTTTAATCGACTCTGAGGAGACCCAATCAAACAGAAACACGAGTGAAGAACATCACAAAGATGAGAAAAAGACTGACACACAAAACAAATCTAATTATAATATTGTTTGGTATGTGTAAACTATAATTTTTAGTTTATTTATTTTCATAAGATCTAGATAAATGATTTGTTTTAAATCGTGATAGGTCTTATCCTAACGTGGATCCGTGGGGTGTGGAGTGGCCTCGATCCAATGCAGACATGGCACCCAAGTGGAATACCACAGTTCATCACTTTTTGAAGCCTTGTAAGAGAAGTATTCAGTAATATTTAGAACGTTTGAATCCTTGTGTTTTCTGTCATGTAAAATGTGACTATAATTCCTACATGAATAAAACTTTCACTTTTTTTATAGATTATTTCGTAAACACCATCAAGTACGGGTTGTTTCCAGCGATATTATCAACCTACACTGCCAGTGTGTTGCTGCATGTAAGTATTACACGAACAGAAAAAACATATGTTTATGTTCATATTCACAATGATTGGTCTATTCTTAGGCTGGTAATTTTCATTTTACTGCATCTTTGAAGAGCGCAGGAATTAATTCATATGCAGAGGGACGTAAGTGAAGTTTTGCTTTCTACTATGTCCCTAAATAATATATTCTTTATTATTACTTAGATACCTTATGCAGACGTATACAACAAATATTTTTACTTAAGAATACGACATTTTGTTTAACTAAATATTTCGGCACTTATGTGTCTTTATCAATAGTATCAACTATTGATAAAGACACATAAGTGAAATATTCTTTATATATATATATAATATATTATATGATTTTATTTTAGTACTTCGTGATGTACTTGCTGAATACTTCAGTGCATGCGTAAAACATAGAAAATGCAAAAGTTTTTGCACTCACAAATATAAAAGTGTAAGTTTAACTTTGGTTTATTGGAAATCACAAGAAAACTTTACTTATGCTCGCAAGTTCTACATTCAAGATGACGTAATCTTATTAAGTTACTCTTTGACTAGGACCCTATTTAACCTTTTATCCTAAATATTTGACGCTCCAGGGAATTTTATTAACAAAAAAAAACAGACCCAAATTTTTTGTCACCCCACCGCCTGTATCGTGGACTCTAAAAAACGTCCGTTATCCCTATTGGTTACCGAGATAACTTTCCCTGAACTTCGCTTTGTATTTGGGTTTCAATGGAATGGTTTCACACTGACGTCGCACAAAAGATAAGAAATTATTTCGCTCGCAACTCACCTACCATTTTTCGTGACAGATAAACGGGGAATCGGCTATTAATATATAGACTAGCCGTCAAGGCGGCGTCTCTCCCCGCCCATGTCCACCTGCTCTGTAGCACCCCGCACACCCCAATAAACGTCATATTTCCTTATAAACGCCTCTGAGGTTCAATTATAATTGCTTCTGGACTGTTTTATTTTCCTTTTCTGCACATGAAGACAAATACGTCTCTTGTGTTTCAAATCTTGCATATTCTAAACTCAGCCGTTCACTGTCGCTGTCGCATTTAAAATTTCAGCAAACTTTCTTGCTTTACACAAGGCATTCCGAACGTGAACTTCACGTGGTTTTTATTTACGATTTTAAACCAATTAAATGTCAATTTAAACAATGATTCCAAAAAGACTACATTTCATGATGTGCTATAAAACCAATCGATTATCAGTTTTAACAATACACTCAAAATGTAGAGAGAGAAAACTTCAAGTTATTATTAGCTTTTGTTTTAAAAATGTTATGCTTTCTAACATGGGTTCTATCAAAGTAGGGGGGAAATAGTTTCTCTTAAAAAGATCACACAGGAGGAGAAAAAAAGGCACGTGCAAAATGAATGAAGTGAATAAGAAACATGTTCGATCAGAAGCTCATAACAATTAAAAGAAATTATTATTAAAAGAAATGCAAAAAATTTTTTTTTTCACGACACACTTTTTTCACCAGTGTGAATCAGGGAAGAAAAGCTTCGGTTTTTAAAACATTTTGATTGTTCGAAAAAAATACAACACTGGCAAACTGAACATGCTACCACATGATGCCACCGCTGCTTGTTGTCCAATATGTTTAATCAGTTGGTTTCTTTGTATCTAGTTGCTGTATTGTTTTCAAAGTTATGTCAACGGTGGTTTTGGAATATAAAGTTGATAACAATAATAACAAAAAGAACGTTATCCCTACTGGTTCACCAACCAAAAAAGTGACGTTCGATTGGGGTTTGCAATGTATTTGTTTCGCACTGACGTCGCACACAAAAAAAGAAATAATTCTCTCACAACTAAATCTACCATTTTGCATGACTTGCAAACAAACAAACGGAGAATCGGTTATTAATATATAGACTAACCGCCAAGGTGGCGTCGCTAGCACCCTATGTTCAGCCTGCGTTGAGTTAACGAAAAAAAATTTAATGAATTAGCAATCGCAACCTCTGGTGTGCAACCTCTGGTGTTTCACATCTCAACGTTTTTTCAGGGTGTCCCAGTCGGACAACCAGTGTTCCACGTTTTTGTAATTTTGAAGCCGGAATAAAAATACCTGCATCAAATTATTGCACTTGAAACCTGCGATAAGGGACGTACAATGGGAAAACTGAGGTTCAATTCCAGGACTGTTTTAATTCCTTCTTCGCACATGAAGACAAATACATTCTTGCATGTTCTAAACTTAGTCGTTCATTTTCGCGGTCGCATTTAAAATGTCAACAAACTTTCTTGCTTTACACAATGCATTCCGAACGTGAACTTTTACGATTTTAAACTAATCAAATACCAGTTTAAACAATGGTTCCAAAAAACTACATTTCATGGTTTGCTATTTATTTACTTTTTAAAAACAATAGTTTATCTGTGCAACAATACACTCAAAACGTAGAGAGAGAAAACTTCAACTTATTATTAGCTTTTGTTTTAAAAAAGTTACGCGCTCTAACATGGGTAGAGTCAAAAGTAGAGGGGAAATGGTTTCTCTTCTTAAAAAGACCACACGGGAGGAGAAAAAATGCACGTGCTAAATGAATAAAGTGAATAAAAAACATGTTTGATCAGAAGTGCATAACAATTAAAAGAAATTAAATTATTAAAAGAAAAGCAAAAAAATATTTTGTTTCATGACACTCTTTTTTTACCTATCGGTTTTTAAACATTTTGATTGCTCAAAAAAAACGTTCAATAATAATAAAAACAAAACGTTATCACTATAAGTTGTATTTGTTTCACACTGACTTCGCACACAAAAAAAAAAATAATTCTCTCGCAACTAAATCTACCATTTTCCGTGACAGGCAGACGGAAAATCGGCTATTAATATATAGACTAGCCGCCAAGGCGGCGTCGCTCGCCGACCATGTCCAGCCTTGGTTGACTTCACAAAAAGTAAAATTAAGGAATTGGCAACCGAAAGTGTTCCTATGTTGTAGAGCTCGAAAAACTGATTAAAAAAATGTATGGGATCCTTCCGCTACGATCAACCGTTACGGAGATATCATCGTTCAAAAATTTCGATGACGTTACAGACCCATCCCCCCAAAAAATTAGACCCAAATTTTTCGCCACCCCATTGCCTGTATCGCGGACCCCAAAAAACGTCCGTTATCCCTATTGGTTATCCAGATAATTTTCCCTAAACGTCGCATTCGATTAGGGTCTCAATACAATGGTTTCACACTGACGTCGCGCACAAGAAGAGAAATAATTTATGTGTGATCTTACATTGCTGACTCCCCGATTTCTTTCACAGTTCACATCTACCATTTTGCGTGACTTACAAACAAACAAACAAACAAACGGAGAATCGGCTATTAAACAGTTATTGGACGAGATCGAATCCACTATGCAAAATATTGGGCGTGCGTGAAAACAATATTGGACGAGGAGAAAGCCGAGTCCAATATTGTTTTCACGTAGCCCAATATTTTGCATAGTGGATGAGAACGAGTCCAAATAACTTTTTTATTATACCACTAGTAGCACTAGTGTTTTTCACTATGTGTTTTAACATGAAAAACCTTTTGGGAGTTTTGTTTACATCCGTTTGTTTACAAAATGACGTCTCGCAGAATTTTGCGATTTATTCGAAAATACAGAGAGAAGCCATTGTAATGCACCTTATATTCAAAAATATTATGCTAGTGTTAAGCCAATCAGATTGCAGTATTAACTCCCGTGGTATAATAATAATATATAGATTTCCTTTGTCTTTTTTTTTTAATTTTATGACGTAATTCACATGACGTTTTATGGTTTGTATCAAAATAGAATGGAGAGTCACATATAAGTCTTCTGAAGCATCAGTGTATTAGAACTATTGCATATATCGATATGTTTCTTAGACAACTGGGAATAATTTTTTCGAGTTGTACATTGTAATAGCCAGTAATACTGAGGAAATTATGATTTACGTTAGCACCCCTTTAAAACCGACAATGGTTGGGTCGATAAGTTCATAGACTTTTAAGTTTGCAAATGGGGAAATAAGTCACATAACCATCGGAACGTATTGATGGTTTAATGAAGCTTTTTCTATCTAATAAAAAAATTGGGCATAAAACATTATGAGATAATTCATATAACGTTTTACATATAGTTATAGGTCCAGCTGTAAATATGAAATGATCCTTTTTCTTTTGAATTTTCCTTTTCTTTTGTGTTCATAATGTATCAACTTACATAAGTTGTTAAGTTGTGAAACTTCTACCCAGTACATTTTTCCAAATGACTTTCCTTAACACACATTTAATCTTTCTCAACAGACATATTGCGCACACAACAAGTAAAACGCCTTCCCTTACTGATAATTGTAGATTTTGAACAATTAATCGTTGTTGTTTCCAATAATCATCAATATCGGATGGTAGAATTTTATGATCTTCAAATAAAATTGCTTCTGGTATTTTTCGCAGAGAAATTTGATATCAATGAGCTGTTTGATATTCATATACGTTCCAATAAATTTTACAGAACAACTTTGGAGTGATCTGTGTAAATTCCGTATTAACCATCGTAGTCATTTACACGTACGCATACGACACCTGTATTTTTGACGATTCGCCAGAAAGGTTCCACGTAAGTTCAATTTTTAATATGTCTTTATGCAAACACCATATTCCATTATTCAAGGAGAATATGCAGTTTTATGTTATTCAACTTCAAAATTTAGACAGAGTATAGATGAGCACTGAACTAATGTGATTTCCGAAAAACAATTTACCACTTTCATCTGCAGATTTACACACGTTCAGTTTCTCCAGTAAAAATATAAAGTCTACTTTAAGGGGAAATGTTACAGTTTCATGGTGAGCACAAATTTAACCAATTCCTATTTTTATAAACTCATAGTTTAAAATTTCGCTATGAACTTAAAGGTATTGTTAGCTTTGCCAAACCAAATTAGGAGTTTAGTTATGTCAGTGTGAGGATGCAACTCTTGGCCAATCTTGCTTAAATAATAAACATGCTATTGTTCTTGAAACCAAGACTATCATTGAGTTTTTTAATTCCATATGTTGCTACCAAAAAACATAAAACATGACATATCTCTTATAGTTTTACATTATATAGATGCGTCACCCAGCAAGAGTACATGTGTATAATGTATATAGATGTATATGTTTTCATGTTTTTAGGGATATTCTATGGCTTATGGTTTGACGAAATGGAAAAACTACGGATTTATTGGACACAAAATCTTGTTTATCTACTTCAGTTTGTATTTAATTTTAAAGAAGGTTTTAAAAATTCGGAAACAGAAAAAAAAGGAGTAAATGCTTGCAATTAATCAGCAATTTTACAGTTTACTTTGATGCACAGATGAAAGAAATCAGGGAAAACAACGTACTTTAAAAGCAAGAACGCAGCAGTGCCAATGACTTGTTGAGGAAAGTAATTTCAAAGAAGTTGTGGTATTAACCATGATAATGACATTCATCAGTGGGATTTTATTTTATTTTTCTGTATACAATTTTTTCCAAAATATTTTTGTATTTTTTATACTGAGTCGCTTGAAAATAATGGTAAAAGTCTCTTTGACATATTGGCAAAAAATTTAAATTACCAATGTAAACCCAAGTGACCATCATAATGATTTGATATAACTTTTTTCTCCCTGACAAATATTCCTAACCTATGTTTTTGTCACAGCAAATAATGTTTGATTTTTAGTTGAATGTTATCCAAAGCTTCCCAAAAAGTATTTAGCTCTGGACTCTCTGTTGCTAACGGCAACGATATGCCTCGTTCTTTTAAACGAATAGTTTGAAAATAACCAATCAAATCCATTCCTGATAGATTTAATTGCGGACCACCAGGAAATGTTGATTTCTAATTAAAGAATGGTTTTAATGACAATGCATATTTCTGTTGAGTTTTTTTTCTTATCATTATCGGAACATAACTATTAAAACGAGCTACAGTAAAATCCCCATAACTCAAACCCCCAATAACTCGAAGTTTCAATAACTCGAACCAACATTCATGTCCCTGGGAGCGATATTCCCACGATAACTCGAACTTGGGAGCAAAAATGGAAATCGAGTTTTTTCTAAATTCCTACTGTACTTTTGTTTCAATTTAACAATTCCTTGTCCATTGTCATTGATAAAGATATTTCAGCTAAACTGTCTCAGACCGACATTAGAAACCTTTTTCATGTGAAAAAAAGAAACAATCCCTTAATTATCACCTGACAACTGCTGCCAAATTCACTTCAAACGATCTCCTAGATCATGTTTTACTAATAACTATTTTGAGGAAGATTTGATGGCTTGGCAGGCTAATATAGATTTACAACCGGTTCTAGATTATTATAAAGCAGTAGCTTATACGTGTGCATATCTTTCCAAATCTGAAGATGAATCTATAGAAGCAATGAAACAAGCAGCTAAAGAAGCTTATGAATCTAAACAAAACGCAAAAGAAAGAATGAAATCAATTTTAAAAGCTTACAGAACACACAGAGAAATGTCAATCCAAGAAGCAGTTCTATTGTCCTTCCAGAAATCTGGTTACGGAAGACATCTCCTGGTGCTATCTTTGAAAACAGTAACTTACCAGAAAATTGTCACCGTATCTGTAGAACGGGGAAGATGAATTTTCAAACATGTTAGAAAACGATACCAATATTTTTAAAACGAACATGCTAGATCGCTACATGGACCGCCCTAATCAAACATACAAAAAAGGAAAATATGCTATATTAAATTCATTATGCTTTGCAGAGTTTTTGATAAATCACTCCCTTGATCCTAAAAGGAAAGACCAAGAAGAAAACGACTGTCAACCTGAAGTTCTTGAAGAACTCGTATTATAAACTGATAACTCAGAACTCCCACAATCAGTTCCACTTATGTCTACTAAGGAATATTTAAAATTAAGGAAAATTAAATGTGTTCCAAAAAACCATGTTCCAAATAAGCTAAAAAAACCTGAAGAATATTTTCATTAACGCGTTAACGCAAACATTAACACCATTGTGTTAACATCTTTCATCATTCAATTCGAAGCAAAGAGATTTATTCAACCTCATTTTTAATTGGACTTGCAGAACGCCACAGTTATCCAAAACGAATCACGTGCCGAAACCTAAATCTCACTTACTCACTACGATCAAATATTACTTGCAAAAATCACATACGTACGGAGCAAGAGATGCGAGCAAAGAAAGAATACTAATGCTTGCACCAACAGGTGTAGCAGCAGTTAATGTCTACGGTTCCACTATTCATTCTACTCTTGCTATCCTACCAGACCGTTCTTCTGGAAAATGCGTTTCAAAGCTTAGTGATAAAAAAAGAAGTTCCTTCAGGCATAGGTTTTCAGAGTTAATAGTCATCATGATAGACGAGATATCAATGGTTTCTAATAAACTACTACTCTACATTCATCAAAGACTTTGTGATATATTTTGGAACTACAGACGATGTTCCATTGGTAGGTGTATCTGTAATTGCTTGTGGATATTTTTATCAACTTCCTCCAATTCAGCAGAGACCGGTTTACTCTGAATACAGTGATCAGATGTTAAATATAGCACATTGCTGGAGGTACTTTAATATTGTTGAACTTCAAGTGATGAGACAAAGAGGGGATCAAGTCTTTATTGCTCTTTTAAACAACATAAGAAGAGGCGAGCTTTCAGAAAATGACACCGATGTGTTGCAAACTAGATTTATCAACGAAAATGCTCAAAATTATCCATTTGATGCGATCCACATATGGGCTGAAAACGCTTTAGTAAACAATCATAATAAACGGAAATTAGAGGGGTTGCCAAGTAACAATATTGAAATTTCGGCTTTTGATAAATTACCAGCGAATATAACTGATGCTGTACTGCAACGCGTTTATCAAGGAAGTCAAATGCACACTTGTAGCCTTGCTTATAAACTTATTGTTACACTAAATGCAAAAGTAATGTTAACCTCAAACGTAGATGTAGAAGATAAATTATGCAATGGACAAATAGGAATGATCCAATATATAAAATTTGATCAGGGAGGTGTTCTTAAAAAGATATACTTAAAAATGGAAGATGGTGTTGGTTTAAAGGCAATGAATTCGGATGGTTATGGTCGCTTGAATAATTTAGTACCAATAGAAAGAGTTGAAAAACAGATCAAGAGATTAACGCTTCAATAACGGCCAAGTATATGTTGCTTTAAGCCGTGTAACTTCATTTGAAGGGCTGTATCTAACAGGAACCCTTGATACCAAGTCTGTGAGGTTTGAACAACGAGCATCAGATGAATATGAGTATATCAGAAAACATTCCTCATTGGAGCCTGTAGAATTTGTTGATCCAGTGGATGGCTCTGGGTGGCTCATTGTTTACATTATCACGACCTGACTTTTTGAATGTCTCATTTAATGTCTCATTTAATGTAATTATATATGTAACTATACATGATTGAACATTTGGGAAGTCGAGTTGATATGGTTCATGCTATATTTGGCGATTTCAATATGAATTTTTATAAGGATGACTGCAATTTTTTGCGCGAACTTTTAGAAGATTTTGATATGATGGTAGGTGTTCCAACTCATATTTCTGGCTCCTTGATTGATCATATTTATATCAACAAGACAATAAAGAATAATCAAGATGTGAGCGTTGTGAAACACAATGTTTATTTTTCAGATCACGAAGCAATCAAAATTAAGATTCAAACAAAGTGATATATAAGCCTTCATTTGAACACTAAACTAAATTTTATATCTGAAGTGTAAAAACCAATGTAAATCATACCACTTTTGTCCTGTTATACCGTCAGAACCGACGTAGTTATTAATGATTATAAAATGGTAGTTAACGCTCCCACACATCTGCACTCATAGAAGTTTACTGAGCCAAATTAATCTCAGCGTTAAGGCATTGTCTTTACTTTTCTGATTATGAAGCAATAAAAGAGCAATTTATTAAACATGCACTAAATTACTTTTTGCCAAGTTGAAAATAAAAATACTGCCATATAAGCTATTTGCGTTTTCATCAATGTTTTTGTATGTATATATTCATAGCGTTTATATGAAAAGATTAATACACGATTTCGAGTAAATGGCATTGTTTTCTTAATATTTTGAGATCACCATGAAATCCAAGGGCAAGATCAGCAAAATGACTAAGTGTTGAGAAGTGCCTCAATTATTATACTGGAGTGGGAGTCATTTAATATTACCACATTATGCCCAGAAGGGCGTCATTTGATATCAACGTAATGATGCTCTGAAGGGATTCATAGTGGATTGAAGCTCTTCAGGTGATCAAAAAATGACTCTTGTTTGAGCATTAATTCAAAATGATACTCAAACGGGAGTCACGAAATGAGAATCGTAAGAGAGTCATTTTCAAATGACTCTCTTTGGAGAGTCACAAATATCGCCATTTTTGAGAACTGAAAGGGAGTCATTGATGGTAATGAGAAGCTAAAGGGAGGAAAAAAGATACTTGTAAGGGAGTTAAAATGACTTACAAAAGGAGTCGTCACAGGCACTCTGAAATAACTCCCTTAGAGTTCTCATATTGACTCTCGTAAAATTGTCAGTGTATGGCCCAATGTTGAAAGTGTCCTTCAATTGAGACCATCCAGTGACGTCCGTTATTAAGAAATATTTGAGTGTATGATAGTCATTTATTTTCTAATTCACTTTGTTCAAACGAAAATAAGAGCCTTATTTTCTTCGTAATCTCGTTTCAAATATGGGGCGCTAATCAACAAAACAAATTTTTGGTGCGTAGTGGAGTCATCTTCAGTTTCGTACGTATATATACAGTTCATAAATTTCTCACCTTGTAAATTTATATCATTCAAATACTGATCTATATAATTTACAGCACAACATAACTCAACCAAAAACAACGGTTTACTTAGGACCCGTCCTTCTTTATCTGAGTCTGAAATGATATTTATCCCAAAACCCAAAACGTTTGATATACAAGTGTATTTCTACCTCCCATTACCTTTTTGCATGTAATTCAGAAATTTTAGGCTCGTGTGATCTACCATATACACATTTGATTGTTATACCGACTCCAGGATAAAAACTTCTGGATATCCCGAGCTAAATGGGATTGACTTTGTCTATTTTTCCAGAAAAAACCGTATAGATAGGTATAATAATCTGTGTCGCTCTGGTGTTTCCGCTATCAACATCTTTTGTAAGTGCATATATTTCGGGGGAGGGTGGGCGGGTCGTCTGAACCGTACGAAAAGAATTGACTTATGAGCAATTTTTGGCGGGAACACTGTATTTAGCATGCGCTATAAAATGCGCATGCGTAACTTTCCTCGATTACTCCGAAAATAAGTTATATTCATTTTTTCTCGTGTCCTTTGTAGAGAGGTTTATACCTTTTAATATCTTTTTTACCTTTTTAGCAATAAAATATGTTGCCAAAAATACGGAGTGGATGAATAATGCAAAAATGAAATTATCGATTTCTCTTAAACAGGACTTGTTGAACGGTGTCTCCACACTAAAACAGGACCTCCATAACGTCTCTGTGTAATATTGGTACGTCGCTCCAATCACACGACATAACATTAGTAAAGCTATACAGCCGCTGTTGAAGCAAACACTTTTTCATGAGCTGAAATATGAATTTCCTCTACACATGTCTACCACCTCAGTGATGATGAGTACGAAGGACATTAAAGCCAAAACAAAATTTTGTGCCAATAAATACCATACATCTTGGTTGGTTACGAATTTTTTTCGATTACTCGAGAAGAAGTTCAGGTCCATCTCCTGTGAAGAATGTGACCATAAGCATAATTTTTTTTTTACCATCAGTAAATCTCCCGAATTCAGTATTATCGAATGGAAGATTATTTGATCAAGAAAAGTACCTTTCTTATCCACAGTAGCATTTTTAAACATCCAAGACATGCAAACACTATGATTGCGTTGTTCACATGTTTGTTTCTGTAAATATTCGGATCTAGAATTTCTCCCATTTCCAGTTGATAGAAAAAAAGAAGACTCGATCCATCCAAAAATAAATTTGCAACTGTGACAAATTGGCACAACTTTTTCATAGGTGTTGCGCTTTCAGTTTCCTTATCGTTGGTCACTTTCATTGGTTTTTGATGTTTTGCGATTATAATTAATGTAAACAACCTGGCTAAAGCACTTGGTATAGCACAAACAACTATACCTTCTGTTTTGTTTATTCTTCTTGTCCAACCTTGAGAAATTCCACAAAATGTATTGTTGTCATCATAGATGGGTAAATCAATACATCTAGACGCCAAGCGGTGTCGCTCGTCGCCCATCGTCCAGCCTGCTGCGTTGTGATCACGAAAAATAAAATTTAAGAATTGGCAACGGAAAGTGTACCCATGTTATAGAACTCGAAAAACTGATCAAAAAAATGTATGGGATCGTTTTGCTACGACCAACCGTCACAGAGATATCGTTGATCAAAACATTTGATCACTCCATCGCCTGTATCGAGAAACAGCATTTGCATCCAGTGGCAATTTTTTTTCAGATAAGCCTCTCCATCAAAATTTGCTTCGAAAAGTAATATTGAAGCATTTCATATGTTTTAATAAAACTTTCACCCATCATAATTTAATGAAAATCTATAATGTATGCAGCCTTTTTTGTGTCTACAATATCTTTAAGCTATTGTAAACGCGTTGTTGTAACTGATAGATATTTTTAGCAAATGGCGTCATTATTTTATGATACTCCAATATCTTGTAATATAGAGCTTTCGTTATTTTAACCACGATGCGCACAAATCTGATGTGTTTCAAAACCTGAGAAAATATGTTCCGCCAAGCCCATTTTTATTTTTCGTCTAGTTTTTTAATTTTTCGCTCTGGTATGCTAGATTTCCAATACAAACCAAAGCAATGTGATTGGTATATCGTGTCCATACATGCTGACAAAGAGTATATCACACCACCACACACGGATTTTGCAATCTCTCATTTTATTTTCATTGCGCATATTTTGCAAATGAACACCTTGTCTGTGGGTATTTCTTGGTACGGATACCTTTTCTTAGAAAAGAATGTACTGGAAAATTGTTGTTGTTTGTACAGTGTGTTAATTCAAAGCGTGTAAAACATAAAGATATGACGCTCTCAGGTTATGTAATGACGTTACTAGATGGTTTGTTAATGATTTGACAATTGGTGAAATTGACTCTATAATAATGTGGTAAAATTGTTTACTTCTCTACTTTAACAACTTTTAGCATGCGGAATGATTACCAATAATTTCGAAACGATATCAATATCAAAGTTATATGTCCGATTTAAGTTGTCATTTTTGTCGAAGGTTTTTCAAAGCTTCGATAGGGAATATTCAGGTTCAAGTCAACATTCAAGTTTCGAACTTAATGATTTCACTTGGAGATTTCATTTGGGGAGGGAGGACTTCAATTTAGTCTACTTGAAACTTGACAGACCATAGGGTAACAGTTACCAATGCCAATGTATTGAAAAATTTTGATGACTCAAATAAGACAACTGTAATACACTCCCCTTTACTGCCATTCCTTCCACCAGCGATAAAACCTTAGTTTATAGATTGAATGACAGCAAGGAAAATCTATGAGTGGTATTTCGGGATAAACATCATCCTTACTAACATTGTCATATCAATTAAGATAGTAACCTAATGTTTCATGCGTACCAACAAATTACTTGAAATTTAAATGAGTGTGTGTGTGTAGAATGATCTTAAAAGGTCATAAAACCTCTAATGTGAAGCCGCGGAATTGTTTTTTGTTTTTCTTATATATGATAATGTATGAGCATTTGCGCTTGCCAAAAATTTGAAGAAAATGTTTTTGATATCAAGAGAGATGGAGTTTAAAGTACAGGGATTTAGAGCAATGTTGCGGAGATACTGTCTAACTTTGCAGGTGCTTACAGGCAAGTGAATAATATCTGAATACTAAAGGAGTTTAGAGAATACAAATTCGTTATTTTGAAACTAATAACTCTTAAAATGTAAATGGGTGGCAATTCATTTTGAATCAATAAAATAAAATATCAATCCGTTTCATTTTAGTGTTTTGGTTGGCTGTCGACGCTCGATCTTTTCATATTTCTTTCAGAGGAAAGGATGTTTCTGGGTGTGGATTCAAATCTAATCCATGCCGATCCATTGAACACACCATATCGATTATTGATAAATCAAATGCTAAGATAATACTTGATGGTGGAAGAAGCAACCAGTATGAGTATACTGTAACAAATGAAATACATTTGAAAGCAGCAACTGTGAAGATATCAATATGTAACAATACATGGAGTAGCTTTCAACCAGTTGTAAGAGGAGAAAATTCAAAGGCACAATACATTTTTGATATTGCAGAAGTTAATCAATTAAACCTTTATGTGGAAGGGGTAAAGTTTGTGGATATTGGACTATTGAATGCAAATAACCACGGAATGAAAGTTGATTATTCAATAAACTTGCGAAATAACATATTCCTCTCAAAATCAATTAAAGCGCTTAAGATGATTTCAGTCAATCAGAGCAAGCTTCCAATATCGAATGAGGAAAGTGGTCAAATAGAAATTCGCATTGAAAACTGCACTATTCATCAAAGTATATCTTGTCTTGTATCAGCTCCAATCTTTGTTCTCATAAAAGATTCTATGTTCCATGCCAGTTTGAAGATTTCCGTGGGTAACACACCCAAACATTCGCCCTATTACTTCCTATCAATAATTGAAACAACTTTTAACGGATCACTCCTGCAGATTTTATCGCCATCCATTCAATTGTCTGTACAATACGCCACATTCCAATCCAGTATTCTTGACATTCACATTCTGTCCAATGCTTATCGATCGATTGCTCATCTGGATAATGTAACATTCCAACACAGTTATCACCAACTTCTTTCCATAAATGCTTCTGGTGGACTGTCTCTTTGCATCATCAATAGCAACTTTCTGAAATATGCCAAAATTTATATCCACAATGTAAAGTCATTGCTTATAGAAGGTTGCAAATTTACCGGTCCGGCTAGAAATTTTACCGTTCATGTTGAGGACACCCCACTGTTTATAATGAACAAAACCTTGTTTCAAGAGTTATTGATAGAGGAAAATTATCAAATGATTCGAACAACAAATTCAAATGTTAAACTTTCATCGACTGTGTTCTTCAACAACAGACCATACTCAGCAACAATGGAAAATCTTTACCAAGGACTATACGCAACGTCAAGTAATGTCAGTATCAACAGAACCACTATCGTAGGTAACACAAGAATGATGGCCATTACAATTCAACTCTCCGATGTAAATATCAGTCATACAAATCTCACGAGTAACACTATGACCTCACTACTAAATGTAATAAACTCCACCATTTTGTTATACAACGTGTCAGTGGAAAATACCAGGGCTGTTCTCGCAGTAGTGCAAACCTCATATAGTAAAGTTCAGATTTTTGATGTTTGGACTTCGAGAATGACATACAAGACACCCACAAAACTCAGCCCAGGTAATTCGATAACATTTCAAGATTTCTTCCTGTTTAAGAATAGTATTGTGAAGTTAGAGTCATTTTTATTTCAAAATAGTGACGGTTCAATTACTCCAATCAAAGGCACAGACAGTTTTATCAAAATGGACGGTATAACCATGCAAAACAATCAAATTCTTGCAGGGGTGATGTTCATTAATTGCTGCGGTCCTGAACTTCAGAACATACTTATTCGTGATACCAGTATGATGGAAGCTGCACTGAGACTCATTGGCAATGACCGTTATTATTGTGATTCTTCTGAATTGTATGTTTTTCGTAACGTGGCTTTCAGTAATGTTTCTGCCCGGTATGGAGTTTATGCAACCAAATCGACTGTTAAAATAAAATTATTTCAACTAGCAGATACGGCCCTAAAAAATGTTTTATACGCCAAAAACTGTCTTGTTCGTCTTAATCAAGTGTTTACATCACGATGCAAACAACCTATGGAAGCATTGAAGTGCATCAACTGTCGCCTATTCATTAATTCATCAAAATTTCAGCATCTCAGTGGCTCTTTATTGACATATTCCATTGATGAAACATTGGACAAGAACTACAGCATAAAATTGCGAGACGTAAGCGCATCAGCCATCGATAATCTCAAAACTCTTATCACCCTAGATTTTCAAGACACTACCTATGTACAAATTGATAATGTAAGTGTATCAACTTTAAAAGCTGCCACTGCTGAACCACTTGTATCTATCGTAAGGCCATCCTATCTTGTTGGCCAATTCCCTTTCCCGAACTACAGACAAAATTCAATAAACTTCATGATAAAGTGTCCCAAAAACCACCACTTAACAAGAACAGTAGCTAGTGTTGTGAGACACACAGAAAACTACTACTGCAAAAGTTGTGAACGTGGTTACTATTCGATACAGCAACCGGAAATCAATGTTTTCATTTTCCATAATAACAGTGTGTATATTCAACATCAAACGAAACTCCGTGACGTAGAAAAATGTGAAAAATGTCCTACTGGTGGTACATGTGACAATGGAATCATAAGTAAAGACAGCTTTTGGGGTCACATGAGCAAAACTACGGGTCGTATCTCTTTCCTACCATGTCCTGATGGTTACTGCTGCTCGAGAAAAAGAAAGAAATGCAATTCTTTCTTTACATGCAATCATAATCGAAAAGGAATTTTATGTGGTTCTTGCAAGAAAGGCTATCAAATTGATTACTTCTCAACAAAATGCATGCCAATCCAATCATGCAAGCAGCCGCAGACCTTTTGGCTTATCTACACTGCGTTTGGAATATTGTATATTATCATTATTATGTTTATCGATGACATTCCATTTTTGTTAAAAAAGATGAAAGAACACATTGTAAAGGGGTTCAGACGAAATAGAAATGCCACTTACACTACGGGGACGACATTGATAATACACACAGAACATGACGTGAACCGTATTCAGCATCCAGGCACCGGAGAAGAATGTGATACCATCGATGAACCATTTGTAGAAACAATAACTTCACAAGATATAGAACAATCAAAGAGTACGAAAAAAAATGTATCCACTATACCCGGGTTTTTAAATATTCTAGTATCGTTTTATCAGTTGAAAGCACTCATACAAGTCAATATGGAAAATGAACGTTTCAATAACATATTTGATGATGTCCTGACAGCTATTTTTAACGTGGATACTTTTAAACTACCAATTAAAATTTGTCCAATGATTGGTTTAAATGTTGTTTCAAAACTAATGATAAAACATATATTGTTTTTTGCGATTATGATGACTCTGCTGATTATTATGCAGCTTTTACTTTCTGCATATTGCATGATAATCTCCACATGTTCCAAGCCAAATAATCGATATCAAGAAATAGAGCTAACCGAACTGTCAAATTCCGAAACGAACAAAAAACAATCAAACCCTTCCGGTGAAAAATGGATATACATGTGTTTCATACGTTTGCTGGTCTTAAGCTACAAGCCGTTAGCGTTGGTTACAATGACCATGGTGAATTGTCGCAGGATTAATGATGACTACGTTCTTTTTGTAAATGGTGATAACAAATGCTGGGTGTGGTGGCAAATCGTTGCCTTTATATTTTTCGCTCTTTGGGTTGTTCCATTTCCTTTTGGCATGCACGCTACGATACTGATGGTGAAAAAGGACAGTATTTCAATCAAAACGTGTACATTGTTTTTGATCGTTCCGCTAATGCCACTGGCCTTTTCAATTTACATGCAACTCAGAAAAAGTCACAGAGAAACTAAACATCATTCAGAAAATCGGGACCTCAAAAAGCGTCTGGTCACTTTATTTGAAGATCCATTTCGCATGAATCACAATGGTGACGGCGTTTTGCTTTGGGATTCGTGGAAGCTTTGGTCAAGATTTGTCATCGCCCTATGCGCAGTTTTTCTTATCGACCCACTGTTTCGAATGGGAATCATCATCCCTATTTTGGCGATATTATTGGTTGTTCATGTGAAGGTATTACCATATAAGGACGCGTTCGTAAACCATTTGGAAACGCTTTCCCTTGCCAGTTTGATTCTATTAGCCAACGTTAAAATGGTCAGTGTGTTTTCGTTTGTTTACAGTCTGGACACAGAAGATGCAATAACAAAACTTCAATTGGTACATAAAGTTTTGGAAAACGTTTCAAATCCAGTTGGTTTCTTAGTTTTGTATGGTTTGTATAAATTCATCCGTAAAATTATGTCTGTGTGCAGGCAAATTAGAGTAATGCGGACTTATAAAAAATCAATATAGCACTTAACTTGTGACTATCGGTTGCCAACCATTTGCAAAATATATTAACGGAATTTTTGTTTTACGATTGAGATCAGCGAATATGACCGCAACATTAAAATCTAAGGCTTGGTCATTGTATGTTTGACATTGGATATGCGTTTGGATACATGCTTCTAACATGTGCTCGCTTTTACAATCTTTAATGCAGTCAGAGATGTAAAAACCTTTCATTAAAAGTTTTAGTGAGGCTGATGAAACAGTGAGTATCGTTTCACAAGGTCAAATCGTAGATCGTAATCAATTTAAATAGCATTTTCTGCATTTTTTAATCGAATATTTGAATATTATTTTACAAAAGGTTTCGGGTGTTCAGTTTTACGGTATAACGGTATTGGGCCTTTTTTTGTCCGGTACAACGGTATTTGGCGAAAAAAACGATTACGGTATTTTATCTTCTGACGGTAAATCGTCCGTTTTTGTGTCGCTATTTCGGTATGGAATACCTTATCGGGGAAAGAAAAGTCGGGGAAAAGTGACCAATTTTTTCCGCGATAAGGTAGTTTCTCATACACGTGGTCATGATGTAATGTCTATATTTTGAATGGTGCGTTAGTTATCAACATTGTTGTGGCACAATATTTCAAATGTTTTCATTCTTTTTTGTTGTCGGGTCTTTTAAAAAGAACTTTTTATACCTTTTGTAATCATTATTTTATATATGTAGGAATTTTTTTGTAATATTTTATAGCTGATGATGACATAAGAATGTCGAAACATGTCCTTAAAAAAATGTGTTTTTATTTTAAAAATTATTATACAATTTGTGCTTCTACGTAACTTTTTATGTCTGCTAAAATAGCTGTTCTTCACGCAATTCAATAGCAAATAGTTAGTTATACATTGTAATAGGGTGATGGAGGGTGTTAGAAAGGTTTTAAACTAATCCAGACATCCGAAGAACTGTGTTCAAAACAGGGATAAGTGAGTGAGGTGCTCTGTCTAACAAGTTAAAAATGATCATTTATTTTGATCTTTATTTTGCAAAGCTGGTGAGTCCGGCAAATCTGATCAGGAAGCGTTCAACTTCGGGGTAAAAATTGATCTGGAAACTCTGGAAACCAAAATGTTCGTCGTCGTCCAACCGTGGTGGGCGACATTTTAGGCAAATTACTTTTTTTAGAATTATTTGTTTATTTTGGAAACATCTGGAAAAAGTCGTAATTACCTGAAATTACCTTTCAGGCTTTTGTTTTTTATTATTTTAACTGGAATATTAAGTAGTTTAAACCATTTGAGTGGCGGAATCCAAATACATGACTTGACTCCATAGTTTTTGGAAGAATTGGCTTAATAAAAGAGCCGATACCGGTATTAGGCTTCTTTTTTAGACGGTATAACGGTATTTCACGTAAAATTTTGACGGTATGTCGGTATTGCAGAAACCTTAATCCCCCGCCCCGAATTATGGAGGGTTATTTACATTATAAATAATTATGGAGGTTTATTTATCTCGCTCATTTATAAGCTAAAAACTAACTAAGCCGGTTTTTCGCTAGTATTTTTTTCAGTTTCTTTTTAGAGAAAATACTACAAACGCATGCGCGAAATATTTGTAATACAAAAAACCCATAAGTGCCTACATTTTACTCGATGTCTGAAACCGTGGAGTGTTGCAATACCTTCATTTTACGGATAAAACATCGCTAGAGCCTTTCCATGACTTTTGTAAGCTGAGGCTTAAAAAGAAGCCACGTGTAAAAGCCAGACATATTGTGCATTTTATTAATGTCGCTTTAGCGAAGTATTGGTTTCGTTTGTCGTTGCATGGATGTTATGTATGTATGTATGTATCGGCCAAATTGGGACTAAATTTTGACGGGATAAATTACTTCGCAAAGCAAGGAAAACTAACAAGGAAACAGATTGGTCAGCTTACAAGAACTTGAAAAATCGATGTAACAACAAGGTAAAACAGGCTAGATTTCAGTATCATCAGAATCTTCAAAATCAGAATTACAAAAGTCCGAAAAATTTCTGGAAAGCTATTAAAAATGTTTTTCCTTGCAACAGTAAATGTAAAATTGGTGCAAGTAACGTAGATGATGTGGCCGATAAAAAGACAGTAGCAAATAACTTTTGCAAGTATTTCTCCAAGATTGCATTCACATTGAAGCAAAAGACGCAACCATTGCGAGATTTTGTATGGCGAAAACCTTCCACACTGAAAACAAGAACAGATAAGCAGTTTAAATTTGAATACGTCAGCAAAATTTATGTTGAAAAAGAACTAAAATCTTTGAAGCGTGGGAAGGCTGCAGGGCACGACGATGACATTCCCCCAGGGATGTTAAAAGATGCTGCCAGTGTAATGGCTAAGCCGTTATGTCATCTCATAAATTTATCTTTATAAACTGGTATTGTACCTGCCGAATGGAAAATAGCAAAAGTGACGCCTATACACAAAAGTGGTCCTACTTCGAATTTGGATAATTATCGACCAATTTCAATTTTACCAATAATATCAAAAATTTTAGAGCGATCCGTCCATAAGCAACTGACAGAATACTTAGAGAGAAATAAGCTACTCTCTAAAAATCAACATGGCTATCGAAGAAAGAGATCTACTGAGCAAGCTACAACATTTTTCACTGACACTATCCGAAAGGAAGCTGACCGCGGTAACTTGGTCGGTGCATTATTCGTAGATCTCTCCAAAGCTTTTGATACACTGTCTCACAGCATTTTGTTGAACAAGCTTGAATGTTATGGTATATTCGGCATCGAACACCAATGGTTATCAGATTATCTATTCCAGCGTAAACAGATGTGTATATATGAGGGTGTATCATCCGAAGAGCATTATATTACGTGTGGTGTACCTCAAGGGTCCATATTAGGACCCTTATTGTTTTTAGTTTACTTCAACGATCTGGAGGACTACCTCATCTACTCAAAGGTGATCAAATTTGCAGATGATACAGTACTTTATACTTCAAGTAAGCAATTCAAAATCATTGAAAACGAATTAAACACTGATCTAGATGTTTTATCAAACTATCTAATGGAAAATGAATTAATCATTAACTTAAAGAAGGACAAAACTGAATCCATGGTTTTTGGCACAGCAAAACGATTAAGCCAATATCCTGACAAATTGAATCTTCTTTACCAAGGTTCCAAAATTAACTCAACAACGACTTACAAATATCTTGGCACGATTGTTGATAAAAACTTGAACATGGGAGATAACTTTGACTCAATATACAGAAAAACGTCAACCAAGTTACGATTGTTGAGAGCATTGAAACCATGTTTAACAAAAAACGCTGTTCACAAAATTTACCGTGGAGTAATTCTACCAACGCTATTGTTCAACTGTGCTGCTGATTTGAAGTTCACAGAAACACGACTCAATCTACTCAGTTCGATTGATCGTAGAGTAGCCGCAATTTTGGGTGAATCGCAGACATGCATTATTGATGAAATACATAAACATGCAGTCCTTCTTGTGAAGAAGTGCTTAGATTTTGTCGTATGTGAAGATTTAGAAAATTATTTTGAATTTAATATTCATAGTAGAAATACTCGCCAGAATTCTTCCATGTTATTTATTCCTAAAGTGAAACTCGAGCTCGCCAAATTTGGCTTTTTCTCTATGGGTGTAAAAATTTTCAACTCTTTGCCCATAGAGATACAGCGAACGGAGTCCTTCTCAGACTTTAGGAATAAAGTCATCTCTCATTTTAATTGCAATTAATTTTCATGTTTTTGATAGGTTTTTCTAATATTTACATTTTTCTTTTTACTACTAATAGTTATACCTACGGAAGCGTATTAGTGCCATCTTTTATTTTCTTCAGGTAGGAATTTCTATGTGAAGAAAATAAAACTTAAACATTAGTTTCACTACATAGAAATTTTTATGTGGAAAAAATGTTTTGTTGCTTTTTTTCACCACATAGAATTCTATGTAAAGGAAATAAGGTTATTTTTTATATTCACCACATAAAAATGTTTATGTGAAGAAATTAAAATTCAAATTATTTGACCTCAGTAGTGCTTGGCTTGACTTGGTGTGTAGTACTAGTTCTGATCTTACCCTTCAATATCAGTGGGAACAAGTTAATGTACAGATTGTTTTTAAATATGGCGACCTTCACGATAGGTAAACTTATAAAATATAAGCATTACAGATTAAAAAATTTTACTAAATAACGCTGTTTATCCAGACATTTGTACCATTCCTTATTCCTTACACTGTAGCTATTTGAAGCTATGAGATGGATATTCTTTTTTTACCTCATCGTTACTTTTGAAAGCCTCCAGGGGCGGATCCAAGGGTGGTCAGATTGGTCGACCGACCAGGTAAAATCAAATCAAATCAAAAATTTTAAACGAGCGCAATTTAGTTCTTAGCTCTGTTGCACCCGTGCGCGCCGTGCCGATCAAATCTTTACGGGAATTAGCCTTGAGAAGTGATACGTCATGAAACACAGTCCATACTTTTTGATCACTCATTTTTCGATAGTCTCAGATCAATAAACGATTTTTCCGGCTGAATTAAACTTTGGAAATCGTACATAAGCGAGTAGGTTAAGGACCATGTTGCCCACTTTGAGTTTTCGAAGCCACTGCATTTTAACGCATTCCATTGGTTTAAAATCCTGAGAACAATAGATTGCTAAACAATTGACCTATCAAGCCTCGGTTAAAATTTCACTTGTAGTTTTGGATAAGTGACTTTTGACCGTGTGTTTTTGGACCGATTGGTGCTTTGTCTTCCAGACTATAGTTTTTGCAAATAGGTCAAGCTTATCGCCCTCTGCAGTGAAGTAGGTTTGAAAGGTGAAAGCTGCGTTTGATAGCAATGGTTGTTATATATTCGCGATTTACGAAGATTTGATAACAAAGTTGTCGGCACAGATGAGTCACAATGTTTTGATTATGTAGGATTGTGGAAATCTGTCGAACTTTGCCAGTTTAAACAAGGTCTTTTTTTGATGTACAATAATGTGCATCGAAATTTTTACCAGTTGAGCATAGGTTGATGGCTAAGGTAAAGGATTTGTTTAATTTGAATAGAATAATTTGATTTTGTGTATGATATATTTGATTTTTGATCTGTTTTAATAAGGAATTTTTTGGTTTCTTTTCATTTCTAAAATTAAAGATGGCTGGTTGTTTATTATTTCAGTTCAGATACAACACAGGATGTAATTGACTTTTCTGATGCTCTTGTTGGTGACAACTTATTTGATGATGTGAGAATTTTATTGTGCTTGGAGTTACTTCTTAATTCATCACACTATACGTTACATATCCTGTTTCGAGTAAAGTTTTTTCTGAAAAGCAACAACATCAAGGTGAGATAGTTCCTTTTAGAAGTTGTCGAACTGTTCTTGACTGTTCTTTATCTGTTAACGATCATAACTGTCCTTTTCATGAATGTATATATGTAAAGTTGTTGCATGTAAAAAGCTGTTTATTACGCATGTTGTATTCATATTGGGTTGGTTTAATGTTAGATTGGAGACTTTCTTCTATTATTAACTGAAATAATACAAGGTGTTGTACCTGACTGTGGGTCTCTTCTGCTCTTTCCTGTAGATGTCTGTGGAAGAGTCTTTTTACTCCCAGAATTTTAACTACACCAACTGGGAAAATTAGACTGCTGTATACACTTCATGGTATATTTCACTTAAGACCAGGGGGAAATATTACAACCTGTTCTGTTTAATTCTATTTTTTATATGTGTTTGTATCCCTAAAAATTTATGTAATAGGATAAAATTCAAAATTTAGGTAGACAAATGAAACATGTAAACATTTCGTTTCAGGCATACGACAATAATGCTAGGTAAAGCTTAAATATTTTTTCTGAGATTGAAAAGGTATTTCATTTCATTTCATTATATTTCCAGAGGTCATCATCAGATAAATAATTTTTGATCTCAGTTAGAAAAAACATTTAAGCTTCTGGTAACATTATTCATTAAAAACTTGTAATCCTGTTAAATTACCTTCATGTTCCAGTTTTTGTAGTAGTTCTGCTGAAAAATTTGAAGTTATTCTTTTTCATAATTCAAACCAAATATGATTATTATTATTTCTTCAACTGACATAACTGTTTCTATAATAATTGCTACTTCAAGTACTTCCATCTCTAAACCTGATGATATTGCCTTCTTGCTTGTTACTGCTTCAACAAATACAAAAACACAAGTTTTACCTATTCGGTCTTCCAACCACAATGTCATCGGTTACAGAGAAGAGATTGGGCTGTTAATTTAAGCAATACTGACATAAAAAGTAATGCTTTCAAACCAAAAAATTATATAATTTTCCCAAAACAGATATTTTTAATATGCATGGTTTGATTTGTTTTCTTAGTTTATATAATATTCTCTGTCCTTGGATGTACCTTTTTGTCTCCCTTGTGTATTGTTTGTTCTGGAAGGTTAAATTTTGTTGTTCACGGATAACTTTCATCATTAATCACAACCATTATAATTAGTAATTTTTGTTAAGAGTAACTCAGGTAAACAAGTAAGCACTCAATGGAAGTATCCTAGCCTTAGGATACATATTGGATATGCATCATACAAATTGATCTCATACTTACACATCATAAATTTTTTGCAAGCTTCCTTGGATATTTTACTTTTTTTAATTCTTATTACAAACTATCAACTTAATTCTGGCTATAAAAGACTAGTTATGGTGTATTCATAAACTGTACATTGAAACAAATTGTACTTGATAATAGAAGAATGAGAATTAGATTTACAATGTCTAACAGTGTACCCCATTTTGGAGTTCATCTGTATGAATTGATCATGATTTTCCTTTTCATTTTACGTAAAATTATTGAGAAGAAAATATTGAAAACTGACATTTAAATGTGAGAGGCCAAATATGATTAGCATCTCTGATGACATACTTGTTTATTTGTTAAGTGTGGCTATGTGTAATGTCAATGTTGCGTTAATATTATATCAATCTTAATATTGTGCTGTCCACAACTGGTTATTACACTATTGTTTTAACCTAGTTGTGCTGATGACGCCTGATATTGGCAGAAACAGTGCTGTTTTCCATGCCATTGTTCATTATATTTCTACAAAGATATTTCCTTTTATAGGTTTGGTGGTGGAGAAATCTAGTGTTCTGCTTTCTTCATTTGCATAAAGAGGGAAATATGAAAATGAAAATAAGACAACATCGAACCATCTATATCCAATTTATTACGATTTGTAGTTTGTCTTTATTCGAAAGAAATTGAAGTTTCCGCTTCGTTTTTTTACCCTCGAAATAGCACGAAATAGCGTTTTTAGGCGATTCAGACTCGAAAATTTTCTTTGCCCCCCAACCATGGTGGGGGGCGAGGTTTAGGCATTCACTATTTTGTTTTGAAGATTCGGACCTGGTAGAAAAAAATCCTAGATCCGCCCCTGGCCTCTACATCCTCCGCCATTTTTAAAACAAGGGAGTTTCGTATAAAGCATCCATTGAACTTATGAACATCCACAGTTACATCCAGTGTATTTAGAGAAATAAAGAACGTTCGTATTTCTTCACTAAGAATTTCTTATGTGGCGAAGTTAACCAAACTTAAAAAATCTTCACATAGAAATTCTTATGTGGTGAAATTTACAAAACTTAAAAATCTTCACATAGAAATTCTTATGTGACGAAATTAACCAAACTTAAAAAATCTTCACATGGAAATTTTTAGGTGGCGAAATTAAAGTGTTTGAAAAAAATTTCTCCACATGCGAAATACTATGTCACGAAAAATTATATGGCACTAATACGCTTCCGTATATACCATTATCATTATTTCTCCAGGCCCAATTGATCTGTGTTGAGCACCATTTGAGTGGTTTCTGACTTATCTTTCACTTTTCTTTTGTTTGTTTGTTTCAATCGTTTATAGCGGTATTTTTTCGCTAGTGATGTTTTAAAATTTTAGTGTCTCAATGATATATATATATATATATATATAAGAATTTTTAGGTTTTTATTATCAGGACACGCAATAATAGCAGTAATTTATTACTGAAGTGTATATATCCTGATTGTAAATATTCATAATAAATAAATAAATAAATAAATAAATAAATAAATAAAGTGACTCAACTCGAAAATTTAGTCGGCAAAAGTGACTAATTTTTTTGCCGACTAACATTTTTGTCGACTTTTTTTACCGATGAGGTAATAAAACCACATTTCATTGACCGAGAGTTTTAAAGCGTGAGTATTTTTTGTTTTATTTTTGCTTCAAGAAAAATAGCGCTGGAATATAACAGCCAATTTCTTTTAAAATTTTAGGAAAAACCATCTAAAACTCTATTTCTAAAAAAGTTTATTCATTAATTTTGCTGGTTGTTTTGTTTGTTTTGTTTTTGTTTTATTTTTCATGTGAAAACTAGGCCTTATCTGATGTCGATCAAGTTTATATAAAGGGTTTTCTAAGCCAAAATGATTTACAAGTCTATTAATTCTGCTATTGTCGAGAAACTACTCAGCCCTACTCCATATTATATTTATATCGTTTTGTTGCCGCTATTGTAGTGAATCCATGGTAAAAATAGCAAAAAAACATCCACTGCGCATGTCAAAATGGATTAATCAGTAACATTTTCGGGAGATTACTGATAATTGACTTTTAATTACAAACCTTATACCTTCATGAATACTTAAACATTTTTAATTGACATCCTATTGTCATGGTTATTATAGTCGATGTTTAATGAAGCAAAAGTTAGTCAGATTTATAAATCACTTAATATTAAGCTACAAACAGGAAAAATTCATCCTCTCTACGACAAGGTATGCGCAGGTAAGGAATTTTTTTTAGTTCAATTTTTGATAAACAAGTATCCTATAAGTAGCAATATACAGATTAAAGTTGTCTATATCTGCCGTTGAATTTTGTCCTGCAAAAAAGACAACATAAAAATGTAGTATTGTGTAACCGTGATCCCGGAGCTACATACGTGAATCATTTCTTCCTCTCCCACATATGCTTGATAAATTATTCAGAGAACTTTTATAGATATTTCTCCTTATACACGCTCTATATCAGTACCCAGTGGCCAAAATCTTCAAAAGGTCCCTTTGACGAAGAGCGTTTCTATTAAAATAGTATGTATGTTTTTATAGAAATACACTCCTTTGCAGAGATTTTTCAACAAATCTGCCCGCTGGGTATTAGACTTCAGATAAGAAAGCTAAAACAAATGACAAATACTACATTTTTACGTTGTCTTTTTTGCTACACAAGAAACAGCAGATATAGACAACTTAACTCTGTATATACGCACAAACTTATACGATAATGGAGAATAATATGTTTTTAATTTGGCTATATGATATACTTCAGACTTCGTATAATAAAAGGTAGCCACAGATATGTCAGAATACAATTTTATCGTTTATAAACATCAAATTTTAAAGTAGATAAAAAAATACATTGAACAGTAAACGAAATATCCATTAAATCGAATAAAAGTTAAGTAATTAAAGCGACGATGATGCGTATTAATTGTATTTTTATTTAGATTTGATTTCTGAACAACAAGTAAACAAAACCAGGAAACATGCAGATGTATACTGGAAGATTTATTAGTAATGAAACTGTTCCTTTTATCAAACGACACTTTCCACCAGGCCTTGATGACGATTTCATGTTAGGTAACTAGTTCCATTAGAAAATCATTTTCATGCGTACCGTATTTGTTATTGTATTTGTTGTTGTTGTTGTTGTTGTTGTTTTTATTTTTATTGACTAAAATATATTTCGTATAGCAAAGTTATTTCAGATCAAACAAACGCAAAACAATACAAAAGAAAAACAGATTACCATTGTTACTCCATAGGTATATATGGGAATGCATCAAAGTTTGATCCATACTCAGCAGAAGTTGAGAGACAATTTAGAAAGCTCCGACCAGCCAATTTCAGTGTATACAAGGAATGTGCCACTCCCGTTTTCAAGGCTTACAAGAAAGAACTCTTGTTGGTGTTCATGTTGTGTATTGCGATGAGACTTTTATCCAAGAGTAAACTCCCACGACCAGCAATCAACATTTCCTTCATTTTGTTCTATGCCTACCAGCTTAAGAACAAATACGACTTTACTCAGATATACGTTATAGTGCCTGCTATTTTGTTTGTAACCTACGTAATGATATTCAAGAAAAAGTCCAATGGATTGTTTCTATCTATAGTGGCTGCTTTATACATTTTGTGCTGGTAAGTTTTATTATCCTTATCCTATCATGGTAAAACATATTGGCTCAACCATGTTTAATGATTTCTTTGTGATTCTATTAAAGCGAATATTTCATGAACCCTTATAAATGGTTAAAGGTAAAAGGTAAAGAAATTATGTTTTTCTCTTTATCATCCTTTTTTATTAAATAGAAAGTGAATATTTATAATTATAATTTCTTTGATAGGAAATTGTATGGTGATGTTCATGAGAATCATCTCTGCGTGTTTCGACCTTCAAAAACTGGAGATTTCAACGCTGGGACTTCTTGGTTACGTATTCAACCCACTCAGCACCACAAATGGTGGAGCCTTCATCCGATACAGAGTTCATCAGCAGGTTTTTAACGGATATCCTCTGGTAAAATTTGCTTACAAATATTTCCTAATGACTTATAACCAAGTGAAATTCCATTTTAGAAAAGGGATTGTTTACAAAATGATGTCAACCATTTTTTCAAGATTGTTGACTCCCATTTTGGGTATTCTATACGAGAGAAGTAAAAAAATCTCAATATAATTAAGTTGCTGCAAGTTTCATAAGGAAATTATAAATACAAGATTGCGGAAAATAATTGCAGTTCCGCATTCATGTAAGATACCATCTATAATTCCGAATTATGCTCTGGAAATAAAAGAATTAAAATTAATTATGACTCTATGGATTTTGCATGCATTGTAAAAATTTTTTGCAGAATTTGCAAAAGGTGTTTTGTCCTAAGTTTACGTTATTTACATTTGTTAGTTCTGTTGCTTTTTATTCAATTTTGCTGGAAAACTATTATTTTCATTAAATCGATATGATACAAAAGTAAATGCACAAAAAACTTTGATATCTTCAAATTAGAATGATGTTTTATCGAAGAGAGTTACACTTTCCATGTTGCACTTGCGTAAATGTTGAAGCATTCATATCGTTTTTGGTGCCTTTACCACCTTGATATTTATACGTGATGTTTCTTTCCACAGCTAATATGTTAAATAATTACGTTGACGTATCATTGAGTCCACATTGAGGCAAAATTTATGGAAATCACAATTAGTTTGAAATGAAACTCTATTTTCTATACATTTGAAGGGTCTATATGAAGAGTTTTTTCATGAACAAATCCCAAAAGCAGTTAGAATATTCAAAAATATTAAAATGAAATTTCTTTTGATACAAGAATAGATAATAAATTTCCGTTGTGGGTGCTTAATTGAAACAAATTTCTCATGTAATGATGGCATGAAATTGGCACTCATCAAGTCTATTTCAGGATATCACATAAGACATCATTGTTTCCAATTGATCTATTGCTTCAATGTCAAAAATGTTTCACATTAGCATTAAATTAAGTTATAAGAAAGCTTGAAGAGCAAGTTACTCATCTTAGTCAACAGAAAATCCAAACTGGTTCATTTGTATGAAGTAGTTGAAAGAAGCTTCCAGCCCAATAAATACATTAGCAAAGCAAAGACAAGAGGACAAAATAAATGCCATGCACATATTAGAAACTTACTAGTCATCCTTGAATTTGTATTATAGAGTTTATCGTGGTTGTTTGGTTGTGTTAAAGCATGTATACTTGCCTGCATATTCATATTATTGTCTGGCTGTAGCATTGAGTATTACCTGAGTAGTTTACCAACGTTAATTCCATTTCTGTTTGACAGACAGTAAGTAAATTTTCTCCATTACTTCTATGTGAACACCAAAAAAATATTGTAAATCTCCCACTACGCAAATTTGTTAAAAAATCACTGCGGAATAGTGCATTTCTACGGAAGCATTGACATTATTTCAATGAGATTGCTCTTTGATGTAGTGAGTTTTGACTTTTTTTTCCCATTGGGCTTGTGCGACAAAGTTTGATGCACCAACAACACAAGTTTTCATATATCCAATGTACTTTTATTGGATTGTATTGCTTGAAATGCGCAAATAAACCCATGGGTAAAATCATCTTAAAGTCACTGCGATAACGAGCATTTTTATTAAAACAGTGTGTTTACAGTGTGTATACAGTGTGTGTATACAATGCTTGTTTTTGCGATTTTTACACCAAATAAAAGATAATTTCTAAAGCTCTTTCTATACCTTTTTTTTTTTTTTCACTTTATTTTATAGGTATCTGTAAAGCCTGGTTCAGACCTGACGATTACGACGATTAGAAAAGATATCAATCGTCGTAATCGCCAATCGCCAGGTCTGGGAACTCTCAAGTATCTCAAAATACCAATTTGAAAATTGTTTCAAACACACAATATTTCTTTTCCTTGCAAAGTTTGAGCCTTGTAAAATTGCCTTCACGATCTTAAAACAATCGAATTGACGTAAAATTTAATAGATTTTTACATACAATAGAGCGACTACAACAACAAAATATCAACTTTTTTTATATTTTGTCATCGTATGAAGATTACGACGATTGTACTAAAATTTAATCGTCGTAGTTGTCGTAATCGTCAGGTCTGAACCAGGCTTAACAGATTTTAGCATGAGAGCATGCAATAGATAATGATCAATTAACATCGCTTGAATGACTCTAGTAATATAAAAAGTCAGAAAGAATGTGTCATTGTTGTAAAGTTGAATTTACACTGAAAACACACACCTTTTTACAAACCTAAAACCCTCCATTGCTAGAGACCTTTGACAAAGATAACAACAATAAACGAAAGGCTCTGCATAAAAACTAATTATTCAATTATAATCAACGTCCATCGTTTCCTTGAATACAGAGGTTTACCATGTTCCTCATCTCAGTAAACGAACGTCTAATCATCTTATCGACTCTGTCTCAATAAATTCACTTCGTCCATTTCGTCCCATGATCCGGAACTCTAGTCTAAAACCACCAAATATTGTAGAAAACATAAGCAGTATTTTCTCTGAACAGATATGCCGCACAGCCACATATTCCAGCATCTCTTTGTATATTTGCCCATTTACTTGTCGATTGAAAAAGTGATGGCCAATAATTTTCCTATTTCCACGAAGGCCAACCCAAACATGAAGCTTTTCACGCGAATTAGTCTTCTCAAATCTGAAATTTGGAGGTTGACTTCTTGTGCAGCTGACGTTTTGTGTGTGACCGTACCACACATATGGAAAACAGCTTCATTACCGATAACGATATTTGGAATAAAATGAATGTTGTGGACTTGGTGGTGAAACCACTGACAAAATCGTAATCTTCTTCTAAGATCGCCATTTTTAAGCTCCTATGGGATGTGGAATTATGCCATTTTAAATGTTTATTGACAATATTGTTGAAAGAACTGTCGGACAGACATGTTGAATTTATAAAACATTACAAAAGATTGTAAGCTCGCTTTACACGATAAATACAAAATTGGTGATATTTTCAGAAATTTGTGCTAAACGTGGCATAGTAGCATCCTGACCAGTAACTGTACCGAAAAAAATGGTTAATGGCTCAATGACAGTTCACTTTATCAATCATTAAGAGGTTGATGACTGTATCGAATGAAAAAGTTCTGCGTACTTTACTAAACAAGAAATATCAGAAATGACAAATTACATTTTCGGAATCTTGGAAAATTTTCTTTCTAACGGTATAAAAATCGCATTGATTTGATAAAGAAAAACTGTGATGCCTTTAAAACTAGAGATATGCGCTCCTTCATAGTGATTTTCAACCTATATGCACACTGGAAAACACTTGTTAATCATAGGTGGTACAAAATCTACATAGATTCATTGGGTTTCCGATTATCTCATTACGCTGAATGTTACATATCAGAGAGCTTACTGTTAGTTGCGGGTATTGGAACATTACTCCACCTTGAGGAGGACCAACCCAACAGAAACACCAGTGAAGAACAACAGGAATATGAGAAGAACAGTGACACAAAAGAAAAATCTAATCATAATGTTGTTTGGTATCTGTATATTCTAGTTTTTACTCTTTTCTGCTCGCTTCTATGTCTCTAGTTGGTTTTTACTTGTGATTGATATATCATAGGTCTTATCCCAATGCAGCTCCTTTAAGCGTGGAATGGCCTCGGTCCATGGCGGACTTGATGCCCCAATGGAATATTACAGTTCATCACTTCCTGAAGCCTTGTAAGGAGACCTCAGTAACTGTTAAAACGTCATGATTCCTTATAGATATGTTTTCTATCATTCGAAAGGCATGATTTGGTTGGTTGAGAATAGGGCAGTTTTTAATAATCTCTTCTTTACGAATTTTTCACTTTCCTTATAGGTTACTTTGAGCCTACTTTAAAGTATGGTTTGCTTCCAGCAATATTGTCTACCTATTTTGCAAGTGTATTATTACATGTAGGTTTTTTCAACTTTGCTTCTAGTTTCGCTAAATGTCTACAAAATTGGCAGTTGGGTCAAAATTCATTTATCTTCCCAATATATGCTACAACTACCACAATGCAATGCGATAATTAATTGAAATAAGATTAATTTAAGCATTATTTTAAATTATCTGTTTTGTTCACGAAACTCTCTATTTCATTGAAGGATTTTTAATGATTTTGTCGCATTGAGTTATGATAGATAACTGAAATGTAACTGAACCGCCAATTGAAATGAACAATAGAAAAGTAGAAAATTATTCAAGCTTTAAAAACATGTTTTAAGTTGAACGTATCTCCACACTGTATTTTGAATCAATTTTTTCACACTGAATATAACTTTCTGAAATTTAATTGGCTCGAATTCAAACTTTGTTGCGAGTTTTCGAATTCAAACTTTGTTGCAAGTTTAAACGAACCTTCAAAAAATCATTTCTCACCATTTGGTTTAACCAAACAAATGAAGAAAAGATAGTGGCAAAAATAACGTTCATCCATACTTATGTTTTATTTCTCAGGCCGGCAACTTTCATTTTACCGCATCTTTGATGAGCGCGGGTTTGTTTGCGTACGGAGAAGGAGGTAAGCACAGTTGAAGTTTATTTATTTCCTTGTCAATTTAAAAAGACGTTAAAAACATATATTTGTTGCAACTAAGCCTTTCGAAACACAGTTACATTTTTTCAGTCTTCATTTGACTGATCCCGTATAACATGGAGAAGTTAATTTATTTCCTAACGGGTTTAATTTTAAAACGTTATATTTTTCTTTAGCATGTCGCGGTGTCTTTGCTGAATATTTCAGTGCATGTATTAGACATAGGAAATGCAAAAGTGGCTGTACCCACAAATATAAAAGTGTAAGTTTAACTTTGATGCTTTACATATGACCCCCGTCATCATTGACTCCCGTCGTCATTGACTCCCGTCAAAATTCAACCAAACCGAAATGCATTACAAGCAATCAGTTGTTTCAACATATTAAAGATAATGAACTGTTATATGTAGTGCTGAGTGTTGCACTATGCTGATGTCAGTAGAAATAGAACAATTGAGAAATGGTCTGGAAACGAGCAGCTGTTGATTATTAGCAAAGAGTTCAAACAAAGTAAAAAAATGATTGGCTTTCTCGTGGAGACTTTTTTTTCGACCTTATGATAGTTCATTATCTTTAAATACCAAAATCTTTGATAGCTATCTACCTTAAAAAAGCCTCTCAAAAACTTTGAGCTTAATATTCCATACCCGCGTAATTTTTACGCTAAGTTTTGGAATTGAGTCGCTTTCTAATGATCTGCAAACCAAGTTTTTTTCTTGCATGTAAAATCAATTTTTGAAGTCAAGCATCCTATCCAATATATTTTACAGAACAACTTTTGGGTGATCTGTGTGAATTTGTTCTTCACCATTATGTCGATTTACATCTACTCGTATGGAACTTGTATATTTGATACTTCACCAGAAAGATATCAGGTAATCACCAAAACCCAACCTCGTTCGCAGGATTTTTCGCCTTTTTCGTGTGCGAAAGTAATAAAAAGCGCAGAAGCCCCTGGACGAATTTCTCATATAATGATAGTTTTCTATTTGCTTTGTTTTTTTTTTACATGTAAGAGTATGTTCGTCTGAGAAGTCGTTACCATTACATTTATGAAAACTCTTATAAAGGTATTTGACTTATAAAAGTATAAAAAAAGTTTAGATTTTAATGGTAACGACTTTCTCTGACGAACATATTGGCATGAAAGATTCGTCTGTTTAGCCTTGCTATGTGCACTAAACTTGAACTTATTGGATCAAAACAAACCATGAGAGTTAACAGCACAGTTGTAACCAAGTATTCCTTCGCTGTTTGATAATAACTATGTTTTTCATGTTGTTAGGGATACTCTATGGCTCATGGACTGAAGAAATGGGGAAGCTTCGGATTTTCTGGACACATCGTCATGTTTTCGTTCTTAATTGCATATCCTATCTTGAAGAAAGTTTTGAAAGTTGATAAAGGGAAAAAAGTAGAATAATATTGCTCAACGATTGTGTTCTCTTAACAAAATATTTAATAACCCAATGTGCAGGACCTCTCAAAGTCTCCCCAATGAAGAGCGTTTTTATTGAAATAATGGGCATATTTCTATAGGAATCCACTCCTTCGTAGTGATATTTCGTTTTTTGTTTATAGTAATATCGAAGTATCAACCAGTTTTATAGCTTGGTACAGGACGTCAAATGAGTGTTTCTGTAGTACTTCATACGTCTTATCAATGTTGTAATTATCAGGTCTTCAGTCTCATTTTACTTTTAATTTGTTTGTTTTTTTTCAGATAAATATTTTGTTTTGTTTTTATATGACAGTAATAAACTGAGAATTTTTATTTTTATAGTATTCGTTTATTTTTGTCTTCTGGACATGTCTATTTTCTACTACGATGTACATATGTTTGATTATTCTGAACTTTTTTTATTGCACAATTCTTTGCTGTAGCACATAGTATTTTTTGAAAATGTATTTCATCGCATGCTACGTATTTCTGTTATTACGTAATTATATTAAAGATAATGAACTTGTAAAAATGGAACTGAGGCATGAAGAATGATGATGTCAGCAGTAAGAATCCCTCATTGAAACAGTAAGGAGTAGATCTAGAGTACCTAACAAATATCATTAAAACGAACAAACGAGGAATCTCCTGGGGATACCTTTGTAGAATTAACTGATGACTCAGTTTTCTCACGACCTTAAAAGTTCAATATCTTTAGTACAATCATGCTGAAACTAAGACATCAAAAACGATCTTCTTCCGAACTATATTACTAGTGGCTCTTTCAATTGCGCTGGCACTAGTCAGTGTGAAGTTGAAATGTAACGTTTGAGTAATGATGCCTTTAAGACCAAAACAATGTATGCTTGCAAAGTTAAAGCTGTTTTACTCAAAAAATTTTTACCTATCCATGTTTCCTATTCACCTGAGAAGTCCACTTAAAGCCTTCCTAGTGAACGTTTCTTCGGTTTTGTAAGGACATCGGGCACATATGTTTGACCATGAAGTAAAGAATTCATCTCTATTGATCTCCATCCATCTTTATTTAGATCTGACCGAATAAACAAGTAAACATGCAGATGTATACAGGACGGATCATTAATAATGAAACCGTCAAGTACATTAAAGAGCACTTTCCACCAGGACTTGACGATGATTTTATGTTAGGTAACCATTTTTTTATCAATTCAACATAAAATATTTTGGTGTCTAGCAGAACAGAGAGATGTTAAGTGTGAAAATTGATGTCGAAAAAGATCTTCGTTCATTCGTATTGGAAATCAAGTCAACAACTTTGATTTTGTCTCATATACTTAAATTGTCCTTTTTATAAACTGCATCACAATTCCATCCCCTCACTTTCATGTGAAATTACATGATCAGATTAAGAATGATGTATAGAAAGTTGTGACAAAATTTGAATGAGAAGGTCTGCTATTTCTTAAATTTCTGTACGCTTTATTTTGACACACATCATCTCTT
Organism: Turritopsis dohrnii; assembly: GCA_027922465.2. NCBI lineage: Eukaryota > Metazoa > Cnidaria > Hydrozoa > Anthoathecata > Oceaniidae > Turritopsis > Turritopsis dohrnii. The sequence goes on along the minus strand of BQMF02000153.1, from coordinate 437,967 downwards.
CTTGTTTAGAAATATATAGTAATTCTACAGAGTTTGACCCATACGCACTGGAGATGCAGAGGCAATACAGAATAAACAGACCAACAAATATCAGTGTATTTAAAGAATGTGCCACTCCCACATTCCAGCATTATAAGAAAGATTTTGGAACAGTCTTTTTAATGTGTATTGCGATGAGACTTTTAACCATGAGTAAACTACCACGACCAGCAATCAATATTTCCTTCATTTTGTTCTATGCCTACCACTGCTACTACGAATACAAATTTATGCAGATATACGTGATAGCCCCTTCAATTCTGTTTGTAACATACATACTGATATGCAAAAAAAGATCTAATGGATTCTTTCTTTCTGTAGTGGCTGCTTTATATATGTTGTACTGGTAAGTATTACAGCTTTGATTATTTCATGCTAAAACCATTTAAATAACCCGTCTCAAAAGTTTGGTTTTAGTTTAAATTTTTGTTGACTTTTCTTTCTATTTAAGTGAATATTTCGTTAATCCTTACAAATGGATCAATGTAAAAGGTATGTTCAATATGTTTTTTTTATTTTCATCGTCTCTTTTTATTGGATATTTTCAGAGTTTCTACAGTTACGTTTTTTTTGGTAGGAAATTGTATGCTTACATTCATGAGAATCATCTCTGTGTGTTTCGACATTCAAAAGATGGAGATTTCAACGTTAGGACTCCTTGGTTACACATTCAACCCTCTCAGTACAGTCCATGGTGGGGTCTTTGTACCTTACAGAGTTCACCAGCAGACTTTTAATGGATATCCTCTGGTAAGTGCTGTTCTGATAAGTCAGGCATCTTATATTCAACGTGAAAAAACTAAACATACTTGAAGTTTGATGATTTAGTGTGATCCAAAAAAAATAGTAATAATAAAAATAGTAATAATAAAAAGTAATAATAAAAAGTAGCTAAATAAGATACTATCCGTCATTAAAGTTGCTATGATTTAATGACGGTTGTTGTGGTGCTTCCGTCAATACACCTTTTTATTCCGGTTTAAGATCGTGGGCCGTAGACTGCATAAATTGTCCAATAACATTTGGTGGTAAAGCAAAATTGATAATCTCTACTTAGGATGTAACAATACTCCTTTTCGAAAATTAATCAATAAATACGCACATCACATGAAAACGAGGCTACAACTGCATCTTCTTCAAAATGGCTAAACGCTGAAGAGACAAGGTAAACAATGTGCTGCAATCGACTGTTTTTCACGAGAATGTCAGATAGTAAACTGTGAAAGGATACCAACAGGAATAAAGTTTTTTTCGTTTCCACTTAAGAACAAAACTATGCTTTCCATTTGATGCAATTTGATTAAACGACAGAACAAACATGATAGTTTTTCTGTGACATCCCATTCGAGACTGTGTAAAAAACATTTTGAGGATAACTTTATATATCGTCCTCCTGGAGGGACAAGAACACGTTTACTAGAAGTTGCAAAGCCTATTCTACATGCATGGAATAATTTTACAGCTGGTCATGTCGAAAGAGATCCTCCAAGAGGAAGGTCTTCAAGAAAAATAGTCAGAGTGGCATTACCATCATCATTTCTGAGCGACGATAATGATGCTGGAGTCATAATGTGAATAATCTTGAATCAGTGGATTTTGATGTTCTTCCTGGTTGTGACCTATTGAGAAAACGTGCATTAACGCCTTTGGAAGGACTAATATTGACATTAATAAGACTACGAAGGGATTTTAGTGTTATACATTTGTCCGTTTTATTCCAAGTTTCAGAGTCGACAGTGAGTGTAACGATTACCACTTGGTTGAATTTCTTATATTTAAAACTTGGCATGATTAGTATTTGGCCATCACACGACACACTTAAGCAAACAATGTCAGATTCAATGAAAAAAAAATGCCCTAATGTCAGGTGCATTATTGATTGTGTGGAATTTAAAGTCAAAGTTCCTGTTAATTTAGTGATGCATAAGTTATTTTATTCAGGCTATAAGAGCCACACAACAGTCAAATGTTTGGTTGGAACTTCTTCAGGTGGTGGATTTTCATTTATTTCTTCAGTCTTTTCTGGATCAATATCTGATAAAGAAATCATTATTCGTTCTGGGTTGTTGAATAAAGCATTATGGGAAACTGGTGATGGCTTAATGGCAGATCGTGGATTTACGATAAGTGATTATACACAACCACTTGGTATAGAGTTAATCATTCCAGACATTTTACGAGGGAGAGAACAATTAGATCCTTCAGAAGTCATTAATAGTCAACAGATAACTAGTGAACGTATACACGTTGAAAGGATGATTCAGCGTTTGAAATGTTACCATATTTTTGATCGTGTAACTCCTTTGACTAGGATGGGATCTCTCAACCAGATTATTACTGTGTGTGCATTATTGTCTAATTTCCAGGATTTACATTTCAGATAAATATTTTTTATTTTTATTTTTTTCATATTTTATTTATAGGCATGCTTTGTATTGAATTATATTTTTTATATCATGATATTTGGAAATGCTTGTGTGAAGGTCTTAAATTTTTGCAAGAAAGCACTTGTAAAATTTTGCTGTATAAAATGTTATTGAAAAAAAGTATTATTATAAGAGTTATTTCCTTCCTTTCCAATGTCCTGATATGTTCTTATCATAAGCATGTTTACTTTCTTTTTTGTGATCAGAAAATGCATATATGCATATAGCCATGCTTCCCGGGTATAAGCTCAACATTTCTTGATGTGAGAAGATACACAAATGCTTCTCCGAGTAGAAAAAACCACCCATTGCAAGAGAAAAACTTTAGCTAGCTAGTAAATTATCTGTTTATCATACCACATTTACTTTTAAAATGAAATCGATGTAAAGTTGCAAAGTAATAAATAAAACGTTACAACAACTTATGAAGATAATGGTATTTTGACGAGTTATTACGGAGAGTATGGCTTAAAAACAACAAATTATCATTATCTCCATAATCCTTAGCGTGACATGTCTGATGATCATTTTTAGAAGTAGTTCGTCAAACTTGTCGGAAATTTATACAGATGTAGCCTCAATTTGAACATGTTGTCTTGGTAATGCCGTATAATTTCCGAAAAGAAGTATACAACATGTCAATACAAAATCGGGTTGGATCGATTGACAAAGTATTGTCATCTAAACTGAAGCTCGGGAAGTTCTTATAATCTTTGCGATAATATATACAAAGATGGTTACATAAATCGAATTTATCCAGGAAACTGCTTTTGTTGTGGCTGTGATTATTATTTTATACTATACTATACTATACTATACTATACTATACTATACTATACTATACTACACTATGTATACTATACTATACTATACTATGTATTATCTACAATTTTTGTTTGTTTGTTTGTTTTTGAAGTATGGTAAGTATTCAAATCTGAATACCTGAGTTATCACCTTTACCACTTGTTCGACGAAAAGAAATTGTTGCTCTTTCCGCAAAATCGCAGCCATTATGAAAGTAATTATGAAACAAAATTTTGTTCAATCCGAATAAATATCATGTAAACAAACATGGTCGACAAGAGATCTAAACAGTTAATTTTGCACGAAATCTGTTTAAATACTGATTCATGGCAGAGCCCCGCATCTAACCTCGTTTTTATGCCAGTCACTGTTCCACTGATTTAATTGCTTTCTGATTTAGTAATAGTTTTTATTATTCCCAAATCCAATACCCGTTAGAAGCAGCTGGAATAATATAAGTAGGTAGGACACGATGGCTCGGCCACAATGAGATACAGATGTTACAAGAGAACATTCAGACCAGCTCTATCACTTCAACTTTTCATATCATTATCAATTTGTATTATAGAGTTTATCGTGGTTGTATGGTTGTATTAAAGCGTTTACATTCGCCTGTATATTCATATTTATGTCCAACTGTGGCATTGAATACTATTTAACTCGTTTACCAATTATAATTCCATATTTATTTGAAAGACCGTAAGTATATCCTCCAACTTTTTATTTATTCATTTCGAAGTTCTATTTTTAATCCAAACTTTTGCTTTGTGACTGCTATTCTAACTTAAAATGCCTGGTGTTCCAATCTAATATGCTAATGTAATATATGCGTGCTAAAAATATTGTTTGTTTTTTACCTGCAGTTGGTGGTATATGTACTTGGATTCACTTGGTTTTCGACTAAGACATTATTATGATTGCTATATATCTGAGTATTTTCTGCTTATCGTCGGTATTGGAACTTTAATCAACCCTGAGGAGAGCCAATCAAATAGAAACACCGGTGAAGAACAACAGAAAGATGAAAAGAAGATTGACACAAAAGAAAAATCTAATCATAATGTTGTTTGGTATGTGTATATTTTAGTTTTTAGTTTGTTCACTTTCGTAAGGGCTAGATAAATCATTTGTTTAAATTTTTGATAGGTCTTATCCTAACGTAGATCCATTGGGTGTGGAGTGGCCCCGATCCATTGCAGACCTGTTACCCAAATGGAATATCACAGTTCATCACTTTTTGAAGCCTTGTAAGAAAAGTATTCAGTACTTTTTAGAACGTGATTTCTTACAGATATGTTTTCTATCACACAAAGTCTGACTATAATTCCTATATGAATAAAGGTTTCAGTTTTTTTGTAGATTATTTTGAAACCACTATCAAGTACGGGTTGTTTCCAGCAATATTGTCAACCTACACTGCCAGTGTGTTGCTACATGTAAGTATCGTACGAACTGAAAAAACATACCTTTATGTTCATATTAACGATGATTGGTCTACTCTTAGGCTGGTAATTTTCATTTTACTGCATCTTTGATGAGCGCAGGAATTATTGCATATGGAGAGGGTGGTAAGTGAGGTTTTGCTTTCTACTTTACCCTTAAATACTATATTCTCTAAGCTGTTATACGACTTTATTTTAGTATTTCGTGGTGTACTGGCTGAATACTTCAGTGCATGCATTAAGCATAGAAAATGCAAAAGTGGTTGCACTCACAAATATAAAAGTGTAAGTGTAACTTTGGTCTGGCCCAAAACTTGTGAGGCTAACGACTTCTACATTGAAAACTCTTTGAATGGGACACTATTAACTCTGGCCTAAAGCCTCTTTTAAAAGAGAAATAATCCTCTTACATTCATAGTTGGGCCTATAAGTTCCATAGGCTTTTAAGTTTGTAATTAGGGAAATAAGTCATACAACCATCGGAACGTATTGATGGTATAATGAAGCTTTCTTTTCCATAAACAAATGGGCTTGAAAAACGTACATATAACATAATGAAGTAATGATTTTGCATATCCTTATAGGTCCAGCAGTGAATATAAAATAATCTTTTCTCTTTCGTAGTATTTTCTTTTTTGTTTTTCTTTTGTTAATAATGTACCAGGTTACATAAGTTGTTAAGTTGGGGAAACTTCTATTTACCCAGTACACGTTCCCAAACGACTTTCCTTAACACACATTTAATCTTTCTCATCTGACATATTGCGCACAACACAAGTAAGGCGCTTTCGGTTACCGATAAGTGCTGGTTTTGAACAATTCATCATTGTTGCTTCCAATAATCATCGATATCGGATGGTAGAATTTTAGGATTTAATGTTTACCGATCTTCAAACAAAATTGATTCTGGTATTTTTGACAGGTAAACTTAAAAAAAATGAACTGTATGGTATTCATATACGTTCTAATATATTTTACAGAATAGCTTTTGGGTGATCTGTGTAAATTTGGTATTTACCATCGGAGGCATTTACTTGTATGCATACGCCACCTGTATATTTGATGATTCACCAGAAAGGTTCCACGTAAGCTCAATTTTTAATATGTCTTTATACGAAGACCATATTGCAGTACCCAAGGAGAATATAAGAATCCAAAGTAATGTTATGTTATTTAATTTCAACATTTACAAAGACTATTAATGAGCATTGTGTATTGAACTAACGTGATTTCCTGGAAACAATTTACCACTTCATCTGCAGATTTATACACGTTCAATTTCTGCAGTGAGAATATGAAGTCTTTTTTAGGGAAATGTGTTGGAGTTTCTTGGTGAAAAACAATTTTTAAACAAATATTTTTATAAGTTACTCAGCTCATAGTTTAAAATTTCGCTCAGAATTTAAGGGTAATATTTGCTCTGCCAAACGGTTCAAAGAGTTAAATTATGTTACTGCGACGATGCAACTCTTAACCACCTTCGCTTAAATTAATAATCATGCCATTCGTCGTGACGCCAAGATTATCAATGAATACTTTAATTCCTTATGTTGCTACCAAAAAACCTTGCATGTCTCTTATAGTTTTACATATATGGATGCGTCACCCAGCAAGAGTACATGCGTATGTTGTATATAGATGTATATATTTTCATGTTTTTTAGGGATATTCTATGGCTTATGGTTTGACGAAATGGGAAAACTACGGATTTATTGGACACAAAATCTTGTTTACCTACTTCATTTTGTATTTCATTTTAAAGAATGCTTTAAAGATTGGGAAAGAGCAGAAAATGGAGTAAATGTTTGGTCAGCAATTTTACTATGATGCATGGATGAAGTAAGTCACGAAAAATAACGGTACTTCAAAAACAAGAACGCGACAGTACCAATGACTTGTTGACGAAAATAACTTCAAAGAAATTGTGGTATAACCATGATAATAACATTCATCAGTCGAATTTGATTTGCTTCTCTGTAAAGATATGTTTTTGTAAAGATATGGTTTTGTATTTTTTATACTGAGTCGCTTGAAAATGATGGTAGAAGTCTCTTTGACATAATGGGGAAAAATTTAAATTACCAATTTAAACCCAAGTGACAATCATAATGATTTGTATATAACTTTTTTCTCCCTGACAAACAGTCCTAACCTATGTTTTTGTCACAGCAAATAATGTTTGATTTTTAGTTGAATGTTTTCCAACGAAAACGAAAGTATTTAAATCTGGACTGTCTGTTGCTAACGGCAACGCCATGCCTCGTTTTTTTTAAAGGAATAGTTTCAAAATAACCAATCAAATCCATTCCTGCCTGATTTAATTGCGGACCACCAGGAAATATTGGTTTCTAATTCAAGAATGGTTGTAATGACAATACATACTTCTGTTGAGTATTTATCTTATTATTTTCGGAACATAACTATTAAAACAAATTATTTATATTTCTTCGGGATCAACCAATGCAAAGTATCCAAAATGTCTTTTATGGGGAGAATCCTGAACACTCTTCCAAAATTCAGCCGCTTCACGTTGAGGGGAGGATAAACTAAAGATCACATGACCTAAAGTTTCGTCTTTTCCGATTAAGTTGTAGTTATTAAGAGTGATTGCCAGAGAATAGGTACTTAACGGTGTAGCGGAATCCGTGGTCACATCGAAGTCCAAAGCTTCGTTGAATTCTGGGTCTCTGGTATTGCGTTTAGTGTTCGTTTCTTTCTTATCGATATTGTCTTGTTTAAACAAACAAACTGAACAATAAGGATCTGTAAAAGAAGCGTAAACTCTGTTTGGTAAATTGAGATTCTGTCGTCTGAACTAACAAAAGAGCGTTATTTATGTAAGACTTACTTAAAACTGTAGCTACGTTTCTTTTAGGTAAATTTTTTGCCTCCTGTACAATAACTTCGAGTTTCGAAAAGGTTGCCTGGTGACACAGAGAGATGTGGACTGTTGCGGACGTAGGCTATAAAGTAAAAGGAAATATGGTAGCTTGGTCGTTAGGATTGCATCTCTCTCTCTTCTTCTTCAGTTAAGGAAACAATCATTTCTAGGGAAAAACTGTGTTAGAACCAATTGTTGGTTCACTCAAGTTTCCAAATAAATTCTTCAACTTTTCATAAATATAGCTTTAACTAAAGGTTGAAACTGTATGTAGCTGAAGAAAGTTGTGTTTTAATAAGATAATGCAAAGGTTAAGTTTGGATGATATGATGTGTTTGAGAATGGACACGTGGGAACCCCAAACCCAACCTTAACCCTAACAGAACCATCGTAAATGCCTTCAATCATGAAAACATGCAGATATTGAATGATACTTACTGTTGCCCTTTTCACAAATAAATCCACGTTGAATCTTTCTTTTTCTGCTGGATTGATGGAACTTAATGCCACGTCAACCTCGCCAAGAAGTTCATGTCTCTTTAACTTTCCATGACTATACACTTTCAACTTCAGTTTATTTCTTGCAAAATTTTCTTTAGATATTTCAATAAATTTCATCTTCTGATTGATAAAAGCATCTTTAGATTTCTTTTGGTACTTGGTGTTTTGCTTCTGCTGTTTACCTGGCTCTAGATATAATCTCACAAACGGATTGATTTCATTGGCGGCCCGCTTTTGACCCAGTCCGTTCACTTTAATAATATGCACGTAAAATATTTGTTTTTCGTCATCATACTCTGTGGAAAATGTTATATTTCCAGACTTTCGATACGAATATCGTGCTTGTTCAGACGAGCGACGTTGTGCGAGTTTTTTCTTTGGACCACCAACTAATGTCGAATCATAATAATCGTCACCACTAATATAGGAACTGCCGTCCGAATTGTCGCAACTTCCGACGGATTCTTGTAACGATAGATACCTCTGATCAAGCGACATCGATCTTCGTTGTAAAAGAGGAGAATGTCCTACAGCAAACAAAAAAAGATATTTATTTTGGAGTTCCTAGTCCGAACTGTAACCCTGACTCTACCCTGGAGGGGGGGGGGGGGGGGGGGGGGGGGGGGATAGCCGACAAGTACCTTTATTTTTAAGATTTTCATGAGACTGTCAATGCTGCTACCTTTTTCCTGTTTGCTTAAAACCATCCACATGGTCTCACTAACATTTCTTCGTTTGCTCTCAATCCCGCTGAAGCTTTGAAGAGAAGCTGATCTTTTATGAAGTTGAGGGCTGTTGTTTTCATCAGGATGGTCGTGGGATAGACTCATGGATTTTACCGATAAAGCATTGATGGAACTTCTTCTCGAACTATCAAGGGAAGAAACGCCATACTCTGATTCGTCGAATGTTGGGATCTTTTTCAATCGTGCTCTTTTTTTGGAAAGGGTAGTATAATTATAATTATCCATTTCATCGTCCGACTACAAATAAAGAATTGAAAATCACTTTTTTTTGCTGTCAGATGGATAGTGAAAATGTCGTTCTCTATCTTATATATTGGATGAAACAGGAGTAATTAACCAATAGCGAACGATTCTCTTTTGAAACCATATTGAAAACGAAAATCATTGTTCAACTGTGACCTTCTATTAACTTCAATCATTCACAGAAACGATTGGATGGTGAGATAGTGCTAAAATGTTTTTACAGTCACGAAATCTCCAGGGTATCTCTGGAGGCCGAGATTGACGGAAGTTACACTGATTATTATGTAAAGGGACCAACAAAAAAAGGCCATCGAGGAGTTCGAGAAATCGAGTGTTATCAATTTTCAAGAGATGACTGTATATGACAATGCATGACGTCATACGACACAGCAACATTTTCTGCTCACTCATAACAACCAATAACAAAAAATTTACGTCTCGAAGTAGCAAGTACTTACTGGTGCAGTGACAGTCACATCAGTCATGCGCAGTTCATATTTCATAAAAGGTTGTTGCGCACGTGCAGATCGAACTGAGAGCGGGAAATCAAAACTGGACAATTTTTCCGTAACATCTGCTGATCTAGTGGCATCACCTATGGGTTGATAAAAACCCTTCTCTTTTTTCAAGCGAACGTATCTCCATATCATAAACACGCAACCAAGAACAACAAACCAAAACAGAACACCCAACAGAATGAGAAAAGCTGCCAAAAAATTGTAAAAAAAATACTCAAGGTATCAAATAAATTATTACAATTTAAAAAAATCAACAAAAAAATATCAACTCACCGACTACAATATTCATGTTACCAGCAGTCTTCACTAGCGAACAATTTTATTCTAAACGTTTCAAATTACAAGCTTATCGTTATCAATGTAATCACCATAATCACCTTACATGCATAAGTTCGAACTGTTAATTCAATACTGAATAGCTACTTCACCATCGTCATAATTGCCGACAGTCTTTCATGATAGTAGACAGTTAAGCCTTTTGAAAATTATCTACATCCACTGTAAAACTATTTGTTGGAATCAGATTGACTCTTTCCCCTCTGTGTTGTTATTATTCGATGTGACAGCGTTGGTTGCAGACTGTTTCATTTTGCTGAGTGCAATATTATATTATAATGAAAAAGAGTTTGGTAAAAAGATACAACTAACTATCTCTACTTTGAAAATAATTTTTCTTTTCGGAGAGTTATTCCAGTTGACAGTTCAACATTTGAAGCAAGACTTGCTCTCCTCCACTGTGCTTTTTCTTGTTTTGTTTTTCTTTTGCTTTTCAGCTTTTTATCTACTTTTTGCATAATTTCCATTAGTTCGTTAGTTCTTGCATAATTTCGAAGCATACCACAAACACGATAGCAGTAATTTATATTCACAATCATCCGGAAACCACTATCAAGAGTGACCAATGTAATTTTTTATGAAGTTCTGTTTTTAAACAACGCGTTTTGCACGAGTTAGTACATCCAGCCTCGCGTTGATGTGGTTTGTTTCACTGATTGCGAGACTACTGGGTAATTATCCTGCTTGACATTGGTGACGAGGTTGACTAACTCGGTCAGAACACGGTGTTTAAACACGAGAAATTCGGGGAGTTTTTTGTATGACAAAAAAAATTAAGGATTCGATTACTAATAAAAATCCTTCTCATTGTGTTTCGGAATATCTTTAGAATGACAGCATTGTGTTTTACAAATCCAATTTTTATAAATCCGATTTCAGATGGTTTTCAACGTTCAACCATTATGGACCTTTATAGACAACCCGAAATTTACGGACCTAAATCCATCAACAGTTTTCATTTCGAATTAAAGGAAAGGCGAGACAACTCTTATCGACTTGATATGAAAACACGAAGTAGAACTTTTGTGAAATAAAAATATAAAACATGAGATCAAATTTTTGATCTGCCGTAGATTACTTTAAGTTTAAGATTTCTCCTAGGTTTAGGTTTCTCCTAGGTTTAGATTTCTTCCGGATCGATAAGAGAATGCCATACAGAGCTCTTCGTGTTCGGTCGTTCTTCCGTATTCCTCCATTGCTCTAAAGCAGTTTGTTGTGGCGACGATAAGCTGAAGATGACGTAACCCAACACTTCATCATTCCCGATCAGTCGGTGGTTCATTAACGTAACAGTCATTGAAAACGCAGTGAACGGTGTCTCGAAGTCCGTTATCATGTAGAATACTAATGCCGAGTTGAATTTCGGATCACGTGAATGTCGTACTGCTGGAGTACACTTGCTCTCTTCACCCTCTTCACGATATAACGTCACGCTGGCATAAGGATCTGATGTAAAAAGAAAAAAAGAACTCAATCAAATCATGAAAAATATTTTAGTCAATTCTTCCACAAAAAATAATTTTTATTTCATAGTTATTAGAAACTTTCCTGGTCTTGCAGTCTATTATGAAGCTGTATTTTGCAGTAGAATGCGAGATAGTCCTGGGTGCATTTTATAGTTGATCAAAAAGTAGAAGAACAAAGAAAAATATGATAGATCGACTGCAAAAAAATTCAACTGTTAAATCGTTACCTATGATTTGTTGGAATTTTGGCTTACAAAGTACACAAAACATAATTTTTTCTTTGTTTTTTTGGTTTTTTTTAATTAGGCAAATTTAAAAAAAAATCAAAGATAAAATTTACAATAACTATAATAAATTTCGAGACTAGGGAATTTTCTAATCACTATGCAATAACCGATGAACTAAGAATTTTGTGATGGCCAAACTTCCTGTAAAGAAACAATAAGGAGTTAAAGCAATTTTGCTTCGGCAACGTGGACGACCAAGTGATTGTGAGAACAAAATAATTAGATTATTAGTGAAGAATTCCACATTGCGAATAGTTTATTTAAATGACGTCACCACCATATAGTTCATCTGACGATTTTTATTCCGCACAGTTTGTGTTGTACATTTTTTTTATTTGTTTGTCAGCAAGGGTTAAGTGTGCAGACTATGTCTCCCTCTGTTGAGTAGGATGACAATTATTATATGAACACGGAATAAAAATCAGCCTGCCAGCCAAGCTAGCCCGCCTCCATATGAAAAGCCGTTAAGACTGAAAAAGAAATAATCATAATGTTGAACTCCTCCACATTTTTTGACATACCCAGACCCTGCAAAATGAATGTAGAAAAGTACTTATTGAAATAGTGCGTCTTGGAAGGCGTTTCGCTTGCTCAACGACCACCGTCAATTTGGAGAATGATGGTTCATGATACAGCGACACCAAAACAGATGAAAGGCTGCTCTGAAAAAACAAGTGTGAAGATGTTGACTTCCCTATAAAAACTCAGATGTTTCAGCTGTTCCCTAGGCTTCCTAGGTATGCGGGTTTGCTTCGCAGAAATGAGGGATACGACAGGGGTAAGATACAAACACTGCTCACTGTTATTCCAGTTGGCAAATTTGTCGAAAATTCACTTTCTACAGATATATACACACTATTTCAACAAAGAATATCGCACTGGAAGATACAAATGATTGAAAATAAAAAACTGATTAAGTCTACTTACTTCCGCTCTTTTCACAAACAAGTCCACGTGGAAAACTTCTTTAAAAGATGGATTTAGAGACCGCATTGTAATGTCCAGTTCTCCTAAGACTTCATCCGCTCGGAATTTGTAATGGTTACATACTTTGATAATAATGCGAAGTTTTTCAAAGTCAGACTTTCCAATATTCGTAAAATTAAAAAATTCGTTTATGTTCAAGTTTTTTTGCTTGTGAAAGACTTTTGTGTATTGCTTCTGGAATTTACCAGGTTCTAGATAAATTTTTATATAAGGGTTAGTTTCAGAGGTGTCCAGTCTCACGCCGATGCCAGTAACTTTTTCTAAATGAACTGTGAAAATTTTATTTTGGACGTTGTATTCTGTTTCAAACTTGATTTTTCCTTCCTTTCTGTACTGTCTAGATACGGTTGGATGTTCCACTCTTCGTCTGCCGGTTTTTTTGCGTTTCGTCTCGCCGATAAGAGGTGAGTCACTCATTTCCGGAAAGCTTACTTCACTTTCGTCGGAGCTACCATCAAATGCAGAAACACTTCCCGAATCTTCTGGTGCTAAATCTGGAACACAAAGCATGCTACACATATGTAAATATTACAGTCAACTCTCTCTCTAATTCGAATACCAGAAGGTATCGAAAAAACGTTCGATTAGTGGGAAGTTCGAATTACAGTGATTTATTTACAAAGACATGATTGGTGAAGGGACCATGAAATTTGTTCGAATTAGAGAATATTCGAAATATAGAGGTTCGAATTATAGGAATTTGATATTCAAAGTTGCTGTTGCATACTAAACTCACATCGCTATTTCGTTATCAATTCGCTACTTTGTTTCTTCCTGTCATACAGTATTCTCCTTTTCTTGTATAAAATAGCACCCAAAAAAGGAACTTACATCTTCGTTTTTGTTTTAATGAAGAGTACATGTTACGCGCTATCCGTCGTTGCTTCGATTTTTTTGGTTGCAATGGCGACAAAGATGCTCTAATCCCTTCATGACTGCTAAGTGAATCTCCAAATTGCTTGCTCCAGTCTAATCCCATACTTTCATTTAAATTATCCGAGCTTGTGTAGCCATCCTTAATAAGATAACAACAAATGCTATGTTATCATGAAGACATGACGATTCCTTTATAATAAATGGAAAAGGAAAGCGAACCTCCTGTTTCCAAACTTGCTCTGCTGGAAGTTGTTGCTTGAAAACTCGATATGGAGGTATGACAAATCCTGACGTCACTGACGCATCTTCTGGAAATTTATCTAGACGCTCTTCCAGGGGCACGAAGTTTCCTTCCTTTTGCAGTTTTATGTACTTCAATATTGCATAGACTAGTAGACATAGGCAGGCACCGCAGATGATGATGCCAACCACGATAACTACAGCTAAAAATCGAAATGGTTTTTCTAGAATGAATTTCAGAGGGAACCGTTCTCTTTCATTTCTCTTTTTTCCGAATTGATTAGACCAATAACACAAACGTGAATTGCAATGTTTAAGATTTACATTACCTCACACTGTAAGATCTGGAAATGCAAATAAATTTTCCAAACAATAACTTTTCAAGAATTCCATATCGAAAACTCATGTAAAACAAATTAAAAAACGTGTTTTTTGTGGTATACTATGTACTCTACCAACCCACTACAGTATACAATATACAGTTTACAGTAACCCAATACAGAATGGAGGTAGTCCAGATCACCAAGCAGGAGAAAAATGTCGAGATAAGGGTAGATTTTACAAAAGTTTTGTGAATAGTAAATAGAAAATATATTCTTAGTAAATGTTTTTACCTCGTTCCCATTAAAGGTAAAAAAGAAAACAAAGCAAAAACATTCACTAAAAATATATTTTTATTCATTTTTCACGAAACTTTTCCTAATAGCGTCACATTTCCAAGTAATTTTCAAAAGATTTGCAAGTGATTTTTCTTGTAAACGTACGCTATTACAAAAAGTTTTGTTAATAGTAAATAGAAAATATATTCTTAGTAAATGTTTTTACCTCGTTCCCATTAAAGGTAGAAAAGTTAACTACTGGGAGTAATTTTTTTTTTTTTTTTTTTTTTTTGCTTTTTTGCGCGCGTCTACATATTTATTAACCAATCAATTACATTTCCTACTGGTTGATGCTTTCGATTTCTTCAGTTACTGAATGTTGTTTGGATTCCTTATTGAATTTTCGTCTATCGTCAATCTTGACTTTAATTAATATAGAACTTTCCCAAATTTCTGCTTAAATGCAGCATTGTTATCGAGCTATCGTTTCTAACTGCTTCTAATTATTGGAATGGGAATTGTGAATAAAAGAGTATTACCTTATCGGGGATAATTTCGTCGGGGAACATTTACGTCTGGGAAAATTTTTCGTCGGGGAAAATTTCGTCATTTTGCAAAATTTTACTAATACTTCCTTATAAATTTCACTTTTTCAAAGTTTTCGTTGGGGAAAATTTTCGTCACAAAGCAAAAATTTCGTCACTTTTCCCTGACGTATGCAGTAAGGAAATCAGTGTAACAATGAATCTCATTAAAACGAAGTTAGATATGAAACTCTGTCACCATTAAGTAGAAATTCTGGAAAGGTCTATTAGTTTTTTCCGTTGCGCGCAACATTTAGCGTGTAATAATACATTGCCACAAATATGGCGTTTATTAGAGAGTGGCAGTCGATAGGATTTATCTCAGTAATTCTCAAATCAAAATTCAGATGATAAAAAATAGAATAAGCAAAAATGAGAAAAATGGATAAGATAGACAACCAATACCATCAAGTAAAGAATAATACCTGGCAACGATCTTAAAGCGCATCATAGTAGAGTGACAAGGTGTTAAATGACAGGGACCCAAACATGATTTGTGAGGTTGTAACACATGTGGTAGACTAACTACACTATTACCACATTCATTGTTATGTCTGATGGTCAATATTGTGAAATCCTCTCATCTTATTTTTGTTTATCTCTTTACCGAAAACATACCACAAAAAAAATTATACCACAATATAAGTAATAAAGACATTAGTGTTCTTTGTACGATATTGTATGTTACAATGTTAAATGCTACTTATCTAGTGATTTTCCTGTGAATATGCGCACGGACATTTACAGGTAACGGTCTTTATATTATACACTACAAGATTTGATCCGCTTATTTGGTTCTCAAAATTCCTGATACAAGATGCAGTAGGGAAATAGAAGGGTTCCTAATGTTAATGAGTTAATGACATGTTTAATTTAAAAATCAAACGTTTTTTGAAAGTATATTAGAAAAGAATTCACAAAATTCCAAAACATGATTTCTACAAGGATGATAATCAAAAAATATTGAAACAAACAGTTATCGTGTCGGATGGACAAAATGCAAATACTTTTGTAACAGACCTCTGACTGCCTGAGAAGATACGTGCACATATTCACAAGAAAATCGACTCAATAGCATATTTGTTGTTACAGCAATTTTCGAGCAACAAACATTAATATTTGTAATTACACATCCCTTGGAAACCCAACTATATGTCCAGTGACATCATCTTTGTTCACTAACATTCTTATCCCCTGATATTTCAGCGGTATACCCTGATATCAAATGGCTGGAACAATTACAAGTGGAAGAACTAGCTTACTGACGGAAGTCTAAGGACTCAAGATTCCCAGTTTCTTTCATACTTACTCATTCCGATGAACCTTGCATTGGAAGAGGTTTTTAACCTAAGTTTAAATCTGATATATATTTATCAATCGAGAGTCATTATTTTCATCTTTGAAATGTGATTTGCACAAGTTTGGTTTTAGTTTTATATAAGTTGTGAAAGAATCTTTTTATGACTCCTTTTTCCGTGTTTAACTTCCATCTTCTTCCTTTACATTCATTCGGAAAAAATAATAACAGTGATCAAGAGATTTTTATAGAAAAATCAACTGAATAAATAAAACCCGAATAAATCGGAATGAACCCAAAGATATCTCAACTTGAAATTTTAAATCTTAAAAAATTCCTCTTCATAAAAGTGATTACCTGATACTGTATCAGTCATGCTTTCATAGTCTCCTGAAACATCGTGATTATCACGACAGGAACAAAATTCATTCTGCAATCATGATAATTCTCTTGTCATTTCTAACGATGGTAGTTACGACACGATTGACTGACCATGCTAAACGGTTATATTAAGAAAATAAATGGTAGAACTTGGAACTTGCTTTTAGTGATGATTGATTTTGTCAACATTTGGAAGTTGTTTTTCACAAAGTAAGTTAATGAAAGAACGCCCTTATCTCATTAAGCGCTTTCATCACGTGGTTCTAATCCAGTCTGGTTGTCTAGGTGATGAAGAAGCCTTATTCCTTGTTATAATCCGTCCTGGGACAAAGGACACAGCATCGTGGAAATTGAACAAGTCAACTGGAAATCAAGCGGAAAAATCCGATTTTGTTTACGGATTAAATAACTAGACCCTTATCTAAAATTTAGACAGGGTCGGGAGGAGAACACATTGCAATGCGGAAAATTTCTTTGACGGCAAAAGAAATTTGTTTAGTGTTTAACTCCACCGCAGTTTCTCCAGATAATTTGATTACTTTTTAATACTTGCTATTCTCGTTTAAAATAAAAAGGATTAAAAAAAAAAACGAGATCTCAATTAATTGTGCTATGCGTAATCAACACAAATTACTAACATGTGAGCAGTTGTCATTGATGCCATTCATATGAGAAGTTCCTTCTTTGTTAAATGTAATGCAAGCAATTAAAGATTCTTTAAAATTTATAAACTGCTTGAAATCGTGCAGACGAAAAATATATGAATTGAATTGAATTGAATTGAAATGTTCTTAAAGATAACAAACTATCATAAGGTCGAGAAAAAATTGTTTCAGCAATCATTTTTTTACTTTGTTTGAGCGCTTTGTTAATAATAAACACTTGCTCATTCCCAGAACATTTTTCAATTGTTCCATTTCTACTGACATCAGCAGAGTGCAACTGAGCTTTTACATAAAGATAACTCTTTCACCTATCCTTAGCATATAGTTCACAGAACAAATTGAGTCCAAAACTTCATGTTGAAAATCTTGTTAAATTTCCTTGAGTCAATGAGCATTAAATTACGTGTCTCGTTTATTCAAATATCTTTGTAAGACTTTCCTGCGAGAAGTTTGATGAACTTTGAATCGCTCTCACGTGAATCGCTCTAATTGTTACATTAACCTACTGATAGTAAACTTTGAGTATAAGAAAAAAAGCCATTTCGCAGCACTTATTTCAGTATTCCAAGTTCGTTTTTTTTCACTTTTCACTCTTGCAAACTTACAAACTCTGATATAACATGCGCATCCATGGTTACAGTTGACGTATTATGCATATTACTTTTGTTGCCCCCGCAGCAAGCGTAAGCGAGCGAGGAGGCATAGTAGTTTCACGAGATGGGCGAATGCCAGTTTCCGATTTTGTTCTTCATCATCATCATCATCTTCATTCTCCAACTTTTCGTGTTACTGTTACACGCTGGTATATTTACCGTTTCAAAACATGGTACTGTAAGTGGGAGACAGAATGTTTTTCGTATCTTTTTCCTAATTTACTACTATATTATACTGTGTTATTCAGAAAGTTCGTCTGCTAAAACTGCTTAGACATTTTTCATATTACTTTTGTGTTGTTTTCGTAAAGGTAACGACAAGGATTTTGAAGCACAGCTTAAAATCTGAAATTTTATCAACCATGCATTTTATTTTTGTATATATATGATGTTTTAGCCCTTTTAAATCTTTGCTACTTTTTATTTTGAATCAAACCTCAAACCGCTTGAAATGATTTCTACTAATGGATTTTTCGCTTTAATTTTTTTTTTTTTTTTTGGATTTCTGCGTAAGCAAGAAATACTTTACGATCGTCTTTGTTTTTTTTTTTTTTTTTTTTCATCTTACTGTCCAAACCTAGTCATATTTGTTTCTCCAATTTCATTGGTTCATAAAAAAGCCGTCTCAATCGTGATTGGTGCATAATGCCCGATTTCTACAAAAGGGTGCTAATATAGCCACCTTAACTTCAATAGCGACAGTTTATTGGCTGATTTTCGCCATGCCATGTGATCGTCCACAAAACGTTTTAAAAATGGCAGCGAAAGAACGTGTGTAGTTTGCTAAAAGTTTCTTTGATGGAAATATGGCTTTAAAAGAAGTTAATACAGCTTATAATTTTATATAAAGAATTGCATTACTGTTGGGAACTTATCATGTTCACAAAATTAAATTACAGTGTGGTTATTCTGTTTTTTGAAAGAAGTTTTCTTGAAGTTTAAAATATGAAAACAGTGCCAATACATGGTGTGTGGAAGAAAAGGTATTTCTTGTTTTATTTTTGCTCCAAGTCTTTTTAAATATGAAAGACCTTCGTGTATTTTGTATGTGTATGCATGTTTGAAGTCAATTTTTAGAAGCTTTTGGATTTTTAAAGCTCAGCTTAGCTTCCTTTCAGCTCCTCCCCAACATCACCAACATATGCACTTTATACAGCTATTTATACTTATTTAGTAGCAATTTTTGGATGTATTCTGGCTATATCAGCTTATCTCTTTTCTCCCTACGTATGTTGTATTTTTTTAACTTTTAGATTAGATATGAGCTTTAATTTCTAAGTAATTATTATTGTGATATTTATATTTTTCATTCTGAGGAGATCAATATAGAAACTTTATATATTAGTTTGTGCTGCCCAAACGATATGTTGGTTACCGCCAGTATACACAATCTTTTTATAGGATTCGTTATATTTAATGTGGTTAAATTAAAGTTTCGTATTGTGTCGATGCACTTTTTTGGAGTACGTGGGTGGCAAATATCCAGTAACAATCATTCAGCTTATTCGTACAAAAAAACAGATCTTCATAAATGATCTCCGCGATAGCATAAAGAAAAGCCCCTTTTTTATGTTATGGTAGGCTGACTTTCTTGACGAACATTGTCAGTCGCATCAATATTTTTGTTTATTTAATGCTGATGCTTCTCGAGCTGAATGATGTGACTGTCTTAGTTTTGCAGGACTAGTGTGCTAGTGTTGCATTTTTGTGGCATTTTCAGCAGCAAAGCTTGCAGAAATCCTTCTGCCCGGTAGGGCATCTTGTTCAAAAAAGTTTTTTTTTTCTTTTGGTTCTTAAAAAATTTCTTTAACAAAATCTTTTTTTGACTATAAGATACGTATCCATGGTTGCAGTTCACACATTTCTTTTGTTTGTAACAATACTTTCTGATATTACTTGTTAAGCCTTATTTACACGTTTTAAAAAGTACATTAGCATTTAGTATGAGTTAGGTCTAAGAGATAGAAAAAAGTAACAAAGTTTTATGCAGCTTTTCAGCTGCGTAAGTACATCTATTTGGTTTGCATATTCTCAGTTAGTGTAGCCACCGCTACACTATGCCACAAGGTTACACTGCTCATTAAATAATTCGTTGTCTAGTAAAACTTAAGTATTTACACTTAAATATTTGATTTTCGGCACGCTCTTTCTTCATTTGAAATATTGTGTATTGTTTGCCATACATAAAAGACTGGCTTTGTCGAAATATTTAAAGTGTGCCACTTATCAGGCCCCAAATCAACCAAAAACATTTTTACAAAAGTCCTTTATTTATTTATTTACGAATGTTTACCCAGGATAGCCTCTTCAGTTCCTTAGGTACTGCTATCAATGAGGGTCCTGCGAAGGAGGTCCTAGAGTATTTAAAGCCCCCATTTGGGCTACGGAAGGTGTATAACAGCAGCTGCTCAACTAGACAACCATCTTAGACATCATTTCTACTCTCTTGCTGAGTGCTAAGTAAATAGGATTCACACTGTTATAGTCGCTGACATGACTCGGTTGGGAATTGAACCCGCGACCTCCCGAGCAGGAAGCGAGCACTCTACCACTCTACCACAAGGCTACCAGTCAGTCTTAAATTACAAAATGTTTGGGTGGAAAGTTTTCTTTTTTAATGGATAGCTTGCTGTGTGTAAAAATTGGAAAGCTTGAGCGCGGGGGCATTTTTAGCTAAAGCTACATTCTAGTTTGTATCTAATAGCTTCTGGTGTTTTTCAATTTCCGCGGTTTTAATTGTTTGGTTTACACATCCTATCTATCTATCTCTGTAACAGTTTTTTGCCGTTTGCGGAAAGTCCGTTCGGATTTCGGATTGTTTGTTTATTAAGAATAGTTAATGATAGACCCAAAACTCTATGCAAAATGTAATACAAAAAGGCTACTTTTAATATAAATTCATAAAAATATTAACTTTTTTATACTTTTGGAATACTTTTAGAAGTTATTTTAGCCGTTATATGTTGAAAACTTCCCAATTCAATTATCTTTAAAATTTCCTTAAAAAGTCAGTAAAATATGCACACCGAGCACGTGAAACGTTCTCAAACCGATTTGATTTATGTTTTGAGGGAGTTGTAAATGTAGGAGGAGCTTTGAAGAAGAATTTTAAGACTTTATCTACTATTGCAATCGAAATATAATCATGAGAACATTCCTTATGGAGGAAATAATGATGTTTAGCTGACTCTGGGAAAAATTCTTGAAAAAGAAGGTGAAGGTTTGATAGTAACCGAAACTTTGCTGTGAAAAAAACTTTCGATATCACAGCAGAAATGTATTTAGTATCAACATTACTGGTGAAAATGTCTCATCAATAAATGCATGAAACATGTTCATTTCATTTAATAAATATTACACCGAAAGTTGAAGATTTTGAAGAAAACAAACAAATGAATTGACCCAAACATACATACATACTGAAAGTATAAACATGTGCAAGATATTGGTGAACGATATGTCTTTCCATGGTCTTATAAAACTATTTTTCTGGCTCCGAAACGTCATAGTGAATTGAAAAGCGGTAATAAATTAAAGAAGGGAGTAATTTGGGGAATTCCAGACTGTATCAAATTATTCATCACTGTACAATGCTCGGTCAAATTACCACTTGTGTGGAACTGATTAGTTTTAAGTTCACATTTAAAAGATTTTAAGATGACATTGTTCAAAATAATCCTGCAAACCACTAAATGGAGGCACAATGATTTAGTTTGGATATATGTCAGGAAAACGAACTTTGGATGATGGTTAGAATCCAACCATTTATATACATACAATGAGATCACTAAAGCCTTGTAAAAATTTAAAGTGTCATATGTTCTAGGACACAATACCTTAAGGGGATTTTTTTTTTTTTTTTTTTTTTTTTTTTTTTTTTTTTGCGTGGATTAAGTTTTGCGAATTTTGGTCAAATTCACAAAAATAAATTCACACAAAACGTCAAGACTTTTATTTGGTATTGTTTTACGTGGCTAGCCTCACTCAGTTGCTATTGCATCTGCTTTCCAGGAGGGGCCACGGCTTAGGTTGGAGGCTCCGAAATATTTGACATTTTCATGAATGACACAAACCTAATCAAGGGCCTGTGCTCTTCTGGATGACCTCCTGCAACACCCGATGTATCATCTACCCAATTTCCCTCACATGGCATGGGTCGACCCGGCGCTATGGTACATTCACTCGCGCATGGTGAATCGCCGCCAAGGGGAATTGAACCCCGACCTCTCGCATGAATTACGAGAGTGATAACCACTATACTACGGCGCCTATATAAACATGAACAATTCGCGAAAATAAATCCACGCAAAATTTCATGACTTTATTTACTCATTTTTTGGCTCTGCGTACCTTTCCTATATTAACTATTTCCTTGTACTTATCAAGCACCCATTGGTTTTGCAATGTGGCAGGCATGGAAATGGTGATTTTTGCTGCTACTTCTAAGCTATATTATAAAGTACACGCACTGCACTTTGTGCCCATTCGCAAATATAAATCCAAACATTTTCCTTGAGAAGCTCTGACTCGAAAAAATTAATCCACGCAAAACGCTCTCAAACCTTGACTTGCAAAAATTAGTCCACGCAAAAAAAATCCCCTTAAGGCATATCATCTTTGAAAAGAACATTTTCATACAGATCCTAGCAAAGCTTTATTGTGTCATTTGTCTTTTCGTGCAAATTGGTTTACTTATAGACTCCATGGAAGTGGTTATATGCAGACAGTGGTGGATCTAGAGTGTAGTGGCAACTTGTGAAGAAGCGCACTGACATAATTTGTGAATTCAGTTCATATTATCAATGGGATTATTGCCCCCGCAGCGAGCGTAACCGAGCGAGGAGGCATAGTAGTTTCACGAGATAGGCGAATGTCAGTTTCCGATTTTGTTCTTCATCATCATCATCATCATCATCATCATCTTCTTCATCCTCCAACTTTTCGTGTTGATGTTACACGGTGGTATAGAATTATTAGCTGACTTTGCTTTTTTTTTCCCGTTTCAAAGCATGGTACTGTAGATGGAATGTTTTTTCGTATCTCTTTCCTAATTTATTACTATTTATACTATGTTATTTAGGAAGTTCGTATGATAAAATTGCTTAGACATTTTTCATATTACTTTTGTGTTGTTTTAGTCCAGTGAACGACTAGGATTTTGAAGCACAGCTTGAAATCTGAAATTTTGCCAACAACATTTTATTTTTGTATATATGTTTTAGCTCTAAATCTTTCATTCGATAAATTTTATTCAATGCACTGATTTTTGGCGGATCTTGCCTTAAAAAGATTTTAATTGGATATCTGTGTATGCAAGAAAGCCTACAAATTGTCGTTCTTCGTGTTTTCCTTCTTTCTGTCCTCCAAACCTGGTGTGATCATGATCAATAAAACCTTCTTATATTTCTTTCTTGTTTTTTATGTAAACTTCGGCTATTTCTTGCTTCGAATCAAAGTTTGAAACGCAGTTTTCTAATGGATTTTTCGCTTGAATTTTTTTTTTAAAAAAAGTTTTTTTTTCTTTCTTTTGGTTCTTACAGAATTTCTGTAACAAATGTTTATCTTATTTTGATTATAAAATACGTATCCATGGTTTCAGTTCACACATTTCTTTTGTTTGTAGCCAATACTTTCTGATATTACCTGTTAAGCCTTAATTACACTTTTGAAAGGTATAAATTAGCATCAGTGTGACATAGGACTAAGACATAACAAAAACTAACAAAGTTTTTCTTTGTTTTTGTTTCCGTTGTATAGCTTGCAATGTATAGCTTGCTGTGTGTACAAATTGGAATGCTTGAGCGCGGGGCATTTTTAGCTAAAGCTACACGCTAGTTTGAACCTTTTTCCTTTATGTTTGAATTGCTAACACTCCTCTACACAAATTGTGGCTTACCTCTGGATCTGCCACTGGCAGGTTTAGTAAAAATAGATTTTCATATTGTATGTTATTTTGATTTAAGTTATTTATAAGCAATGTAATTTTTATGTTCTTGTAATCCTGTTAAATGTCATGGATTAAAATCTGTGAAATGCCTAAGTTTCTCCTGCTCCTATTAATGCAAGTTATGAACAATTTCATGTAATGTTTACTTAAATATATTACCAAATTCACATTTCTGGCAAAATTTGGAAGGTATGCACAAAGAACAATTGGAAGGTTCTGATATTAAAGTTGGCAGTTACTTTCAGATTTGGTCTAAATAGCCTAGGTCTTCAGTGTTTCAACAAGTTTGGCTGTATAGATTTAATAGTGTTGTGAAAGTCGTCGATAATCCCATACAGCCTTTTTTTCAAATGATTTTGGTTCACTTTCATCGAACATCATTTATCGAACATCATTTATCATATCCAATATCATTTTATTCTCCATGTGAACCATCATATAAGTCATATTTTGGGAATTATGATAGACTTTTTCTCACGTAAGCAACAAGAACAGAATGGATAGTCGTTCAGATATCTTGAAAATTAGCCAAAAGCTATTTCGTCTAGGCCTGATGCGGAAATTGTTCAAGCCCTGAGGCTTCTAGTTTTAGTTTCACCCTATTAACACTTTTTAAAAGGTAGATTCCACTCAGCGTAGGAGGTGAACAAAGGTTGACAAATTTTCATGTGGGATTTAAAAAAAACAAGAGCCAGATGGCGCAAAACAGTAGCAGCATAAGTACATTATAAGTACATAAGTCTTATACTGGTGAAAAACAGACGTAAACGATAATGTTTAAAATTACTAGTTGGTGTAAATAGGGTCTAATCGTAACACACCAGCAAATTAATTTATTAGAAGACAAAAGAATTATACATGCATGAGCTGTTTATAACGTACGTTTTTTTTGCCCCCGCAGCGAGCGTAAGCGAGCGAGGAGGCATTGTAGTTTCACGAGACAGGCGAATGTCAGTTTCCGATTTTGTTCTTCATCATCATCATCATCCTCATCATCCTCCAACTTTTCGTGTTACTGTTACACGCTGGTATATTTCCCGTTTCAAAGCATGGTACTTTAAGTGGGAGACAGGATGTTTTTTCGTATCATTCTCCTAATTTATTACTATATTATACTGTTACTATTTGATACTATTTAGAAAGTTCGTTTGCTAAAACTGCTTAGAAATTTTTCATATTACTTTTGGGTTGTTTTCGTATAGGTAACAACAAGGATTTTGAAGCACAGCTTGAAATCTGAAATTTTACCAACTATGCATTTTATTTTTGTATATATGGTGTTTTAGCTCTTTTAAAAGCTTGAGAAACGCTTGAAATGATTTCTGCTAACGGATTTTTCGTTTTAATTTTTGATCAGCGCGCAGTAGCAGCTGATCTTTCATTAGCGTTTGTCTGTCCTTCCGTCCGTTATTCCAGAATTTTTGTCCACAGTACTAGCCTGGATTCCTCCTTACACTGCAGCAAAGGCTTTTACTCGTTCCACATTGAACTTTGGCGTAGTTAGGTAGCTAAGAATAGAGGCTAGTCTTCAGTGAAGTGGTACGCCATTTTTTCTCTGTCAGTGCAGATGCAGTGGAAGATGTTTTTATTTTCTGCAAGCTTTTTGAAGAGATGATTCGACAGATGAAATATTAAATGATGGAAATAAATGATTTTAGTTCAGTGTTTTCTTTGAATGTTTTTTGTCATATTTTGAATGAACGTGTGAAAAACAAAAACAAAAATATTTATATCTAAAAAATGTCACTGATGTTTATTGTTTAGTGATGATAACAACAGTGTTACAATGATTAGTAATTAATTTCTTGGAACAGTAAAGGATTGAAGCTGTGGCATTAGAGCAAAGGCGAAATTTTATCAGCCAGGCTGAAGACTCATAAACTGACACTGAAAACACATGATGGCACAACACAGCCATAATGAAAAGGGAGAAAAGTCTGTTATGTTAATTCAAAGAGTATATAATATATACAACAAAAACTGCAAGTAAAAACGTGACGTTGTAATTATATACAACAAGAGCCAGATGGCGCAAAACGGTAGCAGCAAAAGTACTTGCCACAAGAATACTTTTAAATTTGAAATTTTACTTAAAGTTCTTAAACGTTCTGTAAACGTTATTTCTTGAGATATCTTACTGGTGGAAAACAGGCATAAACGATATTATAATGTTTAAAATTACTAACTCGTGTAAATAGGGTCTAATCGCAATACACCAGCAATTTAATTTATTAGAAGACAAAAGAATTATACATGCATGAGCTGTTTATAACGTACGTTTTTTTTATAAGAGCTTATGTAGAAAAAAAAAACGCGTTTTTTCGAAAAAAAATTGTATGTTTTGAATTATACTTTTTTGAAACCGAAAATGAATTCAAACAGATAACTGCCTTTTTTTAACTCGATTTTTGAAAACCTTGATGTTCAAAGACAGAACAGATAACTAACAAACGTAGAAAGTAATAAGAAAGTCTGATCTGTGCTTTACTGACACGAAAAACATATCTATTTTCAAGTGCCAAAGTTCATTGATTCAGTACCATAAAAGTAACTAAAAGTCCCAGTTTTATGTAGACCTATTTGATTAATATCCATTCCTTCATCAATTAAGTGATAAAATATCAAAGAAAACGTATTTTAAATGTATGTGATTGAAAACCTTCGAAAATTCAAAAGGCTGCGTTCGTTCATTAGAATGTATATTGAGTTTTTAGTGGGGACTCGCATACTCTAAATCGTAGGCTAAAAACTGCCGTTTCGGCCGGAGTAGTAGTAGTAGTAGTAGGAGTAGTAGTAGGAGTCCAAGGGTGTTTTAATACGGTATTCGCTTACGCTGCTACCGTAACAAGAAGTTCAGAAAACCAACGTAATTTTTTAATACACAGGATTGATACAAAAATGATAATAACATGAAAGAATCTGATTGAGTGTGCTTCTAAAATAGAATTTACTATGAATGAATTCCATGATCACATATATATATGAACTGTTTTGATACTGTATTTATGCATGATATTTTATTTCTTTAAAATTAATTACTGTTAATTTTTCTAATTACGAACAACCTTTTTCTTATTACAAGCTTAAATCAAAACACATTCCACCATAACATTCTGTAAATTACAAACTATACAATTCCTGGCTGTGTTGTCAATCAAGCCAGAACACAAATGTCTGCTTTCAGCAAATATGTATAAGTGATTTGATTATGAATGTATATTTTTACTACCGAAATCTGTTTATTTTTTATTTCATATTTTTTTCATTTGGGATTTAGGAAGGCTATAGCCATCATCCCAATAGATTCCAGTGGCGTAACTGAGTTAAACTTAGGGCAGGTGCATTTTTCATGTATTTGGGTTTGGAATATACAATCGTAAAGCACCATGCCAACAAATGCACAAAGCTATTTTATGCAATTTAGTTGACAAAAAGTTAATGATTTATATAAATTTAGTAAAAAGAATATCATTATGAAAAATTGCTTGCTAAGAGAAAAGGGCAACCTAAATCCGAGGGCGGTGCGATCGCACCCAACACACCCCGCCAGTTATGGCACTGTATTCATCACATTAACAGTATGTTTAGGAGTTTTTATTCTGATAAAATAATGTGTGTGAACATATGTTTTTGAACTAAATAATATTAAATCTGAATACTTGCGTTTAATTTTATAAATCATCATTCTAAGCCCTTATTTTTTGTTGAAAATAACTCTCTTTTTTTCCTAATTTGGAATGTAATGTTAGTAGAGATTTTAGTAGAGGTTTTTGATTGCCTTTGACAGTTATTTGCTTATTATGTCTATGCCAAAGTATATTGTTAATACTATTATATATTCACTGTAGTAGTAAAATTAGGTTAGAGCGATTCTCCTTATCTTTTGTAAACCTGTATACAAATTTGATTGTATAATTTTGTAAGATGTTATAGAGTTACAAAAGGAACTGTTCTATTGAATTACATTGTTTCCCATAATTTTATGGTACACAGTGGTGGATCTAGAGGTATGTCGAAATTTGTGTAGCTCCGCCCCTGGTACAATAGGGTAAGGGATTGGAAGCTTGTCAAGCTTTTGCAAGAATAAAGATTATACATTTATTATGATGAAATTGTCTTACATATTGATGCAGTTGTTGATGTGTTGTTTTTTTCTCCTTGGCAAGAATTATAAGAGAAACCTTATCATTTTGACCATGAACACCTTCATTCAATTATAAATTCAAAATAAGTTCTTTTGTTTTATTAAATTCAATTCCACCCTGATAAGTAAGGACAACATTTTTATCTGAATATCAGGGTGACTTGGTTCATTTTTGCTGAATTATACTATGATAATCATTTAGCGAAATGATGCATTTTTCTTATGGTTTAAAAGATGCTGCTGATTTGCTGCGGCTTCATTTTTTGTTTTTTATATTGATACATAATATTCTCTTCCTATAAATAGTTTTCCTGTATACCTACTGATAAGATTTATTAGACTTATCGTTTCTCACTTATTGATTATAGGAATCGGCCTAGTGTGGGGACAAAACTCTTTTAAAGCTCATGCATATACTATTACGTTTATAAACACCTATTCTCATGTCTGGCAGTATTTTATCTGAAGGAAAAAAATTGATCTGATTTCGTATAATCTGATATTATACGAAAGCTGCGTGTTTATTAATGAACCCAGTAGAATAAAATTAAGATCTTCTTGCGAAAACTGCAAAGCACAGATTCAAAATAAGTTAAATGTAGCTACCTATTGAACTAATAACGAGAAAGAAACTGTAAAAGAAAATGACCGCATGCGAATATCAGCAAATCATGCAAATTGTTTTGGAATAGTAAAAGGCAATCGTCGATAAAAATGGTCGTGTGGTTAAAGAAACATTTCTCTCATTTATTTGTTGCATCTGTAACCCTCCTATAATATGAAGTAAGGATGAAATGAAAGTTACCCGTCTTATTTACTGAGGATTATTTAGAAACGAGACTCTTTTTAAAAGAGTTTCAACTCAGAGATTTGAGCCGGCGTTTAAACAGGAGCTGCTTTTTGTCTAGTGCGCTGATCTTCACGCCCTCTGGCGTCTTGTTTTTTTTTGAAAACGTTTATTTTTTTTGGTCAGCGCCGCAAGGTAGCTGATCTTTCATTTCCCCGTGTCTGTCAGTCCGTCCGTTTGTCCGTGTGTGTGTAAGATTGCAGTTCTTTACGCCCCAGTTATACGCCCGTTGTTACTAACTTTAAATTTTTCAGTTCAAAATCAGAAAGTTTAAAGCACAACGCTGATTATTGAAAAATACATCATTTGTGTCTGACGAAATAAATATATTTACAGTACAAAAAGAATTCTTTTCATTCGAATGAATAAATATATTATTTGTTTTAATGCGCCCTCTCCCCACCCTTTATTTTAACGTAGTGTATTCTGGGAGCGAAACGCTGCTGAAGATATCAACAAGAATCAAAGAAGTACCTTATTTTGGTTCCTCTAGCAGTCGAATTAGGTTTTACAGATGCGATAATACAACAGTATAAACTTACATTGAAGTGTATTGAATCAAGACATTAACAACCATGTATCCGAATTGGATGGGATAAAAATTTAGGAGGGAGAAAAAATCAGGCAAGTTACATAGATTATTTATCTCATATGGCACTCAAAATTATGTTTCCTTTTTCTTCAAAACATTCTTACATGCTTTAAGGGAAGACTACGCGATTCTTACTGAATTATTCTATTTTATTTTGTTCTTGTACTGTTAACACTTAAGTTTTGTACCTTAAAATTTTGAATTTACAAAAAAACGTTGTATATATTTATATATATACCAAAAAGACCTTAGTTAATGGCACAAGTTTTTTAATAATTATTTTTACGAACAAACAACTTGTTTTAAAACATGTTTCGACATTTCTGTTGTCATCATTAGTAGTAAAATTAAATTACAAGCTGAATCGTAAGTATATATATATATATAGTTACACTCTACTGATGAAAACATGTAATTGTCGAAATATCTAAAATATGACTTCTAGGGTTTATTATATATATAGTTATATATAAAGTAATTTAATAGTAAAGATACTACACAAAATATGTTTTAAAAGGCATTAATTAAAGTGTTAAAAAATGTGTAAGGTAAATGTAAATGAAAGGTAAATGTAAACAGAATTACAGTAGCAATAACACACATCAGCTCATAAGAAGACAAAAATAGAGAAAAGAACATTAAAACACAAATATGAAATTTATATCTACTACCTTATTCGTACTTCGTATAAACATATCGTATATGCATATTCCAATCCTCGTTAGTCTGTAATTTTCTCCTTTTTGCATCCATGCTTGTGATCATCTGAGCCTACTCCTGAACACTTGGTTAGGGTGGTCAAGCAATGCAATGTTTTCATTAGAATATTAGATTTTCAAAAAATGTGTTCAGACAACTTAGAAAAACTGCCATAACTTCCCTCAAAATTGTCAAAACTGTATGATTTTTTTTTTAAATGTACAGAATTTACTGCTTATTTACCAAGTCTTGGGGGTCCTTGTGCACCGGTCTTAGTTTATTTCTTATATATATATACTTTAAATATTTTATTTGAACATTAGCATTTATACATTTCAATGGTAAACTGTTAAGTTGGATCAAATGGATCAAATCAAGTAAATCAAGTAAAGTATACCCAAAGTATTATTAGTTTTTCTATTTTCTTTTTATTTTATGTAACGAGAATGGGCCTTTGGACCTGATGTTACTAAATATATAGATAGATTGATAGATAAATGCTAGGAGAATTTCTTGCAGCACTGCGGGAAATACTTTTGTAATTTTGCCATGAAATCGCAAAAATTTCCCCTGCAATTAATAAGCTTTATCTCATTTTCAGAGCAAATTTTTTTCCAAATTATACACGTAAAGGAGAAGTGAATTGTATCTACAGACCACAGAATGATGATATGGAAATAATGGACCCCGAAACAAGGAGACATAATATATTTTACTTTTCAATCTATCTCTATTACATCATTATTATTAGTTATTATTTTGAAATTCTCGATAATGGAAACGATGATGAGTAAAAAAGGATAAAAGGATGAATTTGATTTTTTCAAGTTTGTCCTGCAAATTTTGAGATTTTTGGCAAATTCAAAAAAATAAATCCTGCAAATCCGTTTTTTTAGGTTCAATTTGCAAATATTTGTCATGTAATTAATTCTCCTGCAAACAATTTATACGAATAAGGTCATATTTTACTTGCCGTTTTAAATAAGGATAAATATTAATATTGATATTTTTCATTATCAGTATGGAAAGAAGTATCCACAATGGAAATTTCCATCCCTTGCGACAAATTGCTTCCCCAACTAAGAGTTTCTCTCATCTAGACAGGATGCTTTATTCTACCTTGTGAAATTTTATTTGAGGGATCATTTACATCTGTGAAAACTTTCGTATGACAAGCTGGAATTGTTTGTATACTTATGGATGCCTCTGCCCAAAATCTTGCAAAATTTAGTGATCTTGCTACCACAGATATTTTTTAGGTAAATTGGATTCAGGCTCGTTTAAAAAAAGTCATTCCGGCAGCGATGATGCCTGATGACCAACGAGAACCAGCAATTTTCCCAATTCGAAATCGGGAAAGATTCTTGTCAATAACGTTTCCATGCTCATTTGCAGAAATGTCTTTTAGTTTGATTAACAGTATGGGACGTGCAGTGTTTTTAATTTATGAAGGTTGGATTTGATTTGTGTTCAGAATTAGGAAAATTGACAAATATCAAAAGCAAATATTTAGTCGTTGTCAGTTTCTACATTTTTGTGCCATTATGAAAAATATTTAAAAGGCAAACAAAGTTCAATGCAAATTATTTCAGCTTTTTTTTGTAACTGGAAAAAAAGAAAAATTTATATGAATTTCCATGAACTGAATTTGACCTTCTTCGAGATGATAAATTTAAAGTTTTATTGACCAATATTGACTCACCCTCCACTACGAAATTGAGAGATTCAGTAAATATTTTCCCTTCAGGTATAAAATGACAGTTAAAATTATGATGCTGTAATCCAAGTTTTTATAAGGTCTGAATTTTGTTCAATGGAATTAATTAGAACTTGTTTACTTTAATTTTTAGTAATCAGCAACTGCTTGGCATTAGATCTCATGTAACCTTATCCTGCAGACCACTTAATTGGTAGAAACGAAAGTTCACCTGAAGAACACGCAAGCCTGTAAGATCGCAAAGCTGGAAAGTCCAACTTGTAAAACTGGAATTTGAAGCTTAAATAAAACCGATTAAAAAATATCAAAGTAGTTGTTGTAGTGTTGTAATGCCCATATGATTTCTGTTGATGCGTATTTTATAACTGTAAGCCGTTTATATGCCCAACGAAATATAAAACCCAAATGACCGCAAGCCCGTTCGAGTGAATACGTCTAAAACCATGTCTGATGTCCGCGAGTTAAAATCGAGCGAAAAGAACAATAGATTTGGCAGCCATTTCCCTAAAATCAAAATAACTTGACATAGATTTTCTATGTTGTTCGTACCGTATCACCATGAAGCTCGAAATAGGAATTTTTGAGATACAACTAGTGTGACAGTGAATAAGAAACTCCAGTTCAAATCTGAAACAGATATTAAGTTCATAAAGCAATGTATATCATTATAGTAAAATTTAATTTAATTCAAAACAATCAAAAATATACAACACATTCAATCAAATATATACTTCTGAATGACATAAAACTAATTATAGAAACAACAGGACATGTGGCCTAAAAGTTAGTGATTTCAGCAAAGTTGAAAAATGTTGAACTGTGAAGCAAAATTGAAAAACATTTTTGCAGCAGGAAGGTCAATATAGGGGCAGCGATTCAAAGAATAACACATTCCAGTTAATTTATTTTATTATTAAGCGAATATTTATTTATATACAGGATTGTCAATTCAACAAATAAATGCTGAGTCCGGCGTTAAAAAAAAGAAAAAAAGTAGGGCTTTAAAATCAGAAAAGAAAGCAAGTTTACGAAACGTATACGAATACACCAGTATACTAGAATGATAATTGTGAGAAACATTGTTGGACACACGCACTGACAAAGACAAGAATAAGAAAATACACACACACACAAAAAGAAACTTGGTATCAGGGATTTATAGTCACAGTTCACACAAAATGGTTATTCAACCTCCTGCAGAAATCTTTATAAGATTCAGCTTTGCGAACATCAGCGAGGAAATCATTACATGTTTTTTGATCCCAGATAGGCACCCTCTCAAAATTGAATGCATATACCAGCATCATTACATCCTTGCAATGTTTATATACCAAAGAATTGAAAGATACGAAGCATTCACTCAAATATTTATTAATGCCTTATTTGTATATACCTAATATTTAAAATTAATGTTATATAAAAAAAACTTTCATGTATGGTTTTCTCTAAACTAACTTATAGGAGATCTTTTCCAAACAAAATATGATTTTTTTCTCAATTGAAGTGAATACAAATCTGATTTCGATTTAAAAAGTTTGTATTAAAGTCAAAATAAGTTTTAAGTCTTTGAAAAAGCTGTTTTTGAGCATACTTCAAAAGATTTTATGCAGACCTTGTGTTTCATGATCACAAAAAGTTCAAAACTAAACCTCTCCCTATGCAGATGAATTCCGAAAAAAAATGACTATAGATCATTAAAAATTTATATATGACAATATTAAATAATACTGTGCTCGTATGCGTGACAATGTGGCTTTCACACATTTTTGCCATTCTTCATTGAAAATAAAAAGTAAGCAAAATAACTGCTGATTATTGGAGATTAAGAAAATAAGAGAATGCTGGCCAAGCAGAGACACAGAGTAAAACATAAAAGATGATACGAAACACGAGTGACAAAACAAGACTATGAAAGAAATAAAAAATAGACTTATAATGATTTCATATAGGGAATTTGTTCATTAATATACTGAATAAATAGACATTCCGAATTTCAAGTGATAATTAGGGTTTATAAACATTATGCGTCCATTGCTTGATAATGAGTGCATTTTACAACCAACACAGAATCTTGTTGATTAATTCAATTTTGAGTAGCACACAATGCACCTTCACAAGGGTAACTAAAATGTCTTATTACACTTTGAGATGTTATCTGTTTGGGTGACTGTTATGTAGATTTCTACACACACATTTGATGAGAACTCTTCTAAATTGACGGATGTAACTATATATACAACAGATTACAAAAAGTAACATCAACATATGTAATGAATACATAGGTAATGCACCATTATAATGTATATAGGCCCTTGGCTTGGAGGTAGCAGAGCTCTCATATCTCCTTCCTGACCAATTTAATAACACAAAACACAAAATCAGCCCTAGCAAGGAAACTCATCGATGTATAATCACAGTATCACTTATAACGATCACAATATTGAGAATTGCATATGTCCTCGTCAAAATCTATTTCTTCTGAATCACTTATATCGTCAGCAGTTTTTTCCAAATTTTCCATTTTGTTTTTCTTGAACACGCTCGGGTTTTGATGGTTTTTGTCTAGAATTCCGTGCAAAGTTTGTATATTATGACAAGTTATGTCAAAATAAGGTCATTTCAAATGAAGTTCTGTCATCTTCTGCAATGAATTACCAAAAAATAGCATTGCAAACAAATATTTTGTTGTAATATTACTCTAAAAAAACATAAGGCATACCTTGGTATTATTTCGTTGTCTAGGTATTTTGATTAAAAATGGGAAGTAAATTACTTCATTTTTGACTGGGTTTTCCCCTTTATTTTTTAACAGACGACATACAAGACATTTTTTAAGGTAGCATTAGATAAATGTATGCATCTGAATGTGAAAATCTACAACAGACCAATCAGAATATGGCCTTATTTCATAATTAAGGTCATATTATCTCTTCTAGAAAAGCCTCATTTTTTGCGATTGCATCCGCCATTTTGAAAATCGCGACATCAGACATGGTTTCAGACTTTTTCACTCGAATCCGGCTCGCGGTCATTCCATGGGTTTAATATTTCGTTGATAGCCGAGAAAATCTCCCGACCGATAAGGAAAAGGTAACAAGAACCATACGGTGCGAAACGGTAGCAGCGTTATTACACAAACTCCCGGCATGAATAAACTACATCCGAAATAGAGCTTTAATTTTATTTTTTATCCTGAGTTACGCTGACCCCAATTATGTTTTAAAATGATTTGTAAGAGTGTAAACGAAGCTTAAATGATAAACAGCAGTTGAAATTGAAACAAAAGAAATATACTTCATGATCTGTAACCATGGATACCATATCATGTTTTATTCCCTCAATCACCCTAATTACAACTCGGAAATTGCTGTTTTGATCTTTCAGGAGCAAACATTTTTTTGGTTTTGCTTCACAGTTCGTCGTTTTTCAACTTTGCTGAAAGCGCTGACCTTAAGGCCTAAGGGCCTCTTGTTTTTCTTTTAGCTCTTACAAAATTTCTTCAACAAATCTTATTTTGATTATAAAACACGTATTCATGGTTGCAGTCCACACATTTCTTTTGTCTGTAGCAATACTTTCTGATATTACTTTTAAACCTCATTTACACTTTTTAAAAGTTACTAGCATTAGTGTGACTTAGGCCTAAGAGATAACAAACTCTTATGCAGATTTTCAGCTGCGTAAGCACCTTTTGGCACGCTTTTTTTTCACTGCATACAGATACTTTGATCACGATTTGTATTTGAAATATTGTGTATCTTTTGCCATACATGAAAGACTGGCTTTGTCGAAATATTTAAAATATGCCACTTATCAGGCCCAAATCAACCAAAAATATTTTTACAAAAATCCTTAAATTACAGAATGTTTGGGTGAAAAGTTTTCTTTTTTAATGTATAGCTTGCTGTGTGTACAAATTGGAAAGCTTGAGCGCGGGGGCATTTTTAACTAAAGCTACATGCTAGTTATAAGAGCTTATGTAGAAAAAAACGCGTTTCTTCGAGAAAAAAGATATATGCTATTTTTATTAATATCAATTCCTTCATCAATTATCAAGTGATAAAATATCAAAGAAAACGTATTTTAAATGTATGTGACGTGAAACCTTCGAAAATTCAAAAGTCTGCGTTTGTTCATTAGAATTTATACTAGCATGTAGCTTTAGCTAAAAATGCCCCCGCCCTCAAGCATTCCATTTTTTACACACAGCAAGCTATACAACGGAAACAAAAGCAAAGAAAACTTTGTTACTCTTTGTTATCTCTTGGTCCTATGTCACCTTTCAAAAAGTGTAATTAAGGCCTAACAAGTAATATCAGAAAGTATTGGCTACAAACAAAAGAAATGTGTGAACTGAAACCATGGTTACGTATTTTATAATGAAAATAAGATAAACATTTGTTAAAGAAATTCTGTAAGAGCCAAAAGAAAGAAAAAAAACTTTTTCAAAAAAATTAAAGCGAAAAATCCATTAGAAATCTGCGTTTCAAACTTTGATTCGAAACAAAAAAAGCCAAAGTTTACATAAAAAACAAGAAAAAAATATAAGAAGGTTTTATTGACCGGGAGAGGACAGAAAGAAGGAAAACACGAAGAAGGACAATTTGTAGGCTTTCTTGCATACACAGAAATCCAATTAAAATCTTTTTAAGGCAAGATCTGCCAAAAATCAGTGCATTGAATAAAATTTATCGAACGAAAGATTATTTAGAGCTAAAACATATACAAAAATAAAATGTTGTTGGCAAAATTTCAGATTTCAAGCTGTGCTTCAAAATCCTAGTCGTTCATTTCACTAAAACAACACAAAAGTAATATGAAAAATGTCTAAGCAATTTTAGCATACGAACTCCTTAAATAACATAGTATAATATAATAATAAATTAGGAAAGAGATACGAAAAAACATTCCACTTACAGTACCATGCTTTGAAACGGGAAAAAAGCAAAGTCAGCTAATTAATTGTATTCCACCATGTAACGTCAACACGAAAGTTGGAAGATGATGATGATGATGATGATGATGATGATGAACAAAAACGGAACTGACATTCGCCTATCTCGTGAAACTACTATGCCTCCTCGCTCGCTTACGCTCGATGCAGGGGCAATTAAGTTTTTAGTAGGGGACTCGCAGACTCTAAATCGCAGACTAGTTTCCATTTCTGACGAAGTAGTAGTAGGAGGAGGACGAGGACGAGGGGGAGTCCACGGGTGTTTGAGTACGGTACAGTAGAATCCCGATAACTCGAACCCCCGATAACTCGAACTTTCAATAACTCGAACCAATTTCGAATTCCCCTTCACCAATACTTTCTCATAAAATACCCCCGATAACTCGAACATTCGATAAGTCGAACTATTTTCTCGGTCCTGTGGGGGTTCGAGTTATCGGGATTCTACTGTATTTGTTTTTGCTGCTACCGTAATAAGTTTAGAACTATTTGTTTTGCATATATATATTTTTTTTTTATTTAGCTATAAATATTTCACCTACTTAAAACCCTTTTTGAGACGTACTGTTTGATTGTCGACAATTAAGACCTGGCGATTACGAAAATTAAAAAAAAACAAGATGCCCTTACGGGCAGAAAGATTTCTGCAAAATCTGTTGAAGCATGAAAAATGAAAAATGTTATGACATTTATGAAATTCGACAAAAAAATGTCGATCTAAGTGGGTTCGAACCACCGACCTTTCGGTTAACAGCCGAGTAACTAGCCAACTGCGCCACAGAACTACATGTACCTGTAATGTAAAAACCGCTAGGTTTAGACAGTAACAAAAAAAACGGAGGAGAGAAACCAAAGCCGGTTGTAATGTATTTCTTGCTTTTGCAAAAATCCAAAATCGAAATATTTTATGACATATTTAAAAATTCGAAAAAGACTTCAGAACATCTACATGGGGTCGAACTACCGACCCTTCGGTTAACAGTTGACTATACTAACCAACTGTGCCACGGAAGCCATTATAACTATATGGAGTCATCTTACAAGAAAGCTACTGGACGTCTTTACCTGTTGAAAAGAGTTCGGCCACAACTAACAGTAAAGGGAGCGCTTCAAATTTACCAGTCGATGGTTCTATCAATATTTACATATTGTTCGATTCTGACCACGTACAACAGAACATACGAAAAAAAGATCACAAATTTCGAAAATAGAGCATATCGCATCATCTTTAATCGCCACGTAGTTGGTAATGACATTGGCAAAGTGTCCATACTACGTCTCCAAAAGCGTAGATTATGTACACAAGTTTTTAATTGTATAAATGGAAATGTCTGCAACAATATGAAAAGCTACTTTGAGGTAATGTCAAATAATACCCGGAATGCAGACAAGCTGCTCAGACTGCCATACGTGAAACTAGAATGCGCGAAGAAGAGCTTCAAATTCACTGGAGCTAGGGAATACAACAGCCTACCATTAGAATTACGGAATGCCGATTCAACAAATCATTTCATGACATTATTTAACACAATTTTTAATAATAATATTTAATTTTATCTACATCTTACACTGTTACACTCTTACACTGTTACAATTATTTACTTTGCAGTCTTTGCTACTGTTATGCTTATACATCACAGATTGGTGAACTTAATGGCCATTGTTCTATCTTTCGCATTCTCATTTTATCACCTTAAGTCGTCTTTTTATATTGCATTTTAGTTATTTTATCAATTCCTTATAATATTTTAGATTTTCTTATATGTTTTTAACACAGGACCCATATAACAACAGAAATTTGTAAATATGTATATATATGTATTTCTTATTTTTGATTTGGCATATCCTGTAAAAATATTCGTAAATCTATATATTAATAGCCGATTCTCCGTCTGTTTGTAAGTCACGCAAAATGGTAGATTAAGTTGTGAGCGAAATTATTTTTTGTGTGTGTGCGACGTGAGTTCGAAGCAAATACATTGCAACCCCAATCGAACGTGACCTTTTTTGGCTGATGAACTAATAGGAATAACGTTTTGTTTTTATTATTATTGTCAGTTTTATATTCCACGTTGACTTGGCTTTGAAAACAATACATCAACTAAGAAACTAACTGATTAAACATTTTGGACAAAAAGCAGCAGTGGCAGAACGTGGCAGCATGTTCGGTTTGCCAGTGTATCCTAACACTTTCCTGACTGTCTGAGACGGGTGAACTTTTTTTCGAACAATCAAAATGTTTAAAAACTGATAGGTAAAAAAAAGAGAATCCTGAAACAAAATATTTTTTTTTTGCTTTTGTCTTAATAGTTGTCTTAATTTCTTTTAATCAATTTCTTTTAATCTATTTTAATCTGATCGAACGTTTTTTTATTCACTTTATTCATTTAGCACGTGCCTCATTTCTCTCCTCCCGTGTTATCTTTTTAAGAAGAGAAACCATTTCCCCCTTACGTTTGATAGCACCCATGTTAGAGCGCGTAACTTTTTTAAAACAAAAGCTAATAAAAAGTTGAAGTTTTCTCTCTCTACGTTTTGAGTGTATTGTTACACTGATAAAAGATTGGTTTTACCAGAGGTTGTGACTTCGAATCTGCTTCTGGTTGAACACAAGTTCTACGAGCCGTTTATAAGGAAATTTGACGTTTATTGATACAGTGATACAGAGCAGGTGGACATGGGCGGCGAGCGACGCCGCCTTGGCGGCTAGTAATCTATATATTAATAGCCGATTCTCTGTCTGTCTGTTTGTCTGTCACGCAAAATGGTAGATTGAGTTGTGAGCGAAATTATTTCTTTTTTTGTGTGCGACGTGAGTTCGAAACAAATACACTGCAACCCCAATCGAACGTGACTTTTTTTGGCTGGTGAACCAATAGAAATAACGTTTTGTTTTTATTATTATTGTTAGTTTTATATTCCAAGGACCACCGTTGACTTGGCTTTGAAAACAATACATCAACTAAATACAAAGAAACTAACTGATTAAACATTTTGGACAAAAAGCAGCAGTGGCAGAACGTGGCAGCATGTTCGGTTTGCCAGTGTATCCTAACGCTTTCGTGACTGTCTGAGACGGGTGAACTTTTTTTCGAGCAATCAAAATATTTAAAAACCGATAAAAAAAGAGAATCATGAAACAAAATATTTTTTTTTTGCTTTTGTCTTAATAGTTGTCTTAATTTCTTTTAATCGATTTCTTTTAATCTATTTTAATCTGATCGAACGTTTTCTATTCAATTCATTCATTTAGCACGTGCATTTTTTTCTCCTCCCGTGTGATCTTTTTAAGAAGAAAAGCCATTTTTCACCTACTTCTGACAGCACCCACGTTAGAGCGCGTAAAACAAAAGCTAATAATAAGTTGAAAAGTTTTTTCTCTCTGCGTTTTGAGTGTATTGTTAAACTGATATTTGATTGGTTTAAAATCGTAAATAAAAACCACGTGAAGTTCACGTTCGGAATGCATTGTGTAAAGCAAGAAAGTCTACTAACATTTTAAATGCGACCGCGACAATGAACGGCTGAGTTAAGAACATGCAAGATTTGAAACACCAGGAACGTATTTCTCTTCACGTGCAAACGAGCTTTATTAAGCGATAAAGCCAGCAGCAAAGGAAGTCTTATCGCTGGTTTTAAGTGCAATAATTTGGAGCAGGTGGTGATACAACGCAAGCTGAACATGGGCGGCGAGCGACGTTGCCTTGGCGGCTAGTCTATATATTAATAGCCGATTCTCCGTCTGTCTGTTTGTTTGTTTGTTCGTTTGTAAGTCACGCAAAATGGTAGATTGAGTTGTGAGCGAAATTATTTCTTTTTTTGTGTGCGACGTGATTTTGAAGCAAATACATTGCAACCCCAATCAAACGTGACTTTTTTTGGCTGATGAACTAATAGGAATAACGTTTTGTTTTTATTATTATTGTTAGTTTTATATTCCAAGGACTACGTTGACTACGTTGGCTTTGAAAACAATACATCAACTGAATACAAAGAAACTAACTGATTAAACAGTTTGGACAAAAAGTAGCAGTGGCAGAACGTGGCAGCATGTTTGCCAGTGTATCCAAATGTATCCTTGCCTGACTGTCTGAGACGGGTAAACTTTATTTTCGAGCAATCAAAATGTTTAAAAACTGATAGGTAAAAAAAGAGTATCATGAAACAAAATATTTTTTTGCTTTTCTTTTAATAATTTAATTTCTTTTTTTTAATTGTTATGCGCTTCAGATCGAACGTTTTTTTTATTCACTTTATTCATTTAGCACGTGCCTTTTTTTCTCTCCTCCCGTGTGATCTTTTTAAGAAGAGAAACCATTTCCCCCTTACGTTTGATAGCACCCATGTTAGAGCGCGTAACTTTTTTAAAACAAAAGCTAATAAAAAGTTGAAGTTTTCTCTCTCTACGTTTTGAGTGTATTGTTACACTGATAAAAGATTGGTTTTACCAGAGGTTGTGACTTCGAATCATTGAACACAAGTTGTACGAGCCGTTTATAAGGAAATTTGACGTTTATTGATACAGTGATACAGAGCAGGTGGACATGGGCGGCGAGCGACGCCGCCTTGGCGGCTAGTCTATATATTAATAGCCGATTCTCTGTTTGTTTGTTTGTTTGTTTGTAAGTCACGCAAAATGGTACATTGATTTGTGAGCGAAATTATTTCTTTTTTTGTGTGCGACATGAGTTCGAAACAAATACATTGCAACCTCAATCGAACGTGACTTTTTTTGGCTGGTGAACTAATAGGAGTAACGTTTTGTTTTTATTATTATTGTTAGTTTTATATTCCACGTTGACTTGGCTTTGAAGACAATACATCAACTAAATACAAAGAAACTAACTGATTAAACGTTTTGGACATAAAGCAGCAGTGGCAGAACGTGGCAGCATGTGCGGTTTACCAGTGTATCCTAACGTATCCTTGCCTGACTGCCTGAGACGGGTGAACATTTTTTCGAGCAAGCAAAATGTTTAAAAACCGATAGGTAAAAAAAGAGTATCATGATACAAAATATTTTTTTTTGCTTTTGTCATAATAGTTGTCTTAATTTGTTTTAATCGATTTCTTTTGATCTATTTTAATCAGATCGAACGTTTTTTTTTATTCACTTTATTCATTTAGCACGTGCCTTTTTTTCTCTCCTCCCGTGTGATCTTTTTAAGAAGAGCAACCATTCCCCCCTTACGTTTGATAGCACCCATGTTAGAGCGCGTAACTTTTTTAAAACAAAAGTTAATAACAAGTTGAAGTTTTCTCTCTCTACGTTTTGAGTGTATTGTTACACTTGATAAAAGATTGGTTTTACCAGAGGTTGTGACTTCGAATCTGCTTCTGGTTGAACACAAGTAGTACGAGCCGTTTATAAGGAAATTTGACGTTTATTGATACAGTGATACAGAGCAGGTGGACATGGGCGGCGAGCGACGCCGCTTTGGCGGCTAGTAATAATAATAATAATGAACGTCAGTATAGATATAAACAAGAGCCAGATGGCGCAAAACGGTAACAGCAAAAGTACTTGTCACAAGAATACTTTCTAAATTTTACTTAAAGTTCTTAAAAGTTTTGTAAACGTTATTTCTTGAAATATCTTACTGGTGGAAAACAGGCATAAACGATAATAATGTTTAAAATTACTAACTCGTGTGAATAGGGTCTAATTGTAGCACACCAGCAATTTAATTCATTAGACAAAAGAATTATACATGCATGAGCTGTTTATAACGTACGTTTTTTTTATAAGAGCTTATGTAGAAAAAAAAACTCGTTTCTTCGAAAAACACATGTATGTTTGAATTATAATTTCTTGAAACCGAAAATGAATTCGAACAGATAACTTCCTTTTTTTTAACTCGATTTTTGAAAACCTTGATGTTCAAAGACAGAACAGATAGCTAACAAACGTAGAAAGTAATAAGAAAGTCTGATCTGTGCTTTACTGACACGAAAAACATATCTATTTTCAAGTGCCAAAGTACATTGAATCAGTACCATAAGTAACTAAAAGTCCCAGTTTTATGTAGACCTATTTGATTAATATCTATTCCTTCATCAATTAAGTGATAAAATATCAAAGAAAACGTACTTTCTACCTTAATTAGCTCTTTTGACTCTTCTGTTTACAAAACGTTGAGAACTTCTTTTTAGTTAGAAAAGAACGATCACAGTCCAAGATAATTATAAGTTTCTTCTATATATTTTCTGTTTGTAAATCTTTCGCTGACATGCAATGCACGGTGCTTTGGTTTCATGTAAATGCACGCACGAAATTTCAAAAAACCGCTAGGTTTGGACAGTATGAAAAAGAACAAGATGCCCTACCGGGCAGAAGGATTTCTGCAAGCTTTGCTGCTGAAAATGCCACAAAAATGCAACACTAGCACACTAGTCCTGCAAAACTAAGACAGTCACATCATTCAGCTCGAGAAGCATCAGCATTAAATAAACAAAAATATTGATGCGACTGACAATGTTCGTCAAGAAAGTCAGCCTACCATAACATAAAAAAGGGGCTTTTCTTTATGCTATCGCGGAGATCATTTATGAAGATCTGTTTTTTTGTACGAATAAGCTGAATGATTGTTACTGGATATTTGCCACCCACGTACTCCAAAAAAGTGCATCGACACAATACGAAACTTTAATTTAACCACATTAAATATAACGAATCCTATAAAAAGATTGTGTATACTGGCGGTAACCAACATATCGTTTGGGCAGCACAAACTAATATATAAAGTTTCTATATTGATCTCCTCAGAATGAAAAATATAAATATCACAATAATAATTACTTAGAAATTAAAGCTCATATCTAATCTAAAAGTTAAAAAAAATACAACATACGTAGGGAGAAAAGAGATAAGCTGATATAGCCAGAATACATCCAAAAATTGCTACTAAATATAGCTAGTATAAATAGCTGTATAAAGTGCATATGTTGGTGATGTTGGGGAGGAGCTGAAAGGAAGCTAAGCTGAGCTTTAAAAATCCAAAAGCTTCTAAAAATTGACTTCAACCATGCATACACATACAAAATACACGAAGGTCTTTCATATTTAAAAAGGCTTGGAGCAAAAATAAAACAAGAAATACCTTTTCTTCCACGCACCATGGCACTGTTTTCATATTTTAAACTTCAAGAAAACTTCTTTCAAAAAACAGAATAACCACACTGTAATTTAATTTTGTGAACATGATAAGTTCCCAACAGTAATGCAATTCTTTATATAAAATTATAAGCTGTATTAACTTCTTTTAAAGCCATATTTCCATCAAAGAAACTTTTAGCAAACTACACACGTTCTTTCGCTGCCATTTTTAAAACGTTTTGTGGACGATCACATGATGGCATGGCGAAAACCAGCCAATAAACTATCGCTATTTAAGTGGAGGTGGCTAAATTAGCACCCTTTCGTAGAAATCGGGCATTATGCACCAATGACAATTAAGACGGCTTTTTTATGAACCAATGAAATTTAAGAAACAAAAATGCGTAGGTTTGGACAGTAAGATGAAAAAAAAAAAAAACAGAAAAACACGGACGATCGTAAAGTATTTCTTGCTTACGCAGAAATCCAAAAACCAAAGCCGGTTGTAAGGTATTTCTTGCTTTCGCAGAAATCCAATTAATCGTCGCTATCGCCAGGTGTGAACACTCTCGACCATTTCATTAGTAATTAAAGTCTGTTCAAAAAATATGTGGACTAATTTTAGTTACCATGTGGAAACCAGATTTAGCAAATTACATCAATTCCCTTGAGCCTGGTTTTTATATAAAAGCTGAAATCAGTCCACATATTTTTTGAACAGACTTTAGTAATCGATCAGTAAAGCGCTATTTCCACGACCACTTTTGATCG
The DNA here is from genome assembly GCA_027922465.2 of Turritopsis dohrnii. Taxonomy (NCBI): domain Eukaryota; kingdom Metazoa; phylum Cnidaria; class Hydrozoa; order Anthoathecata; family Oceaniidae; genus Turritopsis; species Turritopsis dohrnii. The sequence goes on along the minus strand of BQMF02000153.1, from coordinate 393,229 downwards.
AAAATTTTCGAGCGAAAATTTTCGAGGAGAACAATTTCTGCTAGAAATATTTCGATCATAGAATTCCACATAAAAAAGTTGAACTTAATTAGCTGGTTTTCATATTCAATAGGAGATTAAAGATACAGAAGTTAGTTCGAAAGCAACCACAAGTAGAAACCATCTGCTATAATTCTTTTTTCTGAATTGTTCGACGGAATTGCTATTCAATAGTTCAATTTAATACACAAAGTGTCAACACATTTTTCACCATTTTGATTGGACGAATATTTTTTCGCAAAGCGATTTCGATAGGGAGTTGAAATTATTTTAACTCACATTCGCACAGTAGAGAAAAGAAATTTTTCGCTCGAAAAGCAGAAAATATTCAATGCGCATGCTCAACTTTTTTCTTCGTCGAAATATTTCGATCAAAAGTGGTCGTGGAAATAGCGCTTAACGCCAGGCGTTGACAACGACTTTGACGCGATTACAAAGGTGTTCAGATTAGACAACCTCGAACCCAGGGTCTCTTGCCTTTTCGATATACGAAGAGCGGCAAAAAAGACCCTGGCGAACGCTGGTCACGTGACATGAAAATTACACAAAATCTGTGTAATTTTTATAGAAGGTGGCCCGAAGAAATTTTGTCTCCATTTTGATTTTCTTCTTGATTTTTTCCACCTTCCAAAACTTCAATCTTTGAAAAATTTAGAAAATTTCCTATCGGGTTATCAAGTCAACCATTACGTTATCCAACCATTACGGATGGAAGCCCAAGGACTAAAAACTCCCGTTACTTACTTACTTTTAAAAACATTTAACATTTTAAAAAATTTAATAGCCGTTTGGATGAATTTTAAATGATGTATAATTAATTGTGCATCAAATTTTTTGTGTAATGAGGATACCGTAAATCCTCTAATAAACGCCCAGGGCTTTTAATTAATTTTTTGAGTTTAAGAGAGGGCGTTAATTAAAGGGAAGCGTTTATTTAAAAAATTTAATTTTGTGTTTTTTTTCTGAAAACTTTACAAAACATCAACAAAATCGTCTTCATCTGAGAATGGAATAGAATAAAGGTTACGTTTCTCCATGCTCCCTTGTGAGACGTTTCTTAAGAACGTGTCTTGTTGTTTAGGTTCGAGAGAGAGAATGAAATGTTATTTTGGATGTAAACCTAAACAAAGAAAATTTTTGGTAAGAAAGATTTTCCAAGAAAGAGGGGACCGTTTATTTAATTGTTTGAGTTTACAGGTGGGTATTAATTAGAGAGGGGCGTGAAAAAGTAGGAGGGTGTTTATTAGAGGATATATCTCTTATTTAAATCATTTATAAGAAAACGTTGTTGATTAAAGTCTTCTTATATCTTATTTATTGCTTTGTAGTAAACGCCGCATCCAAAAGTTGGAATTTTTAATAAACGCCGTATCAAATTACTCTAAATTACGATGTAATTGTGAGTTTGAAATCTTTCATAAAAACGATATTCAAAAACGTATTACAACAAGATATTCGGTGTGAATACAAGTTTACGAAATGCTTCGTTAAAATAATTACAAGAGAATAAGACTACATTCAAGCCATAATTGGTAAAAACAATGCAATGTAGATTTACAGTAATCCTCAGGAATACTTCTACCTTCAAAGGCATCAGAAAGGTTTCAAGTTTGGCTAAAGGTTGCAAAATTCTTAATATTTCTAGATGTTTTACTTGAGCTGGATTTCTGGAAAAGACCTTTACGGTTGGTTCTACTTTGAGTGAGCGTGAGATGAGTTAGCTACATGTTATTTTGTTGTTGTTATTTTACAGGAACCAGTAAAATCTGACCTAAGACTGCCTGCTCTTATTTTTTGAACCGATTCTAGCCTAGATAACTCTTATTTCCTTCTTACATTTAAGAACACTTAAAGATTTCTATGTCATTTTTTCCCATACCGTGTTTGCTCTAATAAACGCCGTTGCGTTTATTACAAATTTCAGTTTTTGGATGCGGCGTTTATTAAAAGGCGGCGTTCATTAGAGGGTGGCGTTTATTACAAAATGAAAAATTGGAAAGAAGCAAACTTTAACAACTAGACTAGAATTCCTAGGTCGTGGGTTCAAATCTTGCCTGGTTCGGAGTTTTCCTTCGAACTGGGTCTGTGTAACTAATACAACGAGCTGTTGCGACATTCCTTTCATACCATGAAGGAGCGAAACCTTGTATCACAAAAGAACAAATACTTTTGTTTTCTTCTTCGTTCCATTTTGACGATTCAAATGAATTTATAACGTAGCGTGGCTGCGAAACAATAGAGGTAGCAACCATTTTATAAAATTAGATCGCAGGCAAAATTTAGCATAGGGAAAGCGATTGTAGTATTGAGGCGGCGACCGAGTTGTCGATGTCTCAGCTGCGAGCAGGCAAATAATTTATCGTGCAACAAGATTTGGGGACTTGGTTACACTGAACATACTATAAAATCAGATTTCCAAACAAAATACATTTGGGAAAAGAATCCGCTTGCTAAAAAAAGGTCAGGCCTTAGTAGTAATGTTGCTTAAAAAATAACCAGTTTTTAGTAGTAATGTTGCTTAATTTGTTGCTAAGTATTAATTGAAAAAATATATATTTCCAGTCTCGAAAACCTTTATCAACCATGTAGTACTGTTCCTTAACTTTTTGAGAAAAATTACTGGTGTTGCTTATAAACGTGTTGCTTATAAAAAAATGCGTAATGTTATTATGTTGATGTAATCAGGCACAGTGTTTTATCCACAAACTTTCAATGCGTTTTTTTCAAAAATCATTTGTCAAATCTTTGCGATTTATGTAGCATATGAAAGCTCATTTCAAGCTCTTTCTCATAAAATTTGAAGAAAAATAATAATTCTTTCGAAAGTTATTGAGGAGAATATCACGAATTCAAGATCATTAATTTGTTAAAGATCAATTAGCGCTTGTAACAATGTAACATCTTTACAAACACAATCACATGAGTACAAACATAATTTCTGTCATTAGAAATTCTGAAGCCTCAAATTTTATAACCGAGTAAGTTGATAAGATAAAAGTTTTGGGAATTCAATGCGCGGACTTTTGCTTAACAAGTTCAAAAGATTTTATGATCAGAACAAAAGAAAATTGCTTTATTAAAATGTCATTAAGGAACTATTAATTGATCTTTAAGAAATTAATGATCTAAATCTGTGTGTTTTTCTTCAATAACTTTCCGAAGAATAATCATTTTCTTGAACATTTGATATCAATCGATAATGCTGGAAAAGGGCTTTCTCGTGATATAAATTTTGTAATACTTTGACAAATAATTGTTGAGAAATAGACACGAAAGTTTGCGGATAAGTCTTTCTGAGACACCCTGTATGTCAAATCAATCATGTTTTTACTTTATGTTTTTGTTACACAACCTTTTTGAAGGTTTTCCTAATTATTCCTTTGTTTAAAAAAGTTTCGATACGCATATTACATTGAAAAGGTTGAATTCGTTTTAACTTTTCATGTATCGTACGATCGTACCGAAGCGTATCAAGATCAAACAATCAGATGTTAAATTTTAATACGATACGCGTATCAATTTTTTTCTATTGGAAAACCGGCTAAAGTTATTATTAAAGCTGGATTTCCAATAGAAAAAAATGATACGCGTATCGTAACGTATCATATTGAGCTTGTTGATTGGTTGCTGAGATAATTATTTATAATTATTCTTTTGTTTAGATAATTTTTGATACGCGTATCTTATAAAAAAGTTCAACTTGTTTTAACTTTTCACGTGTCGTACCGTAAGATCAAATAATCTAGCCAATCAGATGTCAGATTTTAATACGATACGCGTATCAGTTTTTTCTATTGGAAATCCAGCTTAACAATGTGGGAATGTAATAATAAGTTAAAACTCTTTCACAAAAAAACACTCGAGAACAATTTGCTTAACAATGTTCATTGACATTCATTAGCATTCGTGTTCGACCGTCCGTCCGTCCACAAATTTTTGTCCTCAGTTGTAAAGTTGTAAAGTTGTCCCTCAGTAAAAACAGGAGCCTTAGTTTTAAGGCTGATACTGAGGCTATTTGTTGATCGTGGCTTATTTAAGAAGAGTTTGTTAATTGCTAACTACAATTATTTTATCAAGGTGAGTGCGGCCTCCAGAAAATTCACGTGAATTTTCTTATAGTGGAGTTTGTGTTTTCAATAATATCTGAAGCAAACGAATTCTAAATCAGGTGTGCGCCAACATAAAATGTGTAGAAAATCTCTAGCCATCCACATAGACAGACAAAATTTTGGAAGAAAAGCATTTAATTACCTGTGAAGGTGCATTGTGCCCTACTCAAAATTGACTTCTTCTGTGTTTATTGTAATGCATTTGTCAATCCAACCGAAAACATGTTGTCTTTTCATTCAATATATTTTAATGAACAAATTCCCTATGGAATCATTATCCAGCCTCCTCACTTAGGCCTGGTTTAGACCTGGCGATTACGACGATTAAAAAATATCAATCGTCGTAATAGAACTTTCCCGAATTTCTGTTTAAACACCGTGTTTTCACCTAGCCTCTAAGTTTCGCCTCTTTTTCAAACTCTTAATTACTTCTAATTATTCCACTGGGGAACTGAAAGAACGAGTAACTATTACTTACTGAAAAAATTATGCAATTAGAAAAACAATAAAATATATAGAAACGAGGCTAAACTTGATAACTAAGCATTAACTCGGCATTTAAACAGAAATTCAGGAAAGGTGTATTGCCAATCGCCAGGCCGAACACTCTCAAAAATCTTAATTTTTTTTTATATTTTGCCGTCGTAAACGTCGGGCGTTTATGACGATCACGACGATTACAAAAGTGTTCACATTAGACAACTACGACGATTACGACGAGAACAGTAAATTTCAAACCTTAAGCCTAGTTCAGACCTGACGGTTACTACGATTAAAATAAAAATGAATCGTCGTAATCACCAATCACCAGGTGTGAACACTCTCAACACTTGATATTTTGTCGTCCGTAAACGCCAGGCGATTACAACGATTAAAATTCAGTGTAATCGTCGTAGTCGTCGTAATCGTCTAATGTGAACACTTTTGTAATCGTCAAAATCGCTGTAAACACCCGGCGACTACGACGATGAAATATCAAAAATTACTAATTGAAAAATTACTAATGAAACACTTGAGAGTGTTCACGCCTGGCGATTGGTGATTGCGACTATTCATTTTTTTTTTTTTTTTTTTTTTTTTTTTCAATTGTCGTACTCATTAATCGCCAGGTCTGGGCACTCTCAAGTATCTCAAAATACCAATTTCAAAATTGCTTCAAACACTTCTTTCAAAAAATTGGATTTGAAAAACATCATCGCAGTTTTTGAAGGAATTATCCAATTAGTTTTTATAAATTGTATAACGATGGAATCGGTATTTTTTGGTCTTTCTCATGAAGACAATCGAAAAGCTGAAGCATAGATGAATTTACGCACTTTTTACACAAAGCCCCTTTCGAAATCTCTGATGTGTTTTTCGAATAGATTTTCAGAGCTTTACCAAAGCATATACAGAAATTCAAATCACAATGACCCATATATAAATTCATGCGATGTTTTTTTCAGCAGTACCAAAATGATACCACCAATCGAATATAAACAATGGAAAAGAAAGCGGACACTCGCGTATTTGGTTTATTTACTTCAATTTTTCATAACTGGTTTAGAAGTTAACGCAATGTTGTCAACATTATGGATTTACGTTACAACAATGATGAAGACCAATAATGATACCTTCTATTATGGACTTATTACAGCTGTTGCCTTTATTCCAACAATGGTGGTTTTTCCTATATTTGGATGGGTGACAGATAAAAATAGACGAGTAACGTTTTTCATCGCATTATCAAATTTTCTTTGCATGACTGGTTGCGTTCTATATGTGATCCCAAATCCTCCATTTTTGCCAGTTCTTGGAAGATTTTTGATAGGATTCATATATGTAGCAAAATGTCTTGTTAATGCTGAAATAGCCCGTTCATATGAAGAAGATGTCGTTGCAAAAAGAATGCCACTGTTGAGTGCTTTTTTCGTATCAGGTTATGTCCTTGGACCAATAATCGGTATAGGTTTCATCAATACCGACTTTTGGATTGGTTTCATCCATATAAAGTATGGGAATATCGTTGGATTGGAGATATTTGTAATGCAAGTGCTGCTCCTGATATGCATATTTTTCTGTTCATATGACAATTCCAAGGAGTTTGACTTAAAACAACATATCAGTAAACAAAGATTCAAAAAAGAAAAGCAGCAGGAAAGTAAACAGCTGGCTTGGTATGATGTTCTCTTTAAGTTTTATACCAATTGGAGCGCCTTGTTGATGTTTAGTTTTTCATTTCTAATGGGAGGCCTCGAAGTTGCAATAAGTCGATCATTTTCAATTTTAATAATCACCTATTTAAAATGGTCGTATAAAAATTTTAATCTGTTTTTGTTATTGAACAGTGTTTTTAGTTTCTTAAGCGTTTTCTTGACTAGCAAACTTATCAAAAGAAAATCAAGCGTTTATAAGATTGGGATATTGTGTTTAATTTCATTAATTGTGTTGTTGAACTGTTACCTTTGTCTTGTCTTATTTCGGAATTTAAACAAATTTGTTGTTCTCTTATTGTTAGGTATTATCCTTGTCTGCTTTTCACTTTTTTTTCTTGGTGAATTAGTGTTTATGCAAGTTACCAGTGCATACATGGTGAGTTCATCAAACCAAGCATTTTTCGAAGCTGTAAGGATGGCAAACTATTTTGCAGGACATATAGTGGCATCTTTTTTTGGAGCAGTTTATATGCAATATTTCACAGTTTTTTCTTATTACATCTCCATGGCAATTGGAACATTTTTCCTAATTACGTTGCTGATTAAGCGGCTTTACTTTATAAATCCGAAAATTATTGTTTAAATCAGTAGTGGTGTCTGATGTTGTTTGTATGGAATACCGAAAAATATATGTTTTACGTAACATTAGATTTCGTTCATCTTTATTTCTACACGTTCTGTTTTGTATATATTCCTATACAGTTTCCGCTCGTTAGCGCATGGAAACTGTGTGAAACCTAGGAGGATAGGATAGATTCTATCCTCCTAGGTGAAACAGACAATTTGTCTATGTATTCGATGCAAATTTTTGATGGCCTAACCTCCACTTCTGACTCTGTGGGACTGAGCTCATAATGTTATATTTAATCTAATGAAGGAACGCAGCCTTCGAATTTGTCTTACATATATCGAACATTTAAAAATATATTTTCTTTCATTTTTTGATATTTTTTCATAAAGGAATGGATACAATTGTACATTAAAATGGAATTTTTAGGGAACTTTCGCTAACTAAATATTTTGAAATACTTTGATATTTCAAATGATATGTTTTTGTTAGTTGTTTAAGGTTAAGTAGTTTAAAAATTATTATTATGCATTAGGGGGTGTTTATATGAGAAAAAATCAGCCCGGCAAACCGGTGTCACAGGAAATTAGGACTCGGGGAATTAAGACTCTAGAGTCTTAATTCTCTAGGAAATTAGGACCTCTAGTCTTATTTTCCTAGTGGATCAGGACCCTATCTAGTCTTATTTCCCTAGGAATTTAAGAGTGGTTCAGTGAATTAGGACTATTATGAATTTGGAATATTATATAAGATATTATATTATATCGAGAGTGAAAATAAGGAGTTTCGAATTTCGGGGCGAGGAAAGGGCTTTTGAATGCTCACTTTGACCTATGCCTTAATGTATGTCTCTAACTATTTCTCGCTGTTTTTGTCTTTCAAGAACTACAAGACGTTTTTTTTCATACAAAAATTGTCCATCTTCAATTGAAAACTTCTTACTTGCTCTTCTAAAGTTTGATCTGTCTAACGATGTCTTTCGGGTATGTTTCAAAACGTATAAAAACTTCAATATCCTGCAAGCTGAAGTGCTTCCTTTTTTTAGCACCACCACTCATTTTGTTGCTTTCTTAAATAAAATTCACTGACACACATGCTTCCAATTCAAACAAAAAAGGAACATTCTAAATCGAACGTTCTAAACTAATTCGAATGTAAAAGTCTTATTTCACTAGGAAAATAAGACTTTTTGATTGTTAAGCTTCTAGTCTTAATTTCCTAGTCCACTCTTAATTCACTAGGGAATTAGGACTACACCAATCTAAATTCACTAGTAATTTAGGACTCTCGAGTCCTAATTCCCGGAAGTCTTAATTCACGGTTACACCGGGCCAGATGTGATCACTTGGTTTCGTATTGATTTTCTAAGCGGGTAGAAATTTAAAATGGCACACATACAAACATATCTTATGTTATTGTCATTAAACTTTGTTTCCCTTATTTCTATCCGCCATCTTGAAAATTAAGAAAACCAAAAAGTTCATCACAGCCGAGATCTCGGTTTGCCGGGCTGATTTTTTCTCATATAAACGCACTTTTATTTCTAAGTGAAAGTCAGGAGTCAGCCGAGATCTCGGTAAACCGAGGCCCTTGGTTAAGCAAGCTGAAGCCGGGCTGATTTTTTTCATATAAACACCCCCTTAGTTAAAAAAGCAGTTATTTCGAATGGATTCTGCAAAAACTTTATGAAAAATATAAACAGCTTGTACATGTATAAAATCTTTTGTCTAAACAATTGATTTGTTGGTGTTTTCTGATTAGACACCATTTACACCAACTAATCATTTTAAAAGATTATCGTTTGACGAACTTCTCGGCCGTACTCCTTTCTCACTTTCGGTAAACTTCCAAAGGTATTTGCGTGACAAGGACATTTTCTGCTACCGTTTTGCGCCATCTTGCTATTGTCCCTATTAAGACCAAATACGGAGTTATATTTCGTAAGAATGACCAACAAACTTCATTGGAAAATCCTGATGAACTAGGTGATGGCATATTACCTTTAGTTAATGGCTTTTGCATCTGCCATTATAACACCAGAACAATTCTATTTTCTATTTGATTCACATGAAAGGACACGATGAAAGTAGATTAATATGTAACGGTGGTCAATCTATCAGAAACTGGTTTAAACCACTCGGCTTCTAGTTTAGTTCATAATATTTTGATGATATACTTATTAAGTGGGAAAAGCGTTTCCCGACAATTCTGAAATGTAGATTTCAGCGCATGCGCAATTATCAAAATGCGCCTTGTATAATCCTTTAAAAGAAAGGTGTCGAAAGATACTACTTTCTCTCAGGATTTTACGCTTGTACAGTGTTCAACATCACAGATCATCAAAGATGTCAGAAGAACTAATAGAAAAATTGATAAAAAAGATTGACACTATAAGCAGCTCAGTACAAAAATTGAAAGTTCACCGATATGGGGAAAAGAGACAACTGGAAGAAGATTTGTCCGAACAAATATCAAAGATAATCAAAGCTTGTGAAACACCATCTTTCAGGAGAGAGTATAACAAAAGTCAGTATCAGCACAATAACAAAGTTAAAGAAGCTCTCGAAGAAGCAGAGGAAGCAATTAAAGACAAGGATTTCGATAAAGTTAAAAAAAAACATTGAAGAACGTAAGAACTTCATTGATAAAAGGCAAAGATTAGTACGTTAGGCAAACAGGGAGGACGACGGTGGGAAGTTGTAAGTCGTTAGTTGTCCGATAACTTAGCAGATGACTCAGAGGATGAAAACGTATTCTCAGATCTAGGAGGAAAGCAGCTTCAAACAAAAAACAAAAGACTGATCGTAGTAGGAGAACTTTTTTAAGGATTCTGATAAAAAAATTGTAAATAGATCAAATTTTTTCCGAAAAACAAGTGTTGATAGTAGGAAAATTTTTAATGCTAGAACCTGTTATTTGTGTGGAGAAAAAGGACACCTATATGCTTCCTGTCCAAAATACAAGAAATAAACTTTGTTATTATCAATTAAGTGAAGGAAAAGATAAAAATGTGAATGTTGTTGGAAATCTTAAGAAAAGTTCTTCGTTCTGGAAAAATACACTGAAACCATCTACTTACGTTCAAGGTATAATCGAAAAAGCTATTTCATACCTTTCGAAAAAAAAACCACCAAGGTTTTACGCTAAGAATAATCTATCCAGTCGAAAACAACCAAAATTTGTCGAGGAAGCTATTAATAAACTATTAAGTCAAGGCTATGCTCAAGAAGTGTCAGAGGAACCTTATTGTTGTAATCTTTTGACTGTGGCAGAGAGGAATGAAGAACAACGACTTGTTATTGATTGGAGACACGTAAATAAATACATTAAGGAAAATAAATTCAAATATGAAGACCTGAAAACATTTACAGAAATGTTTGAAGAAGACGACTATTTTACAAAATTTGATCTATTCTCGACGGGTATCACCACATAGATATTCATCCAGAACACTTCAAGTTTCTCGGTTTTTCCTGGGCATTTTCGAGTGGCATCACTAGATTTTTTCAATTTTGTCGTCTTATCCTTTGGGTTATCGTCAGCTTATTTTGTATTTACAAAGGTACTCAGACCATTAAACAAAAAGTGGAGATCTTCTGGTATTCGAAGTATTGTATATAGACGATGGGATAAACAGGGGATTATTCGTACAACCAAGCTCAAAAATTTTGCAACGATCGTCCACCATGATTTAAAATGAGCAGGTTTCGTGGTTAACGTACAAAAAAGTGACTTCGAACCAAAACAGCGGGGAGAATAGTTGGGAACTGTCATTCATACTGAAACGATGACACAATTCCTGAAAGAAAAATTAAGAAAGCTAAAGAAAGTATCAATCTTATTATAAACGAAAAGCTCAACGATTGGCAAAAGTCGCAGGTCATCTATCGTCAATGCATCTTGCAATCGGCCCGTTAGTACGATTATTTACAAGAAACTTGTATCGCCGTATCGAGTCTCGATTAACTTGGTCTCTTCCTATAGTCGTAGATGATCAACTAAACTAGAGTTTTGGCTTCTAGATTTTCATAATGGATTATCTTACAAACCTAAGCCTATGACATCCAAAATCAATATAGCGGATAATGGAACAACAACAATATCACGTGATCATTGGCGCCGTAGTATAGTGGTTATCACTCTCTTATTTCATGCGAGAGGTCGGGGTTCAATTCCCCTTGGCGGCGATTCACCATGCGCGAGTGAATGTACCATAGCGCCGGGTCGACCCATGCCATGTGAGGGAAATTGGGTAGATGATACATCGGGTGTTGCAGGAGGTCATCCGGAAGAGCACAGGCCCTTGATTGGGTTTGTGTCACTCATGAGAGTGTCAAATACTTCGGAGCCTCCAACCTAAACCGTGGCCTCTCCTGGAAAGCAGATGCTGTAGCAACTGAGTGAGGCCAGCCACGTAAAACAATACCAAATAAATAAATAAATAAATTACTTCAGCCCGGTTAAGCGAGCAGATACTTTTCCATGTCATCATAAGAATTTAAGAATTAGACTTATTTTTGTATTAAATTAATCAAAATGAAAAATGTCAGCATAATTAAAATATTCGTGATTTACTAGAAGGGAGGCCTGTGTGGCCATTATTTAAGCCTGTGTGGCGGGATGTGTGATTCTCTTGGCCAGTCATTTGATCGCAACTGCACTCGTAGCAAAGATTGGAATTTGTCAAGAAACATCCAAACTTCAGAGCAACGAGTTAATCAGACTATCAGAGAGTCTTCCAAAAGTCATTGTTGTTGTTCCATTATCCGCAATATTGATTTTTTTCAACTTCACGCATGCGCCGTGTATGCAATTTCATCCCGGCAAAGGGGGCTAGCCCGGTTGAAAGCCATCACATGAGAAATTCTTAGAAGGATGTTTAAGACTTATAAACAACTGTCATAAGCAACCAAAAGAGCCCCTCACGTCAGAAAATCTCAAATTGTTTTTCGATAATACAGTAAAGAAACAGCATAAGGTATCAACGTTTCTGGTCATTTGCTTTGTTGGCTTTTCAGGATTTTTTCGCATCGAGGAATTGCTAAAAGTGCATTTAACACACATCGATTTTAAGTATACTCATTTAGAAATTCTGATCAAAAACTCAAAACGATATCAACACAGAGATGGTAATATTGTTTTTATATCGAACTCATCGTACTGTCCAGTTAATGTAAAATTCCTTCGGTTCAATAGAGCATTAAGGCTTAATGGTCAGTTAAGAGAAGAAACACGCATTTTTTAAATAGTCTTAACACCTAAAATAAGATGTGTTAATTGACCATTAAAGCTTACGCACTGTTGAACTGAAGAAATTTGCGGTTTCCAGTCGGCAGACATGTTTTCATCTTGTAATTCTTATGTCATTAGAAAGCTGGCAAAGTTTCCTATCCAACGGTGTAAAAATCATTATCATAATCCAGTTATTTCAGTTTAAAATGTAACTTGAATTTTGCGTAACAGTTTTTAAGATTCATACTGTGGTTGAAAATTTTCTTAATTTTTCTGAAATCGACAAAAAAACAGACAAAGAATCGTTTTTGATACCACGAATCTTTTCAACAAAGAAAAGCCATTCAGTATCCAAGTCTCAAGGGATTTGTTATGGAAGATGAAGAGAGATATTTCTCACAAAACTTAGTAAACTGGGAATGAAATCAAAGCAGTACGGCATACACAGCTTACGCTCTTGGGGTGCATCAGCAGCGTCCCCACGTAACGTAGAGGAGCGCCTGATTTCTAAACACGGAAGATGGAATTCAGAAAGAAGCAAGAATTGTTATATTAAAGACCATACAAATGAACGCTTCTCTATTACTGAAGCACTAGGGTTGTAGTTGTACAAATAAAGGGTTGTAGTTGTACAAATAAATTATGAAGCTTTAGTTTAGTAGAAGCAGTTTTAATTTTTGGATTTCTGCGTAAGCAAGAAATACTTTACGATCGTCCGTGTTTTTCTTCGTTTTTTTTCATCTTACTGTCCAAACCTACGCATTTTTGTTTCTTAAATTTCATTGGTTCATAAAAAAGCCGTCTTAATTGTCATTGGTGCATAATGCCCGATTTCTACGAAAGGGTGCTAATTTAGCCACCTCCACTTAAATAGCGATAGTTTATTGGCTGATTTTCGCCATGCCATGTGATCGTCCACAAAACGTTTTAAAAATGGCAGCGAAAGAACGTGTGTAGTTTGCTAAAAGTTTCTTTGATGGAAATATGGCTTTAAAAGAAGTTAATACAGCTTATAATTTTATATAAAGAATTGCATTACTGTTGGGAACTTATCATGTTCACAAAATTAAATTACAGTGTGGTTATTCTGTTTTTTGAAAGAAGTTTTCTTGAAGTTTAAAATATGAAAACAGTGCCAATACATGGTGTGTGGAAGAAAAGGTATTTCTTGTTTTATTTTTGCTCCAAGCCTTTTTAAATATGAAAGACCTTCGTGTATTTTGTATGTGTATGCATGTTTGAAGTCAATTTTTAGAAGCTTTTGGATTTTTAAAGCTCAGCTTAGCTTCCTTTCAGCTCCTCCCCAACATCACCAACATATGCACTTTATAAGCTATTTATACTATATTTAGTAGCAATTTTTGGATGTATTCTGGCTATATCAGCTTATCTCTTTTCTCCCTACGTATGTTGTATTTTTTTTAACTTTTAGATTAGATATGAGCTTTAATTTCTAAGTAATTATTATTGTGATATTTATATTTTTCATTCTGAGGAGATCAATATAGAAACTTTATATATTAGTTTGTGCTGCCCAAAGGATATGTTGGTTACCGCCAGTATACACAATCTTTTTATAGGATTCGTTATATTTAATGTGGTTAAATTAAAGTTTCGTATTGTGTCGATGCACTTTTTTGGAGTACGTGGGTGGCAAATATCCAGTAACAATCATTCAGCTTATTCGTACAAAAAAACAGATCTTCATAAATGATCTCCGCGATAGCATAAAGAAAAGCCCCTTTTTTATGTTATGGTAGGCTGACTTTCTTGACGAACATTGTCAGTCGCATCAATATTTTTGTTTATTTAATGCTGATGCTTCTCGAGCTGAATGATGTGACTGTCTTAGTTTTGCAGGACTAGTGTGCTAGTGTTGCATTTTTGTGGCATTTTCAGCAGCAAAGCTTGCAGAAATCCTTCTGCCCGGTGGGGCATCTTGTTAACTTTACTTCAAACCGTCTAACAAACTATTTGTTTGTTCTTTGATTTGTTTATTTCGTTTGAGTATTTTGGATAGATTTTCGTTTTTTAAAATTTTTTCGAAGAAAAAAATCTTTTTTTCTTATCTCTTTTGGCTAACGTTTTCTTGTAAAATCATTTTTTAAAAACAATAGACCTTGTCGGAAATTACGTCACGGCAGATCTTGCCTCGTTTCAAATATTTTTAATTACTTACGTAATTAAGAATCATAAAAAAAGTTCGTGTAAGGTTTCCTCTCGGGTATCATTTCTTTTCAAAAACAACGCAAATGCCACTATTATTTGGGTTGAAAGCGAGGTAAGATCTGCTCTGACGTATCTTCCGAAAAGGTCTATTCACGGTTACAACTCATACAAGTATATTTCTTTTGTTTCAATTTGTGATGTATTTATTAATGAAGTTTGGTTTACACCATAAAACTTTTTTATTTCTATGTTTGCACTAGCAGATTTTTTAAAATACAAAATGACATCAGTAGTGTAAGTTTTCTCAAAACAGGGAAGTTACGCAGAAGTACGAAAACACGTAGGGTTATGGAGACTCAATGGACCCTCGAGTATGTATTTAGAATGGACGTTGTTTATAGGGGCGCTATTCTTAAAAACATAAGCGAAATCTTTCGAACTTCCGGTCGTCTTGTTTTGATTAATTTGTTCATGAATGGGTAGTCGTGTCAGAACATAAACTGCCTCCAATAGCTTTACCTTTTAGTCTTTTTGGTCTTGGAAATACACTATGTTGATAAATCCCTACCAAATGTCACCGTGAAATAATTTGTTGTTTGTTGTGTACCTTAGGCCGACTTTTTTTGCGTCGCCTTATTTTAGCAATTTTTAGTGAATGAGCGTATTTTCGATAAATTAAAGTTGCGGAAAGTTTAAATTTAGCAAAACGTTTTTTTACCTACTGTCAATTCTCCTAATTCAGGAGTCATTCGCTAAAATTAGGTTGCGTTAAATCCGTGTTCATCCATTTTCGCAAAATTTTACTGACGCAAAAAAAATGTCGGCCTAAGGTATTTCCTTTAAGTGAGAAAAGATAAGTCGGGAATTCGAAACTTGCTGTATGGCAACAAGACGTTCTCTCAAAACGTACCTCAGCATCAATCATTAGGTTGATGACATGATGAAACACTTCATGACTGACCACTGTATGGACGCTTAGGAAGTGGCTTATATTGTAGCCTTTTTAATTTTATTATTGAAAATAATTACAAAAATTAGCTTATCCGTGCTGTATCACGTTTCACAGGATTTATATTTATAAGTGCGAGTTACACGATTAAGTTTTTATAATGGCAAAAAAATGAAAGAAATACGCGACTCTATGTACAGAATTTTATCTCCTAAGTTCAAATGCTCTTTCAAATGGGAATAACAAGCAGATCTTGTTCAGTCTCATAGAAATTATGTTCTATTCCGTGCAAACAAAGCCTTAAAATACTTCTATTCATTAAAATATAGACTAGCATGTAGCTTTAGCTAAAAATGCCCCCACGCTCAAGCATTCCAATTTATACACACAGCAAGCTATACATTGCAAGCCTATACAACGAAAACAAAAACAAACAAAACTTTGCTACTTTTTGTTATCTCTTAGGCCTATGTCACACTGATGCTAATATACCTTTCAAAAAGTGTAAATAAGGCTTAACAAGTAATATCAGAAAGTATTTGCTACAAACAAAAGAAATGTGTAAACTGAAATATGGATACGTATTTTATAATCAAAGTAAAATTTGTTAAAGAAATTATGTAAGAGCCAAAAGAAAAAAAACACTGTTTCAAAAAAATATTAAAGCGAAAAATCCATTAGAAATCTGCGTTTCAAACTTTAGTTCAAAACAAAAAATAGCCAACGTTTACATAAAATAGCAAGAAAAAGATATAAAAAGGTTTTATTGATCATGAATGGAGGACAGTTAAAGAAGAAGAAAACAAGAATTTGTAATATGGCTTTCTTGCATACACAGAAATCCAATTAAAATGGCAATATCCACCAAAAATCAGTGAATAAAATTTATTGAACGAGAGATTTAGAGCTAAAACAACATATACAAACATAAAATCTATGCTTGGCAAAATTTGAGATTTCAAGCTGTGCTTCAAAATCCTTGTTGTTCACTTCACTAAAAAAACGCAAAAGTAATATAAAAAATGTTTAATTATTTTAGCATACGAACTTTTTAAATAACATAATATATCATAATAATAAATAAGGAAAGAGATACGAAAAAACATTCTGTCTCCCACTTACAGTACCATGCTTTGAAACGGGAAAAACGCAAAGTCAGCTAATAATTGTATTCCACCGTGTAACGTCAACACGAAAGTTGGAGGATGATGATGATGATGATGATGATGATAATGAACAAAATCGGAAACTGACATTCGCCTATCTCGTGAAACTACTATGCCTCCTCGCTCGCTTACACTCGCTGCGGGGGCAAAAAGATTAATTGTCTTGTATAATAAATACAACCTACTATGTTATGTTGTTATGTAAAGAAGTTATGTAGAGAAATCGGTGATGATTAAAAGAAATAAAAATGGCAAGCAGAAGATTAACGTTTTTCATAACCTCAGCTCCCTTCATTAAAGTGGCTTCTACTTTTCCGTCAAATACTTTAAATGCATCATCCACATATTGCATAGACTTACCCATATATGATGACAACAACACATTTTGTGGAATTTCTCAAGGTTGGACAAGAAGAATAAACAAAACACAAGGTATAGTTATTTGCGCTGTACCAAGTGCTTTAGCCTGGGTGTTTACCTTAATTATAATCAGAAAATATGAAGAAGCAATGAAAGACGCGTACGAAGGGGAGACCGAAGGCGTTACTTCTCCAAAAAAGAAATTGCTGCAGTATATCAAAGTTAAGATATTCACTGTTGCAAAGTTGATGTGGGATGCTATCGATGTGACCATTGATTCTCATCTATTCTATCAACTGGAAATGGGAGAAATTCTAGATCCTAATATTTACAGAAACAAACATGTCAATAACGCAATCATAGTGTTTGCATGTCTTGGATGTTTAAAAATTCTACTGTGGATAATTGTAGCAAGAAAAATAATTTTCGTCGGATCGGAAGACTTACAGATGGTAAAAAAAGTTATGCTTGTCGCCACATTCTTCACAGAAGACGGACCTGAACTTTTTCTCGAGTATTTCTATGTTGAAAAATTCGTAACAAAACAAGCTGTATGGTACTTATTGGCACGGGATTTCGTTTTGGCTTTAATGTCCTTCGCACTCATCATCACTCAGTTGGTAGACATGTGTGGAGGATCGTACCTCAGCTCATGGAAAAGTGTTTGCATCAACAACGGCTGTATCAGTTTATTGATGTTGCTTCGTGTGATTGGAGCCACGTACCAATATTACACAGGGAAGTTATGGAGGTCCTGTTTTGGTGTGGAGAATGGTAGACTCATTCAAACACCCTTCAACAAGTCCTGTTTGAGAGAAATCGATTATTTTATTTTTGCATTATTCATACTCTGCATACTTCAAACAATATATGTTATTGTTAAAAAAAAGGTAAAAGAAGATATTAGGCGATAGAGAGCTGCTCTCTAAAAACTGATAACAATTTTGGACATTTGGACTAAGTGGTTGAAAGTAACGCTGAACTTATGGAATCGCACATTTTAATTACCTTGTAGCGAACACTTCTATAAAATGAGCACTTGTTTCAAAAACCGATGAAATGAAAGCAAAACCTCTATGTAGCTCACGTCATTTCATTGTCTAGTACTTAAGGCACGCCCAACAACTGGTCATGTAAAACAATTCAGGTTTGTCTTTAATTTACTCACGACAATGTTTTACATATTCGTTTAATTTTTCTTCGATCCAGCTAGGTCCCTTCAGGGCCATCAGACTCAGTGAGATTCCAGATCTATATCCACGTGTTTCTTAGTTCCTAAGATGTCCAAAGAGAAATGGAGTTGGGATAGAAATATGGATACAATCCTGGTAGTTTTCTTTGGCACATGGCTCCTCATCAACTCTGAAAATGAAATAGCTCTCATTTCCAAAGTTATTGACAAGGTTTAAAATATAAAAAAATCTTCGCTAAGACAAAGCAATATTTCAAAGTTTTAGAAGATAATATAATTATTGTATTGAGAATCTTTTTCCTCCCAAGACCAGCCACTTGATACAATGTAGGGTGGATTCCACTATACCCTAACACCTCCAGAACATCTCTTTGAAACAAATTAAGCCTATTCGGGAAGTGTAGCAGATTCTTTTTTCAATATACGCTTCCTGGTGTTGAGTTCAGACGACAATAGTTTCATAAACCCCACTTGGTTTTAATGCGTTGTACATTAAGAACCAAAAACTTCGGTGGGACAAGATTTCGGCAAAAATGTCTTCGAAAATTTGTCCGCCGAAATAAGATGCTTCGCGGTGTACTGCTAGTAAATGTTGCAATCGCCAATAAATGTCGTAAACGCTAGTAAATGTCGCAAAATTGCCAGTAAGTGTCACAATTTAACAGTAAGTGTCGCAAAATGGCAAGTAAGTGTCACAACAGTAAATGTCGCAACTTTTTAATTTCTAACCAATATCTTCTCCATCCTTGTTTTGAACTCGACACTGATTATTCTGATCAAGATGTGGTAATACTCATCGCACAGTGCGCTGATGGACCTACACGACATGTCACAGAGATTGCAATATATAAAAATAAGACAGCTAATTTTCAGCATCGTGTTTCACTTAGCAAGTTACTTTTACTTTTTTCTGCTAATACTACTAGTTACTCTATGCCATGCTCTAGATTTCCCAAAAAGAGTCCTGACCGATTGATTTAAGCAACAGGTCTTTCCTTTTCATACCCTGCGCATTATATGATCAAAAATCACTTTGTGTAAGTTTGTGACATTTGCTGTTGATTTTGAAAAACATTACGACATTCATTGTTAAAAATATTAAAACGAATGAAAATTCTAGTTGCGACATTTACTGGCGATTTGTGACACTTACTGGCAATTTTTGCGACATTTACTGGCGTTTGCGACATTTACTGGCAGTACACGCGGAAACTTTTTCCCGCAAACTTTTTGCATTTTATCCTTTTTTTTGGTTTTTAATGTTTTAAGCTCCATGAAGGTTAATGAAATACTTCGCTTGGTCGAGTTATTCCTTTCAGCAATCAAAATTACTTTTAAACCTAATGTCATGTAACTCTTTGCATTGCTGAAAGTTTGTGTGTGTAGTTGTGACACGATCTTTTTAGTAATCTTCACCTTTCTCCTCTCTTGAAATCAGTCAATAAAGGAGACAAATCTCTAACTTTGCTGGGAGACTTCAATATTGATCTCTTGGCATGTGAATCTGAAACATCTCATGCTAATTTTCTTGATCTTCTTGGTGCTTATCAGATGTTACCTTCAATCTCTCTTCCAACTCGGTTCACTTCAGCTTCTAGCACGCTTATCGATAACATATTGATTACTCCTTCTGATTCTGAAATTTTATCCGGTAACCTCACTGTTGCTATATCAGATCACCTTCCTCAATTCTCTTTTTTGTGGACTCCAAATCGGAGCAGAACAAAAAACCTACTTTGGGATTCCGTCGTGACTAGTCAAAGTTCAATCAAGAAAATTTGAAAACTGAATTTGAACTTTTGAATTGGGATGAAATTTAAAAAATTGAGGATGGTGACGTGAATTCTACTTTCGATTCTTTCTTGGCTTCCACTACGTCTTTATTCAACAAACACGTTCCCTTAAAAATCACTCGGCGTATATCTTAACTTTTTGATAAACCATGGATTACCAAGTGTCTTCTTTCTTCTATGAAGGTTAGAGATAATCTTTTTCGAGACTTTCTTTCTGCTACTTCTCCTGACATAAAATCTTTTCTTCAATCAAGATACAAATTTTATCGCAATCGCATTGTCTTTCTACTTCGTCTGAGTAAAAAACTTCATTTGTCTCGATATTTTCAATCAAACTCTCATAATTTGCGCAAAGTTTGGATGGGTGTCAGGGAGATAATTTCCTTAACATCTCCAAATTCCTCCTCTGTCATCTCGTTGAAATTGGGTAACTCAATCACTTCCGAGCCTTCACTTGTCTCTGAGGCTTTCAATGACTTCTATTCTTCTGTTGCTGACAAAATTCGCTCTAAAATTCCTCCTACTCGACATCATTTTTCTCAATGGCTCAAAAACAGGAACTCTAATTCTTTCTTTACTTCCCCTACTTCTCCACAGGAAGTTTCTGAACGTTTTCTTTCTCTGAACGGTCACAAAGCTTCTGGACCACACAGCATGCCATATCCTTTGATCTCATCTGTTCTAAATAGTCTTTCAAATGTTCTTTCCAACATTATAAATTTTTCCTTCTCCACTGGTGTCTTTCCTTCTAAGCTGAAAGAGGCGAGTGTCATCCCCATCTTTAAAAACAAAGGCTCTTCTCTTGAAGTTGGAAACTTTAGACCTATTTCTCTCTTGTCAAATCTTGACAAGATCTTCCAGAACCTCATGCATAAACGTCTGTCTAGATTTCTCGAGTATTCCAAAATTCTATATCCTTATCAATTTGGCTTTCGCTCTAACCACTCAGCCGAATTTGCTCTCCTTCATTGCATCGAAAAAATGTACAAAGCTGTTGACAATGGCAAGTTCGGTTGTTCCATCTTCATAGACTTGCAAAAGGCCTTTGACACAGTTGAGCATGATATTCTTCTTTCAAAGCTTGAGTTCTATGGTATTCGAGGATTGCCACTTGATTGATTTCGTTCTTTTCTTTCTGATCGCTCACAGTCTGTCTCTGTATCTGGATTTAAATCTAAACTTAGACGCATTCTTCACGGAGTCCCACAGGGCTCTGTTCTGCTCTTTCTTCTTTATGTCAATGACCTCGCCAATGCTATTCTTTATGCGGATGTCAACCTATTTGCAGATGATACCATGTTATTTCATAATGACTATTCTTTAAAATCCCTGACCAAGAAAGCTAACATTGACTTGAAACTTCTAACTTATTGGCTTAATGCCAATAAGATAGCCTTAAATCGAACCAAAACCGAACTTTTAATTTTCAAACCAAACGCAAGGCCATCAATTTTGACGACATAATTAAAGTCAATGGTCAAAGATTGCGTCCGAGCAAAGTTGTGAAATACCTCGGTACCTTCATCGATGACGAACTAAACTGGAAATATCACATCAACTTTGTCTGTAACAAACTCAAGCGAGCTAATGGGGCCTTGAGTAAGCTTCGTCACGCTGTACCTGAAAAAACTCTTCTATCTCTTTACTACTCTTTATTTCATTCTCATCTTTCATACGGTGCTCAAATTTGGGGCCAACGTCAAAGTCTTCAAACTCGCCGTCTTCTGGCTATTCAAAAACGAGCCCTGAAAATTATGTCTTTTTCTTATTTTATTATTATTATTTATTTATTTATTTGTTTTGATTTTTTGATTTTGTTATCTTGTTATTTTTTAATTTTTTGTTATTTATTTATTTATTTTTTTGCTTCTTATGAAAACCTTAGAAATATTTATACAATGGTCTCTGATAATAAATATTTATTGTGTTTTGTAGCTTTTTATAGGGGGCCACCTCCTTAGTTTAGATGCAAATCTATGAGTGTGGTCTACCGTCGTGTTGAAAACAAATACATGTTGAAGACAAATACATGAAGACAAATACATGATCTGAAGTCTTCAAACCAAGCGCCTTCTTGTCTTTAAATTTAGGAAGAACAGATCGTTGCAAGTAGGGAAAACTAAGCTCGAAATATTTTCTTACAAGCACGTTTTTGCACTTCCCTGTCGATCAAATGCTTAAAATTTTGGTATTCCGAAAATAAGTTATAGATGAAATCCTGCCGAAATTTTTCCGAAGGTGGCCGAAATTTTTGGTTCTTAATGTATTCTGTGACACGCCAGTTATTCAATAATAGTCTTCATATAACTGCAAATTGGTAAGAAGTAGTCAGCAAAAAGCGACTAATCATTTTTGGTGACTAAAAATTTTTCTTTTTGACCTATTCTTATAACATGAGAAATTTTCAGTAAAGAGAACACCCACAACAACATTGTAAAAAGAGGAAACTATTTTACGGTTATGGTAACTACAAATCAGTATGGAGCAATTCGTGATAATTTGCGCCAATCTATCACATTACAACCAAGCGAGGCTAAACAGTTTACCATAAAAAAATTGGAAAAAAGTCTATTGGAATCAATACGATGTCAAGACTAAAAGATATATCTTCAACATTTGTTTTAAACCACGTTTCGCAATTACTGGTTCTGAAACACGATAACATTCGAATACAAGACGCATGAGAATGAATCCGACCTATCATCCCTGATACTGACAACTCCATCAGCTCTCTTTCGATATCTAGTTGCTCACCGGTGTTCAACAGGGTATTATTGGCATGAAGTATCCCGTGTTGCTAGCGCTTGCAACAAAATTTTTGTAGAGTGGATAACTTAGCGGCAATGTGAAATTGGAAACTTCCCCAAACTATTCCCTTCGCAAAACTCCATTTACACATTAGTAGCAAGGTTGCTTAAAACTGATCATTTTTTAGTAGTATTGTTGCTCGAAAACGACCACTATTTAGTAGTAATGTCGTTTAAAAACGGCCACTGTTTAGTAGTAATGTCGTTTAAAAACGACCACTATTTAGCAGTAATGTCGTTTAAAAACGACCACTGTTTAGTAGTAATGTCGTTCAAAAAGGACCACTGTTTAGTAGTAATGTCGTTTAAAAACGACCACTGGTTAGTAGTAATGTCGTTTAAAAACGACCACTATTTAGCAGTAATGTCGTTTAAAAACGACCACTATTTAGTAGTAATGTCGTTTAAAAACGACCACTATTTAGTAGTAATGTCGTTTAAAAACGACCACTGTTTAGCAGTAATGTCGTTTAAAAACGACCACTGTTTAGTAGTAATGTCGTTTAAAAACGGCCACTGTTTAGTAGTAATGTCGTTCAAAAAGGACCACTGTTTAGTAGTAATGTCGTTTAAAAACGACCACTGTTTAGTAGTAATGTCGTTTAAAAACGACCACTATTTAGCAGTAATGTCGTTTAAAAACGACCACTATTTAGTAGTAATGTTGTTTAAAAACGACCACTGTTTAGTAGTAATGTTGTTTAAAAAATGACCATTACTTAGTAGTAATGTTACAAAGGGAACAAAAAGAAAAACAAAAAAGATAAATTATCGCGCAAAAAGTTTTCAAGTGTGTTCTTTCGTCAGTTGAAAGGTGGAAAAATGGTAAACAGCTTAAAGAGCACTGGATAAAGGAAGGAATCTACCAAAAACCAAAAATCAGTGTTATGAAGCAAATACTTGTCACTGGCCTCTGCATGGACGTATGGGAAGAGAGATATAGCTTACATCTATAGCCTTTGAAATTTTATTATTGGAAATGCTTACGAAAACAATAAACTTAACCATAATTGAATAAGGCAGAGTTTGTCAATTATAATTACAATAACAGAACAGATAAGCGGAAATATTTTTCAACCTTAGCTGTGATATCTCGCGTTTCACTGGATTTATATTTATAAGTGCGAGTTAAACGAATGTTAAAAAATGGCAAAAGAATGAAAGAAATACGCGACTCTTTGTACAGTATTTCATCACTTAATTTCAAATGCTCTTTCAAATGGGAATAGCCAGACAACCTGGCTGATTCTCATCACACACCATATAAACTATATTCTATCTCGAGGAAACAAAGCCTTACAATAAATAGATAATTAATCTTTAATAGTCTTGCTTATTAAACACACCAAAAGTTATGTCGAGAAAAGACGGTAAATTAGGGAAATCACTAATGGTTGAAACAAACAAAATGGGAGAAGCAAAAATGGCTAACAGAACATTAATGTTTTTCTTAACCTTACCCAGCTTCATTCAAGCGGTTTCTACTTCAAATACTTCAAATTCATCATCCACATATTGTATTGATTTACCCATCTATGATGACAACACCACATTCTGTGGATTTCTCAAGGTTGGACAAGAAGGATAAACAAAACAGAAGGTAAAGTTATTTGCGCAATACCAAGTGTCTTAGCCTGGTTGTTTACCTTAATCTTAATCGTAAAATATCAAAAATATATGGCAGTGACCTACGATTGGGAGACTGTAGACGCAACAGCTATGGAGAAGTTATGGCAATTTATCAAAGTTAAAGTACTCACTGTTGCAAAGTTGATGTGGGATGCTATCGATGTGACCATCGATTCATATTTATTCTATCAACTCGAAATGGGAGAAATTCTAGATCCGGAAAATTTACAAAAACAAACATGTGAACAACGCAATCATGGCGTTCGCATGTTTCGGATGTTTAAAAATTCTACTGTGTATATTTTTATTAAAGAATAATCCCAATTTCGAAAGCTTACAGATGGTAAAAAAAGTTGCGGTTATCGTCACATTCTTTACAGAAGATGGACCTGAACTTTTTCTTGAGTATTTCTATGTAGAAAAGTTCGTAATAAAAGGTGTGTGGTATTTACTGGCACGAGATTTCGTTTTGGTTTTAGTGTTCTTTGTACTCATCATCACTGAAGTGGTGGAAATAAGGGCGATGTGCAATATTGATGTTCGTTTCTCTTCAAAGACCAAGAACCTTTCGAGAATTTGGATACGTGTTTGCTTCAACAGCGGCTGTATCAGTTTATTGATGCTAGTTCGTGTGATTGGAGCCACGTACCAATATCACACAGGGAAATTAAGGAGGTCCTGTTTTGACGTGGAGAATGGTAAACTCATTCAAACACCGTTCGACAAGTCTTGCTTTAGAGAAATCGATTATTTCATTTTTGCATTATTCATCATCTGCATGTTTTCAACAATATATCATGTTCAAATAATGACCATAAATCGCCTGAGGGCGCTAAGATGTCGTAAAGACGTCGTCAAGACGTCTTTCGAAGACCTCCCTAAAACATTGCTAAATGATCGCGAAGTGGGAGTCGCAAAAGACGTCCCAATCACATCGTACGTCACAGGATTATGAAATTTTCTATATCACACGTGAATTTTATAACCCGGGAAATCCTCTTTGCCTTATTTATTTGTGATTACTCTATTTTAAATTCTTTCAATCATGCAACTGCAGTAAAACATATTCGATGAATCTTTATCGACTGATTGCTTTTGAAAATTTACAATTCTTTCGAAGGTCGTAATTTGAATCTGTATAGAGATGTCTCAAAAACGTCGTGAAAGCATATTTCACACGACCAATAAACAGAATTCGATACGAATGTAAATTCTATATAAGCATGTTAGTGTTACTCGATTTATACTGTTTAATGTTTTAATGATTTATACTGCAGAATGAAATTTGAAAATTTTCATCAGATTGCAATTTGGTCGTAAAAGGATCCCAAAAGTGACATCCCATTTTCAGACGTCCCTACGACGTCGCAAAAGGATCTCAATACCAAACAACCATTTTACGATTAAAATGAGACATCTTAAAGACGTCGTGTGCCCACTGGGATACTATCAAGAACGCAGATTTGATCAATGTATAATTTTGTAATAATCACGTCACTGTTGCAGCTTTTATAATTTTATCAATTTATTTAATTTCTGCATCAATAACTATTATTCAAAGTCACAATACCTTTCCTTGATTTTTTCTTTTAATAATACTTGAAATTCATGCAAAGTTTCTAGCTGATCCGCCAAAATTGCTTACCACCCAAATTTCTTCCCTTAAGGTATTTTAAAACGCCTGTATTATACTATAACGTTAATGTTCTCAGGGAATCAGGAATAATATTCTTTTTGTTCTCTTCTTCCCTACAAAACGAAATCTGCCCGCCATTTGTTGGTAAAGTCTTTTGCATGAAGCATATGGAGTTTCGGGGTGATACCGACCAGGTTCAGCGATAGAAATATATTAGTTCTTAGATTTTTTCCTCTGAAAAATATATAAACGATTATATAATTTAGATTTATGTTGCCAGTTTATTGAACTTTTATTTTCATGAAGTGGACAAGGAAATGAAACCAATGTGTGAATGTCTGTATTTTATATATTGATATATTGATTTATGATATCCACACACATAATGTACCTTTCCAATTGCAGCACAAAGCTATCCAATCGAGTTGGACTCGAACCCGCGAACTCTCGCTTGCAGGGCGATTGTTCTAACCACTAACCTACCGACTACCTGACTTTTTATGCCCCACTTTGTAATTATTTTGCCCGACCTTTTTCTAATTTTCAAGCTTCCCCACTTTGTAATTTGTGATCCTATTTTACCTATTTATTTCCTAATGTCTATACTGGAGATGACTATTTAATTAGATTTTTTCCATTTTTTTGCGCATGGTCAGCGAGTAGGAAAAAAAAGCAATTGACTCGCTAATTATCAGTTTGTTGGCTTCATTAGTTTGCAAATTAAATCGACTTAGCAGAAGGTGATGGTAATATTTTGAAGTTCTTAAGCGCATGTGCAGCAGGAAAAACGCAATTGAAGTTGCCCAATTCCAATATTCTGAAAACAATAAAAAGAATACATAAATATAATATAAATAAATAAAAAAAACACTGCTATGAGTTATTGAGCTGTTTTGAATAAACTAATGGGCGCTATCTAATACTGTCCAGCTATGCACGCCATAGGGACATGTTCAATTTCCTCTTTCGTAGTTTAGGTGTATTTATTACTTTGGTCTGAGTTTCTCTTCATAAATTCAAATTTCTTACGAATGAGGACACAATTTAATTTCCAACTACAATCTTCTCATTGAATTTTCTCATCGATAACAGAAAAATTTTCTCAGTCAGTGAAAAATTCAATTCGAACAAATGAATGAAAACTTTTTTTTGATATACTTGTCATCGTTGTCATCTAACAAAAAATAATTGCTTCAAAGACTTGGTCGTTCCTTACACTTTAAGGTTTTCCATTTCTTCACAATTCAGATTTGATGAGTTTGTTCATAGCACTAAGAAGAGCACTTCGAATTTCTGTAGCTGTAGGTCTCAAAGAACTAATTTGTTGTTTACATTGTATGAACACGTCAAACATATGAAATTTCAACCGCTTACTCATAGTTTGATCGCCAACCAGGTATTGCATGACATTCGGGATTTTCCAAATATCAACTTTTTCATCATAACCGTTCATTTTTAAGTTATCGAAAGGCAAATGTTCATGCGGCCATAGTTGTTCTGGTGCTACAAAATCACCAAACAATTGTCTGTGGCCACACTTAATTGAAATATTCTTTTCAGCGCTCACTTGTGGTAAAGCATCTAAGTCTGATACAACCAGGCGAAACTCATCAGTAATGAGAAATTGAGATAAAGTCTTCATCAGGTCATTACTGTCGCACATGACACGAACACCGAGTGGGCTATCATGCAAAAATTCGAGAATTGATAAATAATCCAGAGAGAGGTTAATTCGTATCTGAAACTCCTTCTCTCGTGAAAGGTTTTGACCGGCAAGGATGTTATTCAGTTGATCTGATGAACCGAAACGATAGTACCTGGTGACCAGCTAAAACAATAAAAAGAAAATAGTTCAGTGAAACTAATTGAGGTTTATTAGATTTGTGGAAAGTTGAAAGATTAATAAGAACAATAGCATGCTTCGAAAATCTTTTAACGCAACATATAACACAGTGCGTATACGCGAAAGTGGATGCACATATTTTTCCAAAGACCAAGTAAATCTCTGAATAGCAAAGGCTGGAATAAAGCTCTTTCACAAAAATGCATTTTTTCTCCCTTTTTTTTTTGGAGTTGTCAGAGGAAAACGTTTTGGAATTTCTAAAGATTAAATCCACTAATCAACTGGGCGGCGGAAATTGAAAGAAAAACCTTTTTCTTCCCTGGTAACCTCTCAAATCATGCCCCAAACAACGTCGGTCCTAGAGTGACATAAGTTTTGAAGGGCGATGAAGAGAGAAAAAGAACTTTGGGAAGACATATTTTATTCTAATTCACAGATCAGCTATTGGTACTAATCTGGGAGGTTCTTGGTAGTTTTTATTTTTTCCAAAAAATAAGTCAAAAATTTATTGATTTGATCAAAATTGGACTGACTGGTTTCTGTACGTAGTACACAAAGAAATTTATGGAAGAAGTAGTTTTATTTTGGTTTCTATGGAGATGATGTCATGCATTTTTAAGCACAAAATAGGAGAACAAAATTCGAATTTAACTTTTTCAAGAGCTTAACGGAAAAATTGGACCAATAACTTGCACCAAAATATTCCGAAAAACCTTTTTGTGCATTTCATTACATTATAAAGGAAATCTATACTTACTACCAAGTTCTCCAGCTTTTCGCAATAACCAATCAAATCGATGACAAATTCCGACTGTTGAAAAGCAATCAACATACGCAATCCATGTAGAAAGTCATCTTTCAAACGCTCACTGCGCGGTCTACTATACATAACCTTTAAACCATTATAAACACCA
This sequence comes from Turritopsis dohrnii, assembly GCA_027922465.2. Lineage (NCBI taxonomy): Eukaryota > Metazoa > Cnidaria > Hydrozoa > Anthoathecata > Oceaniidae > Turritopsis > Turritopsis dohrnii. The sequence continues at coordinate 364,628 of BQMF02000153.1, read as the reverse complement.
ATATTTAATCTCTTCACGTAACCATATGGTACTTCTTCTTTCAGCTCCACATCACGTATCTGTCCACATGTTAGAATTTTCTGACACTTTCCGTGCGCGTTGAGGAACATATGCGGTACACACACCTTTGAGAAGTGGAATCCATTGATGAATGACAGTGCCGCAAGACATAGTAACAAGTGATAAGCTGGCATATAAAGCGTTTATTTTTTATTGTTTAAGTATTATCTAGCAAAGATGATTACATTGCTTATGGGAAGAGAGATTGTACGAGAGTGAAAACATATTAGTCGGAACGCAAGGCGACAATAAGTCGAATCGATTGGGATGAGAACATGCTGTCTTCCTTTCAAAACATTTTACATTAACGCACACGAGGCTTGGATTATTGTTAATGCAACTTAATGAGCATGCGCGGAAATGATTTCAATGGAAAAGCAGATTTCATAGAGAAACTTGAACTGAATGTTGCCTCATAACAAAATTTCGAATATACCAATCAAAAACTACATGTTTTTCGACAATTCCATGTTTATTTGACTAACAAGCTTTCGGAGGCGTACCGCTCTCCATGATCACGTCAATAGTGTACAAACAGATTAAATTTTTTCTAAAATATGTTACATAATACAATAGAAATTAAATGCTAGAATAATTCTAAAGGTAAAGATTGGCTAGTTTTGTTTAAGCTAGGTTTGTCACGGCTAATTAATAGACTCTCCTTGATGGTGAGCTTAAAGTCGTTAGACTCACGAGACAAAATATCAAAATCGTTAAACGAAGGAGAGACAAGACACTGGCGAGAATGCTCTAACACGGCAGAAATCTGATTAGGCTGTAGTGATTTCTGTTTGTCAGTTAAATGCGAGATTCCAAGATGCTCACAAATTCGGACTTTGAAATGGCGTTTAGTTTTGCCAAAATAAGTAGCATTGCAACTACTACACTTAAAACGATAAACAAGTCCAGATTGCAGCAACAACGGAATCTTATCCTTAAAATGAAAAAGGGATCGTAATTTAACACTAGCACGAAATATAACACGAATGTCACAGTGCGGTAACTTCTCTCGGAAAAGGCTATGTAACTGAGAACGAATGTTTAATGAAGTATTACCCAAAAAGGGTAAAACAAACAAAAACGGTTTTTTCGGAACGGTGTGAACCTCCAACTTAGGTCGATAAAGTCTATTGAGAAAGGTCCTGATACAAGAATTAATCATATTTGAGGGGTAACCATTCTTCTTAAAGACATCTTTAAGAAAAACCGTTTCCTCATGGAATTTACAATAGTTAGAGCAAATATTAAAACAGCGATGTAATAAAGAGTACATTAAGCCATGTTTATAAGATGTAGGTATAAAGCTATTAAAATTAGTATAGACACCACTAAAGGTTGATTTACGATAGATATTAGTTACAAATTGATTCCCTTTCCTAGATACAAAAACATCCAAAAAGGAGAGAGTAAAGTTATTCTCAATCTCCTTAGTAAATGAAATGCTTTTATGTCTCGTGTTAAGGTAGTTATAAAATTTGTCTATATGATCCAGGGAAGAAAACATTACAAAAATATCATCTACATATCGTTTATAGTATGTAGGCTTAAATTCAACAGGGCATTCATCAAGCCATTTCCGTTCATAATAGCACATAAAAGCATTGGCTAAAGTAGGTCCTAGCGGTGAGCCCATGGCTACACCATCAATCTGTTTATAATAGCAACCGTCAAATATAAAAAAGGATTCAGTAGAAGCAAGTTCTAAAAGTTTACGAAAATCCTTTTTGGAAATCCCATTGACCTTAGTATTGGCTTCAGGAAACAATTGATCAACACAAATATCAATGGTTTCATGAAGAGGAACGTTCGTAAAAAGAGAATCAACATCAAAACTAGCCATATAATGAAGAGAGTTCTGAGTGCAAATGTCATTAGCAAAAGAAAAAGAATCTTTGACAGTAAATTCATTGGTCGTAATAGTAGCTAACAAAGGTACAAAAAACTTAGCTAAGGAGTAACTAGGTGTACCAATAGCAGACAAAATAGGTCGAAATGGAGGCACACCGCTAACACAAGGCTTGTGGACTTTAGGCAGGCCATATAACACACCTGGCTGAGAACCACAAGGGCTAAGTTTTTTGTAAACAGTTTCAGTAATAATATTTTTTTCGTATAGACGTTTACAAGCGTTCTTGATTTTATTTTCAATACTAATAATAAAATTAATATCTTTTCCAGCTGGTATATCAATTTTTCGAAACTTAGTGGCATCATTAAGGAGCGATTTAACGGCGTTATGATAATCATGCTTATTAGTGATAACAACTACATTACCCTTGTCAGCTTTTTGAATGACAATGGTTTCATTGTTAAGCAAATTGCGAAGGGCAGCTTGTTCGCTGGGGGATAAATTAGACTGAGCAGGATTGTTGTTGTAAGAAGAATATGATGAAAGCGCTATATCCTTGAGTCTAGTCTTGACAAGATCCTTGTCAAAACTGTTCCCTGACTCTGGCTTAATATCACGCATTTAACTGACAAACAGAAATCACTACAGCCTAATCAGATTTCTGCCGTGTTAGAGCATTCTCGCCAGTGTCTTGTCTCTCCTTCGTTTAACGATTTTGATATTTTGTCTCGTGAGTCTAACGACTTTAAGCTCACCATCAAGGAGAGTCTATTAATTAGCCGTGACAAACCTAGCTTAAACAAAACTAGCCAATCTTTACCTTTAGAATTATTCTAGCATTTAATTTCTATTGTATTATGTAACATATTTTAGAAAAAATTTAATCTGTTTGTACACTATTGACGTGATCATGGAGAGCGGTACGCCTCCGAAAGCTTGTTAGTCAAATAAACATGGAATTGTCGAAAAACATGTAGTTTTTGATTGGTATATTCACTGAATTTTTATTAGACAGCTTTACAACAAAATTTCGAATGTTCAAGTAAAATTCAGTCCGCGGAATGATCAAGCTTATATGAAATACAATAGCATTACATGTGATAAAGAATAAAGCTATGTGAAAGTCAAGAATATCGAGTCTGTTCTTACGTTCTGCTGGTATAGGAAATAGAAAACTCATTTCGAGAGGTTTATTGACTTGTAAAACGTCAACACCAGTGTCACCTAATGTCAGCTTTTTTCACCAGGGTTGAATACTTTCAATAAACCAAAATGAATATCTAAAGAAGCTTGCATGTCATCAAAATAAAAACAATCCATCAAGTTGCACTTGTATCGTTTCAAAACTTTCACGAATTTCTCTTTCTCCTTTCGCATCCATGGTCGTTGATTATCTGTCATTTGATACGGTGTCACATGGACCTGAATACTTGGAAGAAACGAAGAAGCACTTTCAAGTAAATTTTCTTGAGTGACCCACGCGCCAGAATTACCACAATTCCCTGAATCTAACCAGATGACGCTTTTCACCCCTCTTAAAAACTCGTAAGTTGGATTACTTTCATTCTGACGTAGGACAGGCAGTTCGTGTAAGATTTGGTTAAGTACTGCACACCCTTTGCTAAACCCCAGCATTGTAACTGGAGCACTAGGTGGGAAGTTGCTTGGTTGGTTGGTTGCTGTAACTAAAAAGTTAGTGTTAGATCTGACGCACCTCATTTCAAAGTCACAAATTTTGTGTATACACAGTAAACTCCTGATAACTCAAACTCTCGCTCGATAACTAGAGCTTCCAATAATTCAAACTGTTTTCGAATTCCCCTTGAATCCTCGCTAAGACTTTCTCATAAAATACCACTCGATAACTCGAACATACGCTAAGTCGAACCATTTTTTTGTTGCTGTTGTTGTCCCCGGAACCAAAATTCCACGATAACTCGAAATTCAGAGGAAACCTTCAAATTAGGATGGTCTCGTAATTCTTGCTTGTTTAGGAAAAAAGAAAGAATCTTCAACCTTTTTTCATGTTTCACTCATCGCTCAAGCTATCGAATGTCTTGATAAATGGAACATTCGATAACCCGAACTATTCTTTTTTTTTTTTTTGTCCCTTGAAGGTTTGAGTTATCGGGAGTTTGGATTGATACCGTTTGACCAACGCCCACCGTCATTTGGAAATAGGAAAATTAAGATCAGTTTAAATTTAGTAAATACTTGTGACTCCTCATTTTTCGAAATTTCAATTAAGAAATGATTCACACAATCAATATCATGACAAACAAACCTTGATCGCAGACATTTTTGAAAATCTTGTAAAGATGAGTTGAAGCATGTATTACGTCATCCTGGTATTCAGGAACTCCAAACATATTACTTTTGACAAAATTCTCATAACATGAAAATGTCTTCAAATGCATTCTACTCGGACGAATGATCCAAATACAAGCGTTTTGAAATTTCTCGTACAATATATGAGCAGTGTTTTCAAGACAAAATTCCTTCCATCTGTGGTTATCTCGATGAGACATCATATTCTCAAGCATGTCCTTTAAAGTAAACATAAACGATGAAACGAATCAGAACAGTTTTAGAATTATATCGCATTTCCTGAGAACGATGATAATCTTCTAGTGAAGACTTCCAATAACTGGTGCATTCGGAGGTTTGGTTGTTGGATTTCATCAAGGAGACGCAGTCCTAACTCCACTGAGTAACGCACAAGTATGACGAACTAGATCCTTTTAAAATGTTTTGATTTTCAGGCCTGGTCAGGAAAGGTTTGGGCCTGGCCTCCGCCTCCACCCAGACACAAAATGGCGAGTTCATTCATTCATTTATTTATTCATTCATTTATTTATTTATTCATTCCCCTGACCTCTTAGCTGTCAAGAATAGATCATACCTGTACGTCACCTTGAAAGAACAGCACATGTTGTTGGATCGCCTCACCAAAGTATAGAAGAACATCATTTGATAAGTTTCCATGTCCATCAACATCGTGAAGGACTTTCATATGCATGGATGGATCCTCTACAAATCATATATCATGTATTTGACGAGTTTTAAAATAATAGCATTACATGGATAAACTTAAGTGCTATTATGACATCAGTATTTTGTTCAGCAAATGTTCACAAATTCTTCACATATTTGCAGGTAGGCAGATCATCGAAATTTGTTGGGTTTTTTTGAAGTAGTTCCGTTAACATTCAAAAGAAACATGCAAATTCTGGACCTACCAAAGGATCAGACATTAATTTTGAATACCTTCAAGTAAGAGAGATATATTCCTTATCCAAAATTGATGTTTGTGTTTCTAGAAGTAGTGGCGAAGTGATACTTGCACTATGCAACATTAACAATTTTACAATGATTGGCTTTACATGTTTTACTCACATAATGCTTCATAACAAATGTCTTTGTATTGTTATCATCATAGTATATTCTAGCAGGTATGGCAGTTCTCTGCATGTATACACTCAGGAAAGTACAACTGTACGGGTTAAAAAGACAGGACAAGTATCAAATGAAAGGTGTGATACCTTGTGAAGCAGTCATAACCATTGCTTTTGTGGTTGCCATAACCAACCAGACCACCTGCCAATCATCTCATATGAAATGAACAACACAAAGAAACTTTTTGAGTAGAAAAACCTTTCAACATGTTCGGTTATGGACGATTAAATCTCTAAATGGGAAGCAAAACAAATATGGAGGAAGGAAATAAAAAAAGGGAAGAAAAAATAAATCACAAATGATTTTTTAGATCCTGTCCAAATCAGTTAAGTAAATAAAAAAACAAACATGGAAGAGAGGCCAATTTGTGATAATTTATAATATACATAAACAAGAATCCAATGAAACCACACGTGTATAATTATAAAAAACAGTGAAGTTGAAAAATCAACAAGGCTTATATGTGTACATGCAATGCAGTCGATAATCAGAATATCTAAAACAAAATCTCAACCTCCTAGTGGAACCCCTGTTGTCTTGAGGCTTAAATGTCTTGGGTAAGAGACAACATACAAGTTTGACCATGGTTGAACACACTAAGAGTAAAGACATTCAACATACAAAAAATGCGTTTCAGCTTGAGGAAGCCTGTTTAGAAAGCTGAAATTGCTTTGTAGATTTCAAATGAAAAATAATGTATTGTGTAGGTTTACTATTCAAGCAATGTCATGAAAAATCAGAAATTCAAACAAACAGTTGTTGATATCAATTTCTTGGCAAAAGCTGAAATGACATTCAGACAAATATTAGCAGCAAACAATGAAAGACTCCTATTAAAAAAATCGCAAACGACTCATTGTTTCTTGTAGCTATGACAAATAAAATAAAATGTAAAATCCAAACACAACCCCCTCCTACTTAAATGAAAAACAATACCATGTTAGCATAACTGAAGGAGTATAAATTGCATGTCTCAGATTTTCTTAAGTCATACATTTTTGTTAAAGATCATGGATGTAATCTCAAAAAAAAAGTTGTAGATGCTGAATAAAAAGTTGAATTTTTGTTTCTTTTTTAGGTAAAACATAAAAAAATGCAAAACTGCATAATGACGTTGCTGTTATTTTTGTGCATTCAACAATCGATAGCACATTTATCAGATGAAGACGAGTTGCTAAATCGATTGAACGAGATCATGATAGACTCCAAGTGGGATCAATTTGACAACAAATTCAGTGAAGAAGACAATCAAGATCTGGTCCAACCAGGAACGCCTCAAGCTATTTGCGAAAAAATTTGTAGATATATATGTACTAGTGACGGGAACAATTGCAAATGGGTCTGTTTCAACAAGACTGAATGTACGCCATTGTAAATAGTCTACTTGTAAGAAAGGAAATTCTATAAAATACAAAAATTGAATAAAAAACTTAGAGATCTCGCTATGTCTTAATGTAACTGATCTGATGCCGAAAGAAATCACAGAAATCATTTTTCAGTATCTCTTTATTGGTTAATGTTTAATATTCAAACGGACATATGGTGTAAATAAAACAAATAACTCAGAAATCACACAATCAGAAATATCTTTCAGCAAGTAAACATTGTACTACTTGAATTAACGGTTCATAATAACTAAAGTTTTATTGTCTTGATTTCAGATGTTGGTTTTCCTTCTGCCCATTTCGTGAGTTTCAACGAGGATTCTTTCGCTTCCGTTTGGAATTCAGGTTTTAAACTACGTCTAAGTGCTTGGGCAGCTATACGCGAGAACTGCAAGTAATTCAAACCAGCTTGTCTCCAATAAGCAACCATGTTTAATGTTATCTTATTTAGTTCAAGCAGTACCTAGATAAAGAAATAGCAGTTCAATTATGAATGTCCGTAAACATAGACTTTACATTTATTCAGTGGAATCTTCAATGAACATGTGTTTTGTTCTTGTTCAGGCTTGTTAACAAAATCAGCATCAAATTTATCAAAATAATGTCCCTGAGATCACCAAGACAGAATCAAAGTCAAAAAATAAAATATTACCGCATCAACATGCGTATAAAAGTACACAATTTTCTTTTACCAAAAAGAAATAAAAAAAAAAAAAAATACTACAGCCAAAAATCATCAATAGCTTCCAGATTGTGTACAAATCTATCAGGTTCATACAATTTTCTAAATATCAAACATATTTGAACATAATTTGCTTAGAAAAAACATCACAGTCTGCCAAATGTTGTATTTTTGGTAGTCCCATGAAACTAGAGGTGCAAAATTATGAAAGATAATTTTTGTTTTCCATTTTATATATGGATTTAATTCATAAACCAAAGTTGCCACTCTGCAATGGACTTTGTTCCAGCATTGATGAAAATTTCCCAAAATCTTTCCTAAAATCTTAATCCCTAAAAACTTTACCTGTTCATCATTGCCTTAATCAAGCACTATTTTATCTGGATTTTATTAATTGGACTAGCCTATCAATGTGCAGGTTTTTTAAGCTGTCATGTATACCTTAAGAAGTTAGAATTTTGATCTTTTTCAATGTAAACAAAAATTACTTAACTTTAATCAATTAGCCAGATCTACATAATGATGAAGTTTGAACAGATGAGTTTACAAGTGACATTGTGGTAATAAGCAATAATAAACAATAAGCAATAACTTTCCTCAGTAATTGTTGTATTCAAATGTTAAATACTATTCATCAAGTCATTTCTCTGTGAACAAGTTTCATTGCATGTAATTAGATGCTCTCTATACACTTGAAAGTCAACCTATTTGGTTTTCAGGAGAACCTTTAAAGACAACAAAATAAGATTTCTTTTATAACGTACATATTAATGCCAAATACTAACATTGTACAACAAAATTTTCATTGTAGTGTCAAACATGTCAAGTTGTGATTGCATGAGTTAGTGAACAGAACTTTATAAATGAATCAGGCTAAATAGCAAATGGTACCTAGGGTGTAACCCTACCTTTGAAATGACATTTTCCTTTAGTGTAGCAGTTTATTTGTTAGCCTAGATTTTTTTATAATTACTTTTATGTTCCATGCTATATTCATAAAGAGTTAATAATCAATTTCCAAAATCTTTTTATTTTGGTATAGGGCATACCCCTTTTAAGTTCTACAAAGATAGTGTACATTATTACCTGAGTTCAGACAAAGAAAAAACAATAATGAAGGATGAATAGAATGCAGTGGTGATACGAGAGACATTAAATGTTGCAAGATTAGACAATAAGTACTTTAAATCATTAGCATAATTGTATAGCAGACGCACACTGTTTGTATTTAGTTTTCTTTCTCGTGTTTTATTATGTAGTTAATATATTACGACTTTCGCAACTCTGTAAACATTGAAGCTTTTGATTTCCTTTCAGTATTCGAAAAAACACCTTCCAAATCATTTAAACAAATGCAGAGTCAAAAATACAAAAATTCAAAATCCGTGTTAATTTGATACCATTTAAAAATTACTCAACAAATTTGTGCTCAACATCAGTGTGAAAGCAATACATTGAGACCCAAACGGAATGTGACAGTCGGGGAAAATCATAGTAACCGATGGGGATGACTGATGTATCTGTGACACAGGCCATGGGGTGACAAACAATTTTGGACCTAAATTTTTTTTGGGACGGGTTTGTGACATCATCAAAATCTTTGATGATATCTCTGTGTATAATGGAAATTTTTTTTGATGAGCTTTTTGAGCTCTACAATTTCCGCTGCAGATTCCTAAGTTTTAATTTTTGTAAGCTCTTTGGTGGTGACACAAAGCAGGCTGAACATGGGCAGCGCCCAATGCTGCTGTGGTATAGCTAGTATTTTTTTGACCCCACGGAGAGCTAAATCAACAGACAGTATTTTAAAGTGTACAATAGCATGTATAGATGAGTTTCTGATGTTAATTACCAGTTAAAGATCTGTTTAAACCAAAAATTTAATAAACTTCACAAAAATAGATTTCGAGTGCTAATGAGTATTATTTTTAATAATTTTTTTTGTCTTAAAAACGCCTCCTGAGAACCGGTTTAACCGACAGTGTGCAGAGAGCATCTAATTGCCAACCAAGATGCGTGCGCATATTGATAGGAAATTGACTTGATCTATTTAAGCATTTATGTTGAAACTCACAGCAATTATCAAGCAAAAAACACTAATGTTTATAAACATCACGTCACTTAGAAACTCATCTATATAATACCAAGATGATGCATACAAAAGTTAATAGTCCATTATGACTTGATCAATAATCTTCATTAAATTTTGAGATATCAAGGTTAGAATTGTCGTGATTGCCGATGATAAATAAATGCGGCGCATATATGAATGATCAAAACAGCCCGCATGGTGTTTATGTTTGAAACATTAAGAAATTGATGAGAAAAGATCACATATTTATAAAAAATATGAAAAAATTTTCATTGGTTCAAATTATCGACTATCCACGAATGATCCAATACGGTGGAGCGAGGATAAATAACACAAGGACAACACACCATGCATGGAAATGTGCCTTAAAAAGGGGGTTTTCCTGCTCGGAACAAACAAATTCGACTGAACAATCACTATTTGCGTTAAGCATCTTTCATATTTTATACCTTGCGCTTATATGTTTGCGGTTTTCCTGTCTTGACATTTTTCCGCTTAGGTATAATTAGAAGTTTCTCTGCAAAACGAACGCGTGTTGTGTGTGTGGTAGCCGGCTGGACCCCAGCCAAAAATGCTAACTCGCTTAGCGATTTATAACATCATTAATCCCTAAACCTTGGAAACCTCCCATACCCAACAAAAATTCTGGTTGTACGCCGGAGTTATACCAACATTTTACTGCTACTGAGAAGTAATATTTCAATAACACATGCAGTCCGGGTTGTCCATTAAATTGGTACCATTTTGGGATAAAATAACGAGAACCTGGGTCTACTTCCTTTTTAAAAATCGTAGGTTTTATTTTATTATCACGTGGTGTTAACTGAACTTCTAGATGCTACATTCAAATTTGCGTCCTAATGGCACGTGATATGTATTTCTCATTGAAGAAAAGTACATAGCTGAAATTCTGAACGGAAATCTTGCTCGAACAGCTGGTCAATCAAGTAAAAAAAAGAGCGTAGGATTCTATTGTAAAACTTTTACAGAAAGATTCGAGTTCATCGACAACAAAAGACAACAAGAAATGATAGATGACAAACTTGACAATCAACTGCCCTTATCGTCAGTTGAATTGAAAAAGTCTTACCGATGATTCGGTTATTGCAGTTCTTGACTTTGCTAACCATTTTAAGAATTGGTTGCTCACTGGGAGTCACGGGTAAATATTTCAATTATTGTCCTGGGAACAAGAATTGAATGAATGGAATGGGTGAATGAATGAATTTTTGTTTGAAAAGTGTTTTCGTATTACGGTAATATTTCAGGAAATACATGTTTGTACCGAGAAAGGACTGATGTCAGAATTAAAAATTTAAAGTGAAACAGAAAATTTGTGGATGGAATGCATTGTTTTGTGTACATTATGTGAACAACCTTTTCAAATGCAAAAGAATATATTATAAACAAATATCAGTCCTATGAATTTAGGTCGGCACTCTGCAAAAGCCGACCTTTAAAACCGATGCGCGTAAAATTGCTATTTTGCCGACCTATCTTAAATTAAATTCAGAGGGCTGCAAGATCCTGCTCATGAAAATACATCCATCAAGTTTTTTGCTCTTGACGGGATATGTATTGTTATTAAATCACAGACTTGGAATTATTAAGATTTGCACTCCTTGCGTTTTTTATTTTTCAAAAAAATATGAGACAAAATTTGAAATAAAATATAATGTAAATATAAATAAAATATAAATCATTTTTGAAATTTTGGAAAGGAATGAATTCAGGCCTAAGCACACTGAAAGACATAATCGATATTAAGTTCAGAAGACCTCTTTGTTCATTATCTTGTGAGTTGCGGTAGTCCTCCTCTTTCCCTCTGTAATAGAAAATGTAGAATATTTGGAGTGTGCTAAAGCACATGCGAAGTTATCAATTATAATGAAATACAGTCGCCTCTCGGTTATGCAAAGCTGCACTTATTCAAATTTTTTAATTATTGGAACCTAATTTTATTCTCCTTGGATTTCCCTTAACAAACCTTTGTAAATTACCTTCAGTTATTTGAACCTTCACTATTTGAATTTTCATTGCAGAGTATTCGAACCACTTTTGCACCCTCCTGGGCGATAAAACCCTACAGTTGTTCAAACTTTTCCCAACTAAGAAATTCAAAAATTTACGAGACTCTTTATTTAAAAAATAACCATATATTTTACAATATTTTATTCATCAGTTCGTCTGTTTCCAGTAAATTGCTGTAAACATGGGATTCTCATTCCCATAATATGGGAATGAGAATCCCATATTATCATCCCCAAGGTTTAATGCTTTTCCAGTAATTTTAACACAATTGTTTAATGAATCAGATCTTAAAAAGTAAAAAATTGTTTTTGTGCATTTCCCTTTTGGTAAATGACCAACAACAGTGTTATCGCTATCAAGAACAACCACTGCGTACTTAGCTAAAATTACTTTCAGAGAAATCACATTTAAAGATTTTTTCTTCTTCCATCGCTTGTGTAAACAAAATTGAATAGCGATCAAATTCTATTGTGAATGTGAGATTTTGGAATGTATGAAAAGTTAAAAAGGTAGAAAACTATCTCATTGAATAATGATAGTGTGTATAATTATAAAGAAAACCACCTGGTTTTATTTTTAACGATAATAAAGCAAAATATTGAATACGAAAAGTAAACAAAGCCGAAAAAGTATGTATGGCGTCATGCATGTGCGTATATTGAGAGAAATCTCTTTTATTTCACCGAAAGATTAATTACTTGTGTAAACAAAGATTTTTTTGCCTTTTGGTTTTTGCTAATAACTCCATAATTATTTGGAATTTTAAAATTCTGATTGCAGAATCTGTTTTTAAATAAAAAATTGAAAGGAAATATTGAAAAAAAATTTTTTTCAAAAAAATTCACCTCGGAGGGTATGGGACTATCCTTAACAACTTCATTCTGTGGCGATGGATATGAAATTAGGGAGACTCTTGGTAGTCTCCTAAATAAATTTGTCAAGTTCAGTTTAGAGTCCAAAAGACAATCTAAATTGGAAAAAATGTTTTTAAAATAAATGTTTTAAAGTAAAAGTCTCATTTATTAAAGAAAAATAATTACTATATTGTTATATAGAGTAGTTTTCAATGAGCAATAGCACTCACCATACCAGTACATATATCATAGTCCTTAAAAGCATTTCATGAAATTAGAAATAGGCCATTTCAAAGTGGTTTTTCAGTTATTCGAACTCATGTTTATTCGAACTAAATCTTAATACCCCTTTGAGGTTCGAATAACCAAGAGTCAACTGTACTTTTTTTATAAGAACCAGTAAAATCAGACCTGAGGCCGGTTGTTCTTATTTTTGGAGCCTTTTTCAACCTGGTTTGTTCTTATTTTGTTTTCCGCTTTTAGAACACAGTTTCACATTTACAACCTCCTTTTGTTTTTATTTATGGAACTTTCAATAAAATAGAAGTAATCTTTTTTAAAAACAACTGGTAAAAAGCATAGTTGCTGCTCGGTAATGACCCATGAAGGTGACAAAAAAAACAATAAACTTCTAAACCTTTTGCCAGTGAGAGAACTCACATCATGAATTGTTCTTATTTTACAAGGAAATTCAGGCTCAGGCTGTTCAATGATTTGAGCCTCAGATTGTTCTTATTTTTTCTTATTTTTTGACCAAATCTGAGGCTCGTGTTCTCACAAAATTCTTCTTAAAAAAAAGCGTATATGTAAAAAAGTAACTTAAATTTGAGACATTTTTGTTTGTACCTATTAGAACAGCCAGATTTTCCATATTATTTTCTCTTCTTCTCACTCACCCCCTGATATTTAGTTTGGGCTGCCTTTTTAAACAGTAAATGTCTGATATCTATTGAACCAATAATTTACAGTGCTGTTGAACTTTCGTGCTGCCATGGTTCAGATGCAGAATTACATGCTGATTATTGGTATCTTTTCCTTACCTAAACCTGTTGATTTTGAGACCCAGGTTCTTAAGTGATTATTAATGAGTATGAAATTAGAATCATCAATAATATTAGGGGGTATGAAAGTACAATAGCACCTAATCCACTTCATTGCTCAAATGAAAATGTTTTTCAAAGCTTGAATCACAACTGTCATTTGAGAATTCTGTTAATTATATAATTATAAATAAAGCTATGAAAAGTGATGCAACATTGAAGAAAATCAATAATACATGATTCAGTAAAATTTTAAACACACCTTGATAAAATTGATTTTGACACGAGTCCTTGTTATAATGGAAATAATTCTGTGTGCAATTCCACCCGAATTCAAGAATCAGAAGATGTTTTAAAGGTATTCTATAAGGAGCAACCTAATAGATGATGATAATCCTGCACTAAAAATATTCTTTTAACATGACATGTATTCATTCAAAAAAGTAGTCATAACACTATAAAAACGTTACTTGAAGCAATGACTTGTTTAGTCACATGTTACTATTTCAATGTTTATAATCTTGAAGATAATGTTTACTTTAATACAAAAGAAAATAAACAAAGTTATCACGAGTTACTATGACAAACCTAGGACTGATTATTTAGTCAGTGGGTATCAAGTTCAACGTAGAAGTGGTTTTCAATTTCTGATTGTGTAATTTTGCACCCTGTGTATTTTAGAATGCAGAAGTTTGGCCTATGTGTGTCAACAAGATCCTGAATGTTTAGATGATCGAGGTAAGAGGACAAAAAGACAACATGTTATTTATTGTAATACACACCTGCAATCAAAACATAATTCAAATTTTATCACAGCTTCTTTCACTCTTACTAGTTTCTAAGAGTTTATGTGTTCACATGTAAATGTTATCTAACATTTTTCTTTCAGTCTTTTTTATCAAGTGTTTGAAAAAGATTTTAAATAGTAAGTCTAATTCCTGTTGCCTATTGAATAATTGAATCTGCTTTTATTATCTGTGGCCTTTTGAAGGTTTTCACACATTTAAGAATTTTGTAAAGTAAATGTACCCAGTCCTAGTCAAGTTAACTTCATCTTTTATTTATATAAGAATGTATAAGGAAATTTTTGTCAAAATTCGAGGACACATAAAATCTTTCTAGAGAGAAAAACAATAAGAAAAGTTTGTTTTATGATAAAAAACTTTTGAATACATGATTTACTAGCAACTACACTGATGTTTGGTTCTCACTTTATTTGTAGGGAAAACAATACTTATAAGATATCAAGAAACATGCTACTATTTATTAGCTACATAATGTTTTATTTTTACCTTTTCCAGGTCAAATCGACAGTGAAAACCGTGCATTGCTTCATCATCAAATACAGTCAGCAAAATTTATTTGGCAACAGCCATTGACTACCAATGATCAATTTCAGCAATTTTTAAGTTCGAACGAGAGACTTAAAAGTACTATAAATAGTTATTTTGACTCTTCCTCCCAAAGACAATTTGCACAAATAAAACAAAGTCCACCACAGGAATATTTACAAGATATATACAACATTTATAAACAGCAACAGTCCACACAAGATAGTGTACATGTGTTACAAGATCACAGAAACGAATACTCACTTCCGAAAACAATAAACGAGCCAGAGAACAGTTTCCTCTCTTTAAATGATCCAGAGATTACAAAGAAAAAGAGAAACTTATTAAAAACTACTTTTGAGTTAGTGAAAACATTGCTTGATAAAAGAAAGGAGTATGAAGACGTACATATTATAAGTGATGCAGCAGATACTTCCAGTTCAACTTTGAAACAAACTAAGAAAGGTGCCGTTATTGATGAAGTAATTCACCCTTCGACATCATTAGTTGATAGCGGGGAAGATTCATCCTTTGCACCTTCTGACATCACTGAAAGAAACCAAGAAACAAGTTCCACTGATTTATCTCACAAACTTGGCGATCGAGAAGAGATTGCTGTTCCTGTATTGTCTGAGAGAAGCGAAATTGAAGTCCAAGGTGAACTGTTGTTTTCATAGTTTTTCAATATGCTGTTGATATGCAGCTTTTTTTATGTGATTTCCTTCGCTCTTTTGTAGAAGTAAAAAGAAATCAAGAAATATTGCTTGTAAAAACTTTAAACAGGTTAGTAAACTCACGTTTGATATTTTTTTATTTTCTGCTGAGACATTTCTAGAAAGTGGACAAACCTTTTTTACATATGTTGTAGCATTTCAACAGCAGATGCAGGCAAGTTCGGTGAAGAGTTACAATATATCCTTTGGGGAATAAACTCCTCTGACCACCAAATATTTCATTTATTGAGGTAAAAATATTTTCTGTTCTTGTAAATTTTCACCAATTTTATTTTTAATTGTACTGCACATATGTATGTCTATTCGAATCCATTAATTCAGAAATGTAAGTTGTTGTTAAATGAATTAACTGTTTCTTTGTTTTTAATGTTTTAGTGTCAACAATAACACAATATACTATCGTATGGTCACAGATCCAAAATGGTTTGAATCTGCTGATGATATAAAAGCTGTCTCAGATAAGTTACAAAATAGTAAGCAAATGTTTTTAAGGTGCAGTTCTTCTTTAACAGTAACGTATCATCAAGTTCTAAAGTTGCTTAGTAAAATGTATTAATATATTAATTATTTTCTTCTATACATTTTTGATTTGATTCAAATTCAATGTTGGAAGCATATACTGAAATTTGAGAATATTGTTTGATAAATTGGATTTTTTTTGTTCAGATTTAAAACTTCGAGAGCAGATAAGAAAATCCACTGGAATTACTGTCATCGGTGCAGACACAGCAGAAACACCGGTTAGTTATTTTTTTCATTTTTGATAGCTATCTCACAATGTTTAGCAGAAATCTACGGAAATCCTATTGGACACTTTGAATATTTTCAATACCTGTTTTATGATTTTGGTATAGTCTTGTGAATTCCATGCAGTTTGCAAAAGTAATATTTTGCTATATTTTTTTCTGATGACAACATAGTGTAAATCCAAGACCATCGTGTTTTTCAGCTGTCATTAGAATGTCGAAAACCTTTCTTTCAATAGACTCAATTAAAAGCAGTTCCTTTGGAATCAATCAAAGAATCAAAAGATTGGGATAAATTGACGGTTTTCACCGCAGTCATAAGCGCTTGCATTCTGGTCCTTGTTATTGTGGCGTTTTTTATTTGTTACATTAAAAGGTAAATTCTGATTTAAGATACGAAGTGTATTATTGTTCACGCCATTTTACCAATGATCTTTTGGTGTTCCTATTTTAGACGGAACAAAGACTCATCTCCTGTGGCTTTCAAAAAACAGGAAGCAGTACAAGATTACCAGGTAGTTGTTCATCAATGTTCGCGAACTCCAAACAAAGTTTGCATTGAACAGAGAATTAACGTTGTTTGTGTGTTTATATGAACTCCTCATCAGAAAGTGACCATGAAAAAATAAATCATCCATTTAAAAGGGGGATGCATGTAGATATTCTCTACAACGTAACTTCCAACAAAAAAGTCGTCATTTTACACCAGTGAAGAATTTCATCAGAACTGGTGTTACATAAAACAATATAACATTTTCTTTTCTTTATCAAAATATCAACCACAAAACAAAGTATCAGGTAGAAAGATCAACAGATGATTGAGAAGGCCTTTCTGAAAATCCAATCTTCACGTTGCATGTGTTAGTTGAATATCTTTTTAAAAATCACAAAATTGATTAATGTAATATTGTAGAAAGCTGGGAAACGATGATCACATCACAAGTTTGCTACTGGCAATGTTCAAATCTTTGCATTGACAATGATATTTATTTCTTTTGTGATGGAAAATAAAGTTTTCACCTTTGTTGTAATACAGGAACTGTGTCGGACTCAGATGTCCGTAAAGAACTCCCGTCCTGAAGAAGACGAACCAGATACTGATAAAGAAGGAGCAATGAAGGGTGTTTGGTAAGTACTGTCTCATTTTCGATAAAAATTAATTGTGAATAAGTTTTTATGAAATTACTTTGATTTTTTTCTTTTACAGGGGTGATGATTCATTCCCTCACAATATGGACATTACAACAGGCCATGTCATATTGGTAAGTTTGTCCTATATAGTAATTAGTAATTGCAAGGTATTGTCTAGTTTTTAACTTCATAAAGATAATGAACTGTTTTATAAAGATCATGAGAAAGCCAAGTCAGCAGTTTTCTATAAAAGATCTCTACGAGGGAGAGTCAGCTGATCATTGCAGACTCATTTCTTACTGTTCAAATAAGTGATTTTAACTGCTGACGTCAGCATACTGCAACCCTCAGTTCTATGTGTTCATTATCTTTAAACAGGTTTTGTTTTAGAAGATGTGTATTGATGTACAGGATGAGTAGATTTTTTCAACATAAGTTTTTAGTGTTTTCATTGAAATACACAATAAGATTTTAGGGATCACTTAAAGACATTTACTGTACACAATAAAATTCGAGTGATCACTTAAAGACACAAATCAGTTTCTAGATGTGAAAATTAAGTAGCTTGTTTTTTGAAAATTCAGAATTTTCCATGTTCCTAACAAATCATGAAATAACCTTACTGTGTGATTCATCTATAACGACTTTGTTTAGGCATACATGGAGGATCATTTGCAGAATGAAAATAGATTGAATAAAGAATGGCAGGTAAAATCACCCACAACTTGATCTCCCTTTCACTTTTTGTCTTTACGCAACAAACTTTTCCTACTGCGACAATGAAATGAAATTTAAGCTTCATACAAAGTATTTTATGTACTTTTATTCCTTTAGGCATTATGCGATTATAAAGCTGACGAAAATGATTCCTCTGTTGGTGCAGACCCCAAAAACAATTCAAAAAACCGCTTTCAAGATGTACTTCCTTGTATGTTGTCAATAACGTCTTTTTTTTATAAACCGTTAATAAAAGAGTGAAGCGTTTACCTATATACCTTGTTCGTTTTTTTTAGATAATAGGACTAGAGTGAAACTGCGAGAAACTTCAAATGCGTTTCATTCCGATTATATTAACGCCAACTTCATTGTATGTATCATTTTCCTTCTGATTTCCTTCCTTCATCTTCCATTTTCCACACGTTTTTTTTTTTTTTTTTTTTTTTTTTTGTTACTTCTATTTCAGACCGATGCTGACCCAAGAAATCCAACATACATAGCAACGCAAGGACCGTTAGACAATACTATTGCTGACTTTTGGCAGGTCATAATTGTTGCTACACTAACTTTTCTTTGCTAAGAAAACTTCAAATATTAGTGCTTTACTGATTTTCATTTCGTATTTCATAACAGATGGTTTGGGAGAACGGAATTGTAGTGATAGTTAATCTGACGAAACTGTCTGACATGGGACTAGTAAGTTTTATTGTTTATTTGTTATAAATGATCATCATCATAGCTTGTAATTACTTTAAGCTTTCTGTCACTTCTAGCCTCAGTGTCATCGATACTGGCCAGAAGACGGAAGTGAAATTTATCATGTTTATGACGTAAGTTCTCCTGTGCATTGTTTATATTTAAATACATCATACTTGGTACAAAAAACTGATTTGTGTTTGATTTGTATATAGGTTCATTTGATTTCTGAGCATATATGGTGCGATGATTACCTTGTTCGAAGTCTGTATCTGAAAAATTTACAGGTAAATATTTTTTAGATTTCTTTTGCTGCTACCTAGATGTCATTTTTGTTACCATAATTTGGATATGTGATTTGTGTCTCTAGACGGCTGAAACGAGAACAATTACACAATTCCATTATTTGAGTTGGCCGGACCTAAGCACCCCTGATTCGCCGAAATCATTACTTGAGTTCAGACGGTGAGTTTGTGTTTTACGAAAGCTCAAAATGTTTCAATGGTGATATGTTCATTTTTGTTTATTTTGATTTGAATTCTAGGAAGGTGAATAAATGTTACCGTGGTCATGCGTGCCCTATCATTGTACATTGTAACAATGGGATCGGAAGAACGGGGACCTACATTCTTTTAGATATGGTTTTAAATAAAATGGTAAAAGGTAAGTTTGAACAGCCCGTCTGCTGTTTTTAATCTGGTTTATCATAGTTAGTTAACTTTCATTTTCTCTTTGATCCAAAGGCACAAAAGAAATAGATATTGCCGCTACTCTGGAACACCTTCGAGATCAACGTGCGGACATGGTTAAAACAAAGGTAACAGCACAAACCTGTTTATTCATAGATATAATTAAACAAAAACAACGTAATATTATTATTTCATCTTTAGGGACAGTTTGAATTTGCACTGACAGCTCTTGCTGAAGAAGTTACTGCTATATTAAGTGCAGTTCCACGATAGTGTTTCCAGTTTATTTCATTAGAATATAATATTGACCTATTTTCTTACTTAAACATCATGAAGTAACTTCATTGTTTGTGATGATAATGTTGTTTTGGTAATTTATTACTTTTGCATGTTTTATGGTGTTTATTTAAGATTATTTAAAATATAGAATTATATAGCTGTAAATAATTATGGCTACTCTGAAACTGATTATGTGCAGAATAAATTATCCGATTTGGTGTATGGTTAGGAAACGTGACAAATGTACCGAAGTATACCGAATAAACCTGTCACCATTCATTTCGTTTGAAACTCAATTTTTTTTTTACTTTTTTTTGGAAATTCGCAAACTATTTTATTCTCCACAGTTCTCTTTTAGGTAGTGTTGTTTTAATTTCTTCATCTTTGTAAGAATCCATTTTACTTTTAAAAATGGTCATTCTTCTTGCTTGTTTCCCCTTAGTTTTTTATGGAAATTCTGTTTGTGAATCATTAAGTGAACCAATAACAGATGGTTTCATGGATTTTCCTTTTTGTAAGCAGAATTGCTGCCTTTTTTAAGTATTAGTATTACATGCGATATCAAGGAATGATATGAAACATCTCATAAAATGCTACTTGAGTACTTCCACTACCTGATCTGTCATATTCTATCAGTATGAGCATAATAAACTTCCTATACCCATTTTAGAACTTATTTATAATTATTATAAATATTTTTTTCATAATGAATTTCTTTCTTATTTTCATATTAATTAACGTTATTTTTTGAGAATTATTTTAATGTCTTATATCATATACTATTAATCATTATTTTGGTTAAATGAAATCCTTATGTGAAACTGAGCTGCGTTTATGTAACTGACCCAAAATAATCTATTTTTGGTTGGGGTGGAAATATATGACTTTCATTTAAAATAATGTCTTCTGTATTCCCTATTTGTTCAGTTACTGAAGGAGTTATGAAATCACTGCAACGAAGAGCATTTATATTGAAATAATGTGTACATTTCTTTAGAAATGCACTCCTTTGCAGAGATTTTTCAACAAATTTGCCCACTGGGTTAATATTCATTGTCTGATTTTGCTTGAACATGTTCAGAAATGTTTCAATGTGTTAAAAGCAATACACTGGAACTTTAGAAAATGCAACGAAAGATTCACTTACAAAATATACGTCCGTACTTGACATGCGCATTGTGCGATGGCTACTTGATCGATGCGACAACATTGGTAGAATGTTTACATTCGTGTAAGTATCCAAGCTCATTAGTGGTTCATTTTTTTGGTCAGTTTGATCTTGTTATTAAAATTCTCCTGTTACATGTTTTTCAAGTTTGCAGGAGCTGCTTATTACGATATCTGGAGAATTCATATAATTGCCCAAAATGTAACACAGAAATTCATAAAACGAAACCGTTAGAACACATCAGGTCAGAAGATAGTACTCAGTGATGTCAATTTCTATTGTGATTGTTGTTGTAATATTCTTTTCTTTAATTTTTTTTCAGATCAGATCCTTGTTTGCAAGAGATTGTGTATAAACTTGTTCCTGATTTATTTGTTAGTAAGTGAGGCCATTTTGCAGATCAGTATATCAATTTACTTAAGTATGACCATGTCCTTGAATGATGTTTTCAGCTTTGAACCCTATGACGCAATCAAACTAAATTTTCAACTTACTTTCTAGAAGAGGAAAAAAGAAGAATAATATGGCAAGAATCTAATTCATCTGCAGGTTTCATTCTAACTCAGTCACTAGTCTTCTGTAGTGTGTTGTGTATCTTATACCGAACTTACAAGCATGGAACTAAAGCATATTGATCAAAACACATTCCATCCCAGTGGGCAATATCATCAAAAATTCACTGCAATGGAGAGAATTTTTATTGAAATGATGTGTATATTTCTATAGAAGTGCACTCCATCACAATGTATTTTCAACAAAATGGCCCATCGGGATTGCTTCAGTTATCATTTGAATATTTCTCAAGGAGTAAGACAAAAAGCTCAGATTGTTCACATGCTTTAAGCATGCATTAAAGAAAGATTTTCCGAAATATTAAGTAAAATTAAGGTTGAGTTTTTGTGTTTTTTATTGGTGCTTATAAAAAAGTTGTGGTGTCAAATATTGCTTTCTTTACAATCTGCCAGTTTTTTGATAGACCATATCATTGCTACCTGTGTCACCTGTGTGGTCAAGAAAATATTAATCTTTCTTATTCCCAACCAATTTGTATTTAACTTGTTATTAGGAGACCCCCATGTTCAAACAACTGGGAGTTCTGAAGATTCCAGGATCCTCGTCACTTTGAAGTATTTCAGGTAAGTATAGATCGTTGGTTTTTTATACCTAAGAACATCACAAATCTAGTCACCTAGTCATCACTTCAGTTCGGATTACCTACATTCTTAGAACCTGTTAACCATCAATATCTTGGTGGTGATGTATTGATAGCACAGCCCTCTACTGACTCTTCTATATTGACTCTATATTGACTCTTCTAAGCACGGATCTTTCGTTTTTCTTATACCATGGTTACTTTAATGGCAAGTAACTTCTCGTCAACTTGTCAAATGATTTTTTGGAAACATTATGAAAACGGAGCTTCTTGATTGCCATATGAAAGCAGTACTGTTGAGTTCAAATTTTTCTGATATTAGGGGTACATCTCGTATGGAGCGAATCAAGACTGAGCAAGTAAGTGCGAACTTTTATCTTTTATCTAATTGTTATTAATAAAAAAGAGGGTTGCAGTATGCTGATGTCTTCAGTGACAATCCCTCCCTATCCAATATGAAATGGGTCTGGAAACGAGCTGTTAACTAATTCGGAGAAAGGTTAACAAGCGATTGGCACTTCTGGAGGACTAAGGAGTTTCTCAAGACCTTTATAATAGCTTATTGTCTGAAGTGTCTGTTCGGTCATTTACATAGATCTGTTGTTCCTTCATTTATTCAGGTTTTACATTTATTTCCGACGCGATACTTGTGTTGTCAACCGGAGATGCCAGTGCGTGTCTTAAAGAAGTTCGTTCAACATAAATACGACATATGTTTAGAGATGTTTGAGGTAACCGTTTATTTATCTTGAAACCACATGCTGAAACCACATCTTGAACGACATAACAGTAGGTGTTTATTTTCAGTTAGATCTTTGGCGAGGTGACGAGACACTTTTGGACGAGTTAACTTTAAAAGAACTTGTCCAAATATATGGACTTTTTCGAGAGGTATGGATACGAAGTGATATTTATCTATTACGTAGTTTCTCATTTGGTTTATTTTTAAACGCCACAAGTAAACCGCAGTAGGTCTTCCTGTGCATTGTGGAAATCAAACATTTGTTGCTAAGCAACACTAACGCGATTTCTTTATCTTCTTTTCAGTTTTTCCTGTTTTCGCGATAAAGTAAATTCTATTTCTTCCATGAAATTTTTATCTATTTTGAAAATCGAATATCCCTTTGTATGGTGTGTTGATGGAAATGCTGATGTCGACATTATGATTTTGTCGAATTTCTATTTGAATATAAAAAATTCATTTTAAAGAAATATGATTAGTCAGCGAGTTGTGAATTAACAAAGTAATTGGTTAACCCTGCACATAGTCGATGTTGTGTGTATCCAGAGTATTTCCAACAATTGTACAGTGTAGGCATTTAAGCTCATCGTGAATGATATCTCATTCAACATCTCGCATTTTTAAAACAATATTTCATGAACACTAGCCCCACTAGTCTTTAACCATTTGTAATCTAAAGTTAAAATGTCTGAGACATCACTTTAATTGAAAATATTGGTGAAATTATGGATACTAAGGGTCTGATTACATGATCCCGGTTAGACGGGATGAAATTTCATCCCGCCTTGCCGAGATGAATTTCAACTCGGTGTTACATGCAAAATTTTCATCCCGTTTAGGCGGGACGGGACAAAACTAACCCTTTGTGTTTTGAAGCTTTGACAAACTACGCATGCTCAAACCTCAAACTTGTCCCGGTTGACCGGGACGAAGCGATTACATGGGAAAATTTCATCCCGCCTAACCGAGATCCCGGCTCTTGATAGCCGAGATCTCGGATAGGCGGGATGAAAATTTTATCATGTAATCGCGATGGGAAATTTATGAAGATTTGACCAGGAAGCCAAGACCTCGGCAAGGCGGGATGAAATTTCATCCTGGCTAACCGGGATCATGTAATCAGCCCCTAAGAACATATGATGTTCAAAATCGGTTTTTCCAACCAGGTCGGTTTTTCATGGTTTTGGTGAGAAGACATTTCCCAAATTTCCCAAGTCATTATCCAAATCGTAGAGCCCCTTATTCTTGTACGCCTCTCAAATTTTTAATTTTATTTTATTTTAGAGGAAACCTTTGGAGTTGCATTTTAGTTTGTATCCAAAATTCAAACATGAAATAACGGAGATAAAGATGTCCACTACTTCACCTATAACAGAGGTGAAAGCATCTACTGCTTCTCCCATGACGGAGATGATGATATCTACTACTTCTCCTATGACGGAGATGAAAGCATCCACTACTTCGCCTGCAACGGAGATAAAAGCATCTACTACTTCGCCTATAACGGATATGGAAGCATTTACTGCTTCTCCTATGACGGAGATGAAGACATCCTCTAACCTTTCTATGACGGAGATGAAGACATCTTCAACCCTTCCTTTAAACCTATCTAGGCATAACAGTGAAATGCTTCAAGGAAATCATTCAAGTGATAACCAAGATACAAGTGTATCGCCTGAAAACGATTCGACAAGTTTGATTGGAGCGATTCAGAACGAGACTGACAAACCAGAAAGCACTTCTAATAGTAATGACGTCATAAACTCTATAGATGAGCATGCAATCTCTCAGAATTCCAATAATGGAGAAACAATAGATAGCGACGAAAGGCTGTCTTCTCGGGCCGAGGACGTAAGTCCGGAAAGTAGATCTACAGATGTAACTGCATCAGAAGATATGGAAGTAACTTTATCATCTGAACGTGATGCAATGATGACAGAATCCTCCCCGAGCAAACTGGCGTGATGGCGTGATGGCTTGTAATTAATTTATATCTTCTAAATATTTATCATGACATAACGACGACGGTGTTTATCATGACGTAACGACGACGGTGTTTATCATGACATATCGACGACGGTGTTGATGTTTGTTTGGAACTGAAATTTCAACTAGTTAGATAACTATATTCCATACTTCCTAGCTTCATATTTTATGAATTTCCCTCATACATAACCAACATCCTGCAGAAAGTTGATATGCGGCCTGGGAACGTTTAAAAAACAAACACCTTCAACAATCATAGGCGGTTAAACGTGTTAATGGCGTATGGAACATGGGCCCAAGGGTTAATTTTTACTTTTCTATTGAGAATCCTCACGGCGGCTGTCCCGTTGAAATTCCCTAGTAGAATACAATATACTGACATTCCTCCTTTATAACCAGTTCATCATCTTTCAGATTAAGATGAGCTTTATTACAAAGACCATTAAAACACTGGAAACCATGGCAAAATAGTAGCAAAAACTAGTATCCCGGGTAAAAACTTTTTACCGAACTTAACTTCGAAAACATTAGGTCAAATCCACCATTCCCGTGTACGTACCCCGTGACGAAAAAATAAATCATAGAATCGCAACTCAAAAACATCCCAGGTGGCGTCGCTCGCCACCCATGTTCAGTATGTGTTGTGTCGCAAAATTTAAGTCGTGTAAAAGAATTTTTTGATTTTTTTAATTCATTTCTTACATTCAGAAAATTTAAAACAGAAACAAATAGCAACATGGCTCAGAATATATATTCATACGCAGAAGAGAAGTAACTTTAATGTAAAAAAACGCAATATATAACACAGAACCGTTTACCCAGACATACAAAACCAAACATTGAATAATATTACAAAAATGATACCTTCCAACTTTTTCTTTTGTTCAAAAGTTACTACTGGACTGCAACCATTAATGAATTTTTGAAATGATATATTTAGTTCTTCCCAAAACCATCAACTTCATGATTAAAACCATGAGTTTCATTTCTTTGTGCTTTTTTTATTATTGCCTAAAAGAATAATATTTCAATTGTAATACCGAAAATAATAATAAAAAAAAAAGAAACAAAAAAAAAAGAAATTCAAGTACGCATTTATCCTAAAAACAATAACTAAGAACAAAAATTTACACAGAAGATAAAAAGTGACAAATAAAATCATACAGCCAAAGTTATATACCTAGGCATAGTACGTAAACGATTACCATAACACAAAATATGCATAAACGCGTTAAATATAAACTTAAGAAAAATACAGCCAACAACGCTTATTTTTTGTAGGATAGTTTCATTGCACAGTCATTAAATTACATAATCCATTCTTCTCTTAAGTAACCCTCTCAACATTATAACCCATCATGTGCTTCATTTCTACTTAACAGATGAAAACATTCAAAAAACATATATATACAAAAAACCTAATCATGCTATGACGAAATCTAAAGAAAAACAAAACAAAGTAAAAGAAACTTTGAAAATATATTAACCTTAAAAATAATAATTAAAAACACAAACGTAATGACAGAATTAGTGAAAAATTTTTAACATATGAAAACATTCGTGGAGCCATTTTTTATTTCCAGTTCAAAGCTCCTCCTCTGCGCTGGAAAATTCAAAACACAACAGACAACATCCCTCTTATCCTTTATTTATCCACTAATACTAACTGTGTTTTAACTAAATAGATACTATTTTAACTTTACCTTTCAATACCAATTCACATCATCATGATAGTAAACAACAATATTGATCATGTTCTGTTGTAGCCATTATCAAACACTTCTAAACTCTTTTACTTTCTATATTTCATACCTGTAAACAAATTAATAACACTCGATTAACTTTCCAGCATACTTTCCTATTGTAAACATACATTTTCTATTTGTTTTCTACTGCAATTTCACTACCATTTTTATACAGTGAAAGACATAAAAATGCTATCTTCGTAACTTCATAACTGTGGAGCCATTTTGAAATAAATAAAATAAGGAACAGTTCGTTACCAAAACAAATCAGTAACTGCTCGTGTAGGACCTGCATCTTTATGATCTGATCGTTTTAACTCTGTTTTTATTCTCTTTTAACGCTGTATTTATTAAATCCGTTTGACTCATGTACTTACGTATATTACTTTATATCTTTTCCAAACAATTTTCCACCGAAAAAAAGTAAAACCATTTTCACCAATGTAAATAAACATCATCCTTTCTTCAACTTCATCTACACTACTTCTGTACTGCTGCACTCCCATAACTATTTGATAACTATAAAAAGAAATTCGTAAAATCAGCACGACTTTCTTCCACTCGTTCTTCGTCTGGTTTTCATCTGAAAAAACCTATATATATAAAAAAAACAAACATCTGTTCAAAAACTCACCTACGCATGTGTGCTACCTGCTAACTAATCACTTACACACATGCTGCTGCCTGTTCTTTTATTAATCGTTCGATCTTTCTGCAGCTTATCTTTTAAAAACTTCACTGCACTTCTTCTGTATATCTAAATATGATTTTTCATTGTAAACAAATAACTAACTCACTTGCTACCCGTGTTGTTTTATTAATAAGAGTAAAAGTTTAGCAAAACGTTTTATAATAATAACAATACCTTCGTGTTTCTTCGTCAGTTCTTTCGTCGATTTGCTGCCTAAAACAATCAAATTTCAATTGAAATATTCGTATACAAAAAGAAACCCGTCTTCTTCGCGAAGTTTCTTGCTCACGAAATGATCGTTGACAAATTTCGAACGATTAACATTGCATTGCTCGCACTCCTCCAAAGACGTTTTTCGGCTGATTTCCACTGCGCAAGCCAAAAATAACAAAACGGAGGAGCATATACTAATCGCGAAAAATAAAAAAAATCACTCTCGCTTTGGCGTGGTTTTACGACGAAAAGGGAAAAAATAAGAAGGTTTTGACCGTGCAAAAAAAACAAATATATCACTCTCTAAAATAAAAGTGGTATGCACAACGCGAATTAGTATAATAAGACTAGTATCCCGGGTAAAACCTTTTTACCAAACTTAACTTCGAAAACATTAGGTCAAATCAACCATTCCCGTGTACGTACCCCATGACGAAAAAATAAATCATGGAATCGCAACTCAAAAGTGTACCCATGTTGTAGAGCTCGAAAAACTGATCAAAAAAGTGTATGGGATCGTTTCGCTACGACCAACCATTGCAGAGATATCCTCGATCAAAGATTTTGATGACGTCATATCCGCAGTACCAAATAAAATTTAGACCCAAATGTTGCGTCACCCCATCGCCCGTATCGCGGACCCTAAAAAACGTCAGTTATCCCTATTGGTTCTCGAGATATTTCCCCAAAAACGTCGCGTTCGAGTGGGGCTGCAATGCAATGATTCCCCGTGATCATAAAAAAACTGACGTCAAATGATGCCACGTGCTTTTGGAATGATCGTGAAAAAAGTGTCTCTCGCGTCTACGTGGTTTTACGCGCACATAAGAGGACGATGACCGTAAAAATTAAACAAATATATCACTCTCTAAAATAAAAGTGGGATGCACAAAGCGAATTAGTATATATAGACTAGTATCCCGGGTAAAAACTTTTTACCGAACTTAACTTCGAAAACATTAGGTCAAATCCACCATTCCCGTGTACGTACCCCGTGACGAAAAAATAAATCATAGAATCGCAACTCATCCCAGGCGGCGTCGCTCGCCACCCATGTTCAGTATGCGTTGTGTCGCAGAATGTAACTCTTGCAAAAGTTTCTTTTCAGGCATTAATTTTTTAATTCATTTCTTACATTCAGAAAATTTAAAACAGAAACAAATAGCAACATGGCTCAGAATATATATTCATACGCAGAAGAGAAGTAACTTTAATGTAAAAATATGCAATATATAACACAGAACCATTTACTAAGACATACAAACCCAAACATTGAATAACATTACAAAAATGATACCTTCCAACTTTTTCTTTTGTTCAAAAGTTACTTCTGGACTGCAACCATTAATGAATTTTTGAAATGATATAGTTAGTTCTTCCCAAAACCATCAACATCATGATTAAAACCATGAGTTTCATTTCTTCATGCTTTTTTTATTATTGCCTAAAAGAATAATGTTTCAATTGTAATACCGAAAAAAAAAAAAAAAAGAAACAAAAAAAAAAAGGAAATTCAAGTACGTATTTATCCTAAAAACAATAACTAAGAAGAAAAATTTACACAAAAGATAAAAAGTCACAAATAAAATCATAAATTCAAAGTTATATACCTAGGCATAGTACGTAAACGATTACCATAACACAAAAAACGCGATAAAATATAAACTTAAGAAAAATACAGCCAACAACACTTATTTTTTGTAAGATAGTTTCATTGCACAGTCATTAAGTAATTAAATCTTAAGTAACCCTCTCGACATTATAACCCATCATGTGCTTCATTTCTATTTTAACAGATCAAAACATTAAAAAAACATATACAAAAAACCTAATCATGCTATGATGAAATCTAAAGAAAAACAAAACAAAGTAAAAGAAACTTTGAAAATGTATTAACCTTAAAAATAATAATTAAAAACACAAACGTAATGACAGAATTAGTATAGCTGAAAAATTTTTAACATATGAAAACATTCGTGGAGCCATTTTTTATTTCCAGTTCAAAGCTCCTCTCTGCTGGAAAATTCAAAACACAACAGTAAACATTCCTCTTATCCTTTATGTATCCACTAATACTAACTGTGTTTAACTAAATAGATACTATTTTAACTTTACCTCTCAATACCAGTATCCCGGGTAAAAACTTTTTACCGAACTTAACTTCGAAAACATTAGGTCAAATCCACCATTCCCGTGTACGTACCCCGTGACGAAAAAATAAATCGTAGAATCGCAACTCAAAAACATCCCAGGCGGTGTTGCTCGCCACCCATGTTCAGTATGCGTTGTGTTGTGAAATTTAACTCGTGTAAAAGTTTCTACAGGCATTAATGTTTTAATTCATTTCTTACATTCAGAAGATTAAAAACAGAAACAAATAGCAACATGGCTCAGAATAATATATTTATACGCAGAAGAAAAGTAACTTTAATGTAAAAAAAAAATGGCAATATATAACACAGAACTGTTTACCCAGACATACGAAACCAAACATTACAAAATGTTAATTCAAAACAAATTGATACCTTCCAACTTTTTCTTTTGTTCCAAAGTTACTACTGGACTGCAACCATTAATGAATTTTTGAAATGATATTTAGTCTGTTCTTCCCAAAACCATCAACGTCATGATTAAAACCATGAGTTTCATTTCTTTATGCTTTTTTTATTATTACCTAAAAGCATAATATTTCAATTGTAATACCGAAAACCTAATCATGCTATAAGAATATTGAAATAAACAACAACAAAAAAAAAGAAAAAAAAATTAAATTCAAGTACGCATTTATCCTAAAAACAATAACTAAGAACAAAAATTTACACCCAGAAGTCACAAATAAATAAAATCATAATGCCAAAGTTAATTACCCAGGCATAGTACGTAAACGATTACCATAACACAAAATAATGCATTAACATGAAAAAATAAAAAAATAAGAAAAATTCCATGAATTAGAATGTCGCATAAACAAATACAGGTATATACATCCACTGGGGGAGCATTATCAAAAACAAATTCAAATTATGATGCTGATAATAGTCGGAACGTCAGACAGAGATACATTACACATGAAACAACAGTGAATAATTATTAGCTGGATGACGAAGAAGAACATGATCAAACTAAATACCCAAGTATTCCCAAACTCATAATATAAAGATGATACTTTCCTAAATGACGTTTATTTGTTTTTACTTTCTTTCTTGTGAAAAAGGAACAAATCTAAATGAATAAACCATGCAGAAGAAGACACTATAATCACATTTAAAAAGTAAAAATACGCTTAAATGAATAAAATCTATAAAGATCATGTATGATGTAGCTACAGCCAAAGAGCCTTTCAACAGCAACAGCTTACGCTTGCCTCATGGTCACAACTCTGGAACCATTTTTGTTTTTGTAAATAACAGAACAATATAATAATACAGAATAATAATAAGTAACATCACCTTCGCTAAGCATGCTGTTGTTAACAATAACAACGATGCTCCACCACATCCAAGTTATTCGCCCCGTAAAGTTTTTCTTTCTTTTTCGTCTTTCTGTACTGATATGCTAACGAAGAAAACAATCAGTTTTTCGTATATTTATGTCCACTTCTTAATTAAATCTCTACGAAGTGGTAGCTCAACGAAAACGATAAAAAAACAAAAACATTTTACCTGAGTAAAGATCTTTCTGCAGGCATCCGTTTTTAAGTTCTAGAAACAAAAAAGGAAAGGTATTATAAAAAGTAAAGTTAGTAAATAAGTAAAAGATTCTTGTACATTCTGCACTGTAAACAATAATGTACTCTACTTGATAAACCCGAAAAGAAAACGATCCCGAAACTTAAATTTTTTTCAGTTCTTTCGTCGATTTGCTTCCACACTTGTTAGTTCAATCTTCACAATACGTTTTTTCGCAGAAACTACCTAAAACAATCAAATTTAAATTAAAATATTCGTATACAAAAAAGAAACACGTCTTCTTCGCGAAGTTTCTTGCTCACGAAATGATCGTTGACAAATTTCGAACGATTAACATTGCATTGCTCGCACTCCTCCAAAGACGTTTTTCGGCTGATTTCCACTGCGCAAGCCAAAAATAACAAAACGGAGGAGCATATACTAATCGCGAAAAATCAAAAAAATCACTCTCGCTTTGGCGTGGTTTTACGACGAAAAGGGAAAAAATAAGAAGGTTTTGACCGTGAAAAAAAAAAAAATATATTACTCTCTAAAATAAAAGTGTGACACACAACGCGAATTAGTATAATAAGATATACATTTTTTCATCACACGGTGTCTGATATTTATATGGGTGAAGAGGAATTTAAATTCCATTTATCTGATGTTATTACAAGCACCACTTGAATCCATCAAAAGTAAAGGGGTGGGAGCAAATGTCCATGGAGTAATACTTATTTACTCGGAGAAGAGGAATTTTCCAGAGGGGGGAATTGTCCTAGAGTCTGTTAAGAGACATACAAACAAGAATTTCCACCAACAAAGACGTGTTATTCTAAAAGTGATATTTAAGGTGAATATAAACACCATATGCCAGGTAGAGAGAATATAAACACCATATGCCAGGTAGAGAGAATAAAACACCATATGCCAGGTAGAGAGAATTCAACGAAGTTACGGTTATTTCTGTTGCGACGTAACATCATAGTTAACATGCAGTAAACACACTAAGCTTGTGTCTTGTTACTGAAAGTAGAATTTTGTTTCTAGCAGTTTCAGGAAAATAATGCAATTAGTAGTAACCTTTTTCTCTCCTTTATATGTGCCGAGTGTCCCAACCTTGTCCCCAGGGCTTCTTGCCTTTTAGATTATATCAGTATAATCGAAAAGGCAAGAAGCCCGGGGGACGAGGTTGCCGAGTGTCCACCAACGAGCTAAGACATTGTTAACGCAAATGATCGACGCAAAAGAAAGAAAAATTCGCACGTCGTAAATGGACGCCTTACTGAAATAACTAGCGAAAAAAAATTTAGGCGCACGCAAATTCGAACCAGCATGTTCCGAGTGTCCCAACCTCGTCCCCAGTTATTACAACCAGCATAACCAAAAAAAGAAATGAAAATTCAATGGACACCACGTTTGCGATTAGTTTCTGCACCCAGACATGATGACGCCATGATAAATTTTATACCTAATTATTTGCGTTTATCATAAACTCTTTGGTGGACAAGCTAACAAGCTAGTGTAATAACTTTAAGAAATGTGCTGTAACAATGCCGCATCATTTCAAAATCTCCTGTCCTGTGGAGTTTTCAGAGAGAAAGGGCGCTTCTTGTGAAGGGTGAGATAGGGTGTTTCTTGTGAAGGGTGAGATAGGGCGCTTCTTGTGAAGGGTGAGATAGGGTGTTTCTTGTGAAGGGTGAGATAGGGCGCTTCTTGTGAAGGGTGAGATATGGCGCTTCTTGTGAAGGGTGAGATAGGGTGTTTCTTCTCAAGGTTGTAGTTCTTCCAAATAATGCAGTCAGTTGCATGTTAAAGATAAAGAACCGTTATAAATTGAAATCTGATGGTTACTGTGTGCTGATGTCAGCAGTGGGAAGCCCTTATCAAAACAATAAAAAATGGGTCTGGAAACGAGCAGATGACAAACACCAAAAGGGCAAACAAACGAAGTAAATGACTTTGACATTTATAACAGTCCATTATCTATCAAGGTATAAAAATTATCAGAATTTTACATTAACGAGTCCTAGTGGGCAAAAACGTAACTCACAGCAATGAAGAGCATTTTGATTGAAACAGCGTCTATATTTCTATAGAAATGCACTCCTTCTTAGTGGCTTCCAACAAATTTGCCCACTGGAGTATAAACGAAACTCTCCGATCATTATTTACAATCATGAGGAAACTTGATCTGAAAATCGATCTACAATAATGTATTATATGATAAAATCACAAGACTAATAAAAAACGCTTCGGAGAGCATTACATTTCAATTAATTTTCAAAACAGAATCAGTCAGACTTTCTTTGCTGGTCAACATATGCACATCTTTATTAAAAACGATACAGAATGAAAAGAAAACAGAATGGCTTACATATTTTGCCGAACCACCGATGACGAAAGTTACAATTCACTGAGTAAAAATTGGGCTCATAGTAATTGAATTGTGTACAAGACATATAAAACATACAATTTCTGAAATTACGAAAATTCAAAAACATCACCCGATTTCATTTTTGGATGACCGTTTTTTTCGCTCGACATTCCATCCAGCTTGTGATCGGAAGTTTTAGAAGTTCGGAATTTCTTACGAGTTCTTTTTTTCTCGGGTAAACGTTCATCGAATTCAAAAGAATCTTTTAAATTGTCGGGGATAACTTCGGATTTAGGGTTGCAAAACGGTGTATTAGTATGGCATTGCTTCCTCTGTGAAGTGACAGATTTAGGCTTGAATTTTTTCCCGATATTTTTATAGGCCTGTAGATCATCCTTATATATTGCTTTGTGTTTACGTGGACTCACACGCCTAGTTAAACTATCAACATCTACACGACAAGACTCTTTGGAAATGTTCGTGTGCACACTTACACTAGTAGATGATTCGGATTCCACTAAGCTTTCAGTACGTAGAAAAGTTGATCGGCAACCAGAAGCAGTCAGGAGCTGGCTATCCGATTTAATCCTAGCTTTTCGCTGCGCAAGTGAAGCCATAGATTTCGAAGCTTTTTTGGAGGCAAGGCGTCTGCTATCCTTGATTCGATCATACAAAGCTTCTGTGAAAGTTTCCATGATTTCCAAATGCATTTCTTCTGTTTTAATATCATTTTTCAGTTTCGTCTCTAGCGTGTCGCTTTTACTACTTGTACGGCTACGTTTACGCTGGTTTTCGAGAGGCGTAACAGGACGTTTCTTCACGCTGCTTTTCGAAAGTCTCTGACGATGTACGGTGAGAGAAGCAACATCAACATTTCTGTCTTCGTTCACGACATCAGTTAAGTTGACGCATTCTGACGTCTTCTGTTGGCATGGTGAATCTTCGTCGATATCTGCTCGAGTTCTGAGAGGCCCCCTTTTGTTCTTACGTTTGGGTGTCGATCCTTGAAGCAATAACAACGACAATGAATCTGCATTTTCGACAGGTTCATTTACTTTCCCGTCAATAGTGGCTGTAATTACGTCATTAATACCGGCATAATCGTCATCATGGTGATCTTCATCGTCACTAAATTCTAACATCTTTTTGGAGTGCCCATCGTTTCTTTCCGTTTTTGACTTCTTGTGCAGTTCGGCGGAGCAGGTTTCCGGATTGCAGAAGGCTTCTTCACCGTCAGGAAGATAGCCGACGAAACAACGTCCGTCATTACGGTCCGGCAAAAAAAATTCGGGAAACAGCATTTCCGGATTCGGTGTGACGAACGGATTACCACCAGGAATCGATGAAACTGAAGAATCACACTCGTTCTCGATCACTTTAACGTCTCTTGCAGCCTCCATTTGGTGATCTGTTGCCATACTTCCGGTCTTGTTTTTATTAAGATCTTTTGTAATGCTATCGTTCAACTTTTGAATCATAATTAACCGCTCTCCTAACGGTAGATTTTCAATCCAACTATCGTCATTGACCGATTGTGTCGGCATAAAGTTCGTTGTCGTATGTTGTGTTGTTGTATCATCAGATGAATGTCCGATTCTTTCAGAGTCTTTCGTGACACAGTATGCAATATTACTCGGTGAAATCACCTCTTCCTTGGTCTTACTTCCACAGTTAGAAACCAAGAAATAATTAATACATACTTCCTCGTCAACATCATCGTTGTTCGACAACATCACCTTTTCCGATAAGTTTGGAACGAACGTCTTCAAAGGTGACCTTCGCTGTGGTGAAATTAAACAATCAGGCTCGACATCAACCGACACATCGGCGATAGAATTATTATTTAACTTGTTCTTTTCACTTTCTTTGTCTGTATTTTTGTTGAGAATACATTTTTCTGAAGATAAAATATCCATTCTCTGGCGACGAGAATTTTCTTCTTGATTTATATTCACTTTAGATTCAACGACGTCTTTCGGCTTACGACGACTTCGAATCACTCTACGGACAATGGGAGATGATTCCGACACACATCTACGTTTTGCTGACGGATTGTCGTCAGATAGTGGTGTAAAATTCCGTTGATCATCGATCGGATATCTTGAGAAATCACCTTTTTCTTCTCGATCATTTGTAGTTACTTTATTTTTAACAAACTCTTTCGGCTTACGACGACTTCGAATCACTTTACGAACAATGGGAGATGATTCCGACACGCATTTATGTTTTGCCGACGGATTGTCGTCAGATAGTGGTGTAGAATTTCGTTGATCGCCGATCGGATGTCTTGAGAAATCACCTTTTTCTTCTCGATCATTTGTAGTTACTTTATTTTCAACGACGTCTTTCGGCTTACGACGACTTCGATTCACTTTACGAACAATAGGAGACGATTCTGACACGCATCTACGTTTTAACGACGGATGGTCGTCAGATAGTGGCGTAGAATTTCCTTGATTAACGGTTGGATAGTCATTCACGCTGCCACCCGTGTTTGTTTCGTCAAAATCTTTTGACGTGCAAACGCGACCTTTTAAAAGCTGCATTCCAATTTTGATCTCTGATGGCACTTGTTGATCGTCTTTTCTGTTACCACGACGACAAGGAGATACAATTGAACATTTCAACATATTGCATGAAAATTGAGGCTTAATAGGCGACACGGTACATTCTGGAACATCATGCTCGTCAAGCTGATCACCACAAGAATGACTGCTTTTCTTATCTCCAATGTTCTTCTTATCTCCATTATCGTCATTGTCTCCACCATCCATGCATGTCTGTTTAAAGACACTAGCCTTTTCGATAACCACACGACAAGGACTGACAGGAGAGCGACTATCAGCTACTATAGTTTGTCGTCGAGTCGGTGTTTTAGTTTTATGAACGCCACAAGGAGATCTTCCATAACCTCGTAATTTATTCGGTGTGGTTTCCTGCGTGTCTGATTTAATTGTGGTGTTACTTTGTACTTTGGAGTATGTAGGAGTTAACGGGATAAGAATAGCTGATTTTCTCTTGTCTGGACTTTGGAAAACATCATCGATAGTCACTGATACGTTTCTTTGCTTCAAGATCTCTTCATCTTCAACGTCAGAAGACTTCTGTGAAGTTGATGTACTAAAACAAATAAGGAGTTTTGAACAACTTAAAAGCATTCGCACGATTCACTTTATTCGCACGATTCACACGAAAGTCATAATAACGCTGAGATGGAGCGCAGATTCATCACTTCACATGGATGTAGAAGATAGACGCCGAGGAGTTATAATAACACTTTCTACTCAAGGGTGCCTCAAAATGATTTTAACCAGAAGTATTTGAAAACAGATTGCAGCACTTTGAAAATTTGGACCAGCCTAGCATATAGTCAAATTGTTGTACGAGTAGTTTTTCAAAAAGAACTTTAAATATTTAGTCCAAATCAGGCCTAAATTTCCTATCCTTGACCATATTATGAAATACGATGGTAAATTTAAACTCAGCTTAGTGAAATTAATATATTAGTTAACAAATAACCTGTAAATCTAATCAAAGAAAGTAAAAATGCATGGAAACTTCCGTGTGAATTCTGTCTTATTTAAAAGAAGACTTTTCCTGCCTTGAAACAACAACATAAAAAACTACCTCTTCTCTTGTGGTGTTTCCGTCTTTTGTAGTTCTTTCAAATATTTACTGAACTGTGTGCATGAGTTGATAATTTTATCAAGATTACGGAAGTTACTATCATTCTTCGCATAGCTTTTATGTTGGTCGCCCTTCAGATGCTAAAATAAAGAATAACAAAAAGCTTCATGTTCCACTGATAAGCATTCTCTCCACAGGTATCATATTAGTACAAAAATTTGATCTTTTATTATTGTTGAAGAATATTAGATATTCCAAAAACAATACACTGGTACATATGGCAGTTGAAGTCAAACATCCACAAGACTGACTAAAGTAAGATTACAAACATGACTACTCCATGCTTGCAATCAAACCGACAGATTTCTGAAGGTGTTTTAACTGGATTTTTTTGGAGAAAATAACAACTTACAAATAAGAAACCAGATTCCTTACATTGAACTACATGTACATTTTAAAAACAAACAAATTGTTTATTTAGTTGTTTGTGAGCTAGCTTAAAATCCTTCAAAATTTCAACAGTAACAAAAATCGAATTGATTTGTTACCTTGTTAAGATCTTGATATCGGACAGAACAACAATCACAATAACCATGCTTGGATAACTCCTGGCCAGTCCTTGTAGCTGATTTTCTTGTTGATTTACCAGGTTTGGAACTGTTATTATTGACTTTTGGTTTTTCTTCACTTAAACTTAGAAGTAAACATCAATAGCAATAAAGCCAAAATGTCAACAACAGAATTTTCAGTTCCAAGATTGAAGGGAAAAAAGCAGTGTCTACCTTCTCTCCTCAATCGATATGGTTTCTTCATCCATTTCAGCATCATAAGTCTTTCCTTTCTCCGACCTCACGTCTTTGGGGATATCAAATGGAGATTGGGAAGCATATGTATCAGTGTAAATAATTGGCCATGATTTCATTTCGTAAGCAATTGGGCGAAATAATCTGGAATATACAATGACCCTGGCTAAAGTTTTTATAGAATGAAATAACTTCAAATGCTGTTATTGGGATTCTTTTTATTCACTGTGAGGGGATTGTTTTTAAAAAGAAAGAATTATTCTTCTACATCCACTCACTTTGAATGATCTTCAATCTTGAAAAATGGTTCTTGTAATTTAGATACTAAAGAAAAAAACAATAAAAGAAATGGCTGAGATTGCTTTAAACATTCAGTTATGTGATACAAGCAAAAGGACCAACATGTTACATAAAACTATTGTTCTTTCCAACAGAAAAACCATGGTATCGTCATTGGCGACAAAAGACTAGGACAGCGATGAAGAAATAGACATAGAGTAAACATTGTAGAAACTCTAATTAATGACACAGATTTTTTACCTTTAAAATCAGACAGAGTCCGTACATGACTTCCCCGTGACTATAAAGAGGGATTCACATAAATGTCAAGGTGAATTGAAAATATATTTCTAAAGATAACATCATAAAACATACAGCTGAAACAGTCTTTTTGGATTTCAGTGACGATATATCAGTTGCTTGTAAACGCTTGTGTTTCATGTACTTCCTTGAAAACTCTATGATCGCAAAACAGAACCTCAGTGAACTAATAAACACATTATAATATAAATATAGACAAGGTTTTTGTAATCATAATTTTGTAACGTTTAGATGATTTTGTCAAATGGTAAATACCTTCAATAGTAAGTATCACTGCTCCAAACTGTCTGGCTTTAGCAACAGCGTTTGCAGAGCCAGAACTACTCTTCTAAAAGAGAAAAAAAGTTGAATTACAGTGAAGGCATCAAATTAATTTGTTTAGAAATGTAAGGAAAATAAAAGACCACATACGGTGACCAAAGCTTTATCCAACAGTGACTTTCCTCTGGTAGTCTGGAAAATAAGGATAATTGTACATATTTCAGTCAAAGTAAAAGAAAAGAAGTGTTTAAAAAACACATACTGTTTGCGGTCTTTGGCGTTTGATATTTTCAATGCTAAAATATATTACAATTTGCCAATGACATCTTTACACACACCTTGGATGGCTTAAAATCATCAAACATTGATATTGCGTACAAACCTGTTCTGAGGTGAATCTGCACTGAAGGGAGTTATTGATCGTTTATTTGAAAAACTAAAAGGTCACAGAAAATACTTTAACAAGGGTATCTAAAAGAATAGATAAGGACTACTTTTCGGTTACTTACAGTGGACTTGGTCCACTTGATGTCGGACTTGGTAAAGGTGCCAATAAGTCAGATTTAGGAAGCTGCTTTTGATTTGTAATAACAAGGTTGATGTCCTTGCTGAGAAAGTCTTCAATTACCTAAAATAAAGCAAACAAAACCTGTCTAGAAATCAGTAATCTGGAATGGAAGATCATAAAAACAAATGATCCTCTTGTACTTTATCAAAGGATATCTCATTTATAAGAGTGGTTGCTAAAGGAAAACTGAGGTCAAAACAATTTGCAACAAGATAGGAAAAATACTGATTATAGGAGCTGACTAATATACATAGAGTTCCACCAAGTTTGATCTATTTCTATGAATTACCTCTATATCTCTATATTGTGAAGTTTTAAATACAGCAAAATTATAAAAAAAATCAGATCATGTTACCATCTCATAAGTCAAACCGAATGATTATTCCTGCCTTAGAAAAAATTGTAGAGAATATTGGAAAACTGGAACAAACTGGGGGAATTACATTGTGTTCCCAATCTAATAAGACATTTTAGGGAAAGATATGTTAGGGACTAATATTTTTGGTGACCTGTAATGCTGGGTCGATGAAAACATTTTAATTCAATACTTTTACAGATCCGAGAACTAGTAGGCAATCAAGATTTTTTAAGAGTATTTAAGAGCCATTTTCTGAGAAATATGGGCAAAGTCAAAAGGTGGTATCCTCAGACTTATCGCAAAATAGTGAAAAAAAATCTCAGCTTAAATTCAGGCCCTAAAGTTTGCCACCTTTTGGGCCAAAATTGCCAAATAGAATAGAAAAGCAACTTTGAGGGGCAAAATAGAAGCATTAAACAAAATCAGAGGATGTTTTTTGGTATTTTGCCAAAATATCAGAGAAAATGACACTTTTGGACTTTGCATTGGCTAGAAATCATGCCCTGAAACCACAAATTCTCACATTTTTTCCCAAGTTTAGGCCCATATCTCCCTTGGCCATAACTTCCACATAAGTTTATTTATATATCTTTTGAAAGGCTATTATGGAAGCGAGTAGCCATACAAAAACGATTTTTTTTTCAAAAAGCACTTTAAAAAACTAGCCATAATGGCGTCGACCTTAGGTCATACATGTGGCTACAACTTTTAGTTTCTCTAAACATTGCACTAACATTATTTAAACAAAAACCCATGTGGCCAAGTGATAATAAAGCTACAGAAGCCTTTGAAGTGGGTTTAGTTAGCTGAAATTTGGCTTTGAAATTTTCCCTAGCAACAGTTTGTTTTTAGAAAGCAACGGGCTAGTAACCACCAGTTTTTTAATTGAAGGAACTATGATTTGGAATCTTCAACTTCCTAGCACATTTCTAGTACCTTGTATATGAAAAGGAATAAGCTTTAGTCATTTTTAAGAAGAAAATAGTTTAGTAGATATAGTTTTATCATTATGGTAGAAAAAACAACTAATTTGAGATTGATAGTGAAGATGATTGTGTGGACTGTGCAGATCTAATTCCTGATGCTCAACAGAAGTTGGGAAAGCAATGGCATTTTACTTACCGTATTTGCCGGTGTATAAGTCGATATTTTTTTACGTTAATTTAGTGCTTAAAGTCAGGTGTCGACTTATACATCAGGTCAATTTCATCGTCGTTATTTTTATCATTATCGTTAAACTTAAAATCGATAAAAAAATCGTTCTTGCAATTGTTTTACACTCACCCTCTGTGCTCTGATCTTAATTAATTAAGTAAACAATGAATGAATTATTGCGTACCTGTTCCGGTGTGCAGGTAAAAGAAAAAGCAAAATCAGTATGTCTCAGCAAAAAATGACCAAATATGGTCATTTTAATTAATTCGTAAAAGACAAGGAAACTAATGTAATTTTGCGTATAATGCTGTCAATATAATTATTATGCTTTGAAATGTATTTAGTTGTAGAAAGTGTGAACCTGATAAATAAAATCATACAAAGAACACAAATCTCACGAAATAACTCAACGCACATGTTCACTCTTGTATTTTCACGCCAGTGTGACTTCATGTAGATTACTTCTGCAAATTATTGATAAAATAAATGCGTGAAAAGTTTAGAAAACCAGTTTTCTTTGCTGCGAAAAAATTATGCACTTTTCACGTTTGATCACATGAAAGATGATCAAGTTTAGGTTCGACAAGTTTAGGATACACCAGGCTTAACGATCTAGCATCTATTTGAACTTTCATATTCACTGTTCGACTTATACACAAAGTCGACCTATGCACTGGCAAATACGGTACTTGAAGACCAAGAAAATGGAGTTAAAAGACTTTTTCCAGAAAATTTTACCAGCTAAATATCGAGAGGGTAAGAAGGAGTATTTTGGAGAGAAAGGGATGACCCTCCATGTTGATATGTTTTTAACAGCCTCCAAGGGCATTAGCTAGACCATTTGGGAATATGACATTTTTCACTATGAGCCAGTGATTCAGTTACCTTCCAACTTGGTGTTTTAAGGGATGTTGGATAAGACCTAGTGAATGGTTACTAGGGAAGCCTAGCTAAAGCCCTGCCTCCTTAAAAAGAAAGTCTACTTCACTGCAGTTACTGATGTGAACAAGGGTTATTCACTTTGCTTGGCTGAGGTTGTTTTGGATAAAATCAAGGCAGATTTTCCAACAGTGAAGAAAGTGTACGCAAAGTCAGATTACGCCTACTCCTATCACAGAAACTACTATCTGGAGGCATTGTATAAGATATGTAAAGGGAAACAAATAAAATTAATTCTCTATGACTACAATGAGCCATCCAAGGGAAAAGATCAATGTGACAGAGAGTCAGCAGGTGCAAAATGTGTCATCAGGAGCTACTTTAATGGTAGAAATTGCGCGAAAATTAATCTCGCGAATTTTTTTACCTAATTTGCCATTCGCGAAAATTTATCTCGCGAAATTTTACGAGTTTCTGATTTCGCGAAAATAAATCTCGCAAAATTTCGCGAGATCATTCATTCGCGAAAATAAATCCCATCGATTTCGCGAGCTCGTGACCTCGCGAAAATTAGTACCGCGAAAATTTCTACCATTAAAGTACGTTGATGCTGGAAATGACCTGACGATGGCAGAAGATATTGACGTAGCTCTTACAAAACGCTGATGTTGCAGTGGTAATGATTGACTCAAAAAAGTCAAAACTGTTAGCCCCATCCCAAATATCAGTAACTACCACTTGTTTCAATTTTTTGATGACCATTATGTTAAGGTGGAGATACTTTCAAATAGGCAAAGGAAATAAGTGGGAGTACACAAACGTAATCAATCGATGTTGTAACATCATACAGCACAACAAGCAAGTCATCTTTACCAATAAAGGCAAAAAAAAAACAAGAATAGATCGTCGCCAAATTGAAAGTCAACTAACTGAAACTTTGTCCTCAAGAGGGATGTTGTGAGTCATTCTTTGATGGAGTAGAATTAGAAGAGCATTTCGTTGCAGGCAATCACACCAACCAGCTTTCTACAAAGTCAATGATGGACAAAGCAAGAAGTTCTTACATACACAAAATGAAAGCTACAGACCAAAGTTCATCTGCTGTTTCAAATCATTTCCAGTCCTGCAGCGGGAAGAGAGAGGGAACAAATTTCACCCATCCATCTGGATGGGCTTTGCCCAGAAGAAACGTTTTTCGCTATTCAACAAAACAAAAAAGGTTGCTGATGGAGATGTTTTGCAAGGGGAAGAGTGCGGGAAAAAGATTTGTCCGAAGCAGGTTCACTAGATGTTACAATCATAGTTGAAGCCAATCGAATATGTCACAAGTCAGCAAATTCGCTCACTAAACTCAAGGTGAATGTTATATTTTTATATACTTCACTGAAGTAATTAATCTCCTATAGAAAAAATACCATGATGAGCACTTGCCACCCTATAACATTATGAATCATTTAACTACTTCCTGATTATTACCTTACGTCTAGCCACATTATGTATGACCTAAGGCCAACACCATTATGGACAGTTTTAAAGTGTTTTTTGGAAAAAAAAATCATTTTTGGATGGTTACTCAGCACCAGGCCCTACCTTCCACATTAATTTTTTTTCATAAAATGAATTTAGGGCCAATAGGCTTTCAAAAGTGGAAGTTTGGCCAAGGGAGATATTTGGGCCTAAACTTGGGAAAAGTACACAACTGTGGCTTCAGGACATGATTTCTAGCCAACTCGAAGTCCAAAAGTGTCACTTTCTTGATATTGGTACATACTTCTCTCATATTTTGGCAAAATACCAAAAAACATCCTGATTTTGTTTAATGCTTCTATTTTGCCATTCAAAGTTGCTTTTCTATTCTATTGGCAATTCTTGCCCATAGCAAACTTTGGGGGCCCATATCTCGGGAACCGGTAAGAATTTCCAAAAAAAATTTAACATTTTGAGGAATAAAAATGAGCAAAATCTGAGGATATCACTTCCTAACTTCCCTATTTTGCCCATATATTTCTCAGAAAATAGGTTGGGATCATCTGCATTTCAGAGATTTCACAAATCAAAGATTTGAATGTGACAAAATCCTATTGCCCTAAAATTGACTGATTTTTTCATCACACTATAAGCTCGGTTTATATGGATATATTTTCTCTAAACATCAAGAGTAGAAAAATCAACTAACCCCTCCCAAGTCCTGGACACGTTCTTGGATTGCATCTGATTTTGATTGAAGATTCAGAAATACTTTCCAGCCTGCAAATGGCTTCTTTTTGTTGTCTTTGTAAAAGTCAAGCTTGCGTCTTCCTTTGTCTGCATCAGAATGCATTTGTTCTAAAGGTAAGATAACATTTACAAGAGCTATTATAGATAAAATTTATTGAAGATTTTGAAGATACAAATAACACAAGACAAATAATTACATTGTGTCCTCTCATGGCCAAACAAAACTTTTTCTTGTCAATTGATATAGTCAATAAATTTAAGAAAAAGAACCTGTAAAATCTTGCTGACAAAACATAAAAATAAATTCAATAGCTTTGTTGGATTGTGTTTCTTTAGATATAAAAAGACTATTTTGGTGGCCTCTCATGATAATTTTGTAACAAAAAATGCAATTTTTTTTGCAATAAAATCATGATTATTTGGCTTAATAAACTCACTTTT
The DNA here is from genome assembly GCA_027922465.2 of Turritopsis dohrnii. NCBI lineage: Eukaryota > Metazoa > Cnidaria > Hydrozoa > Anthoathecata > Oceaniidae > Turritopsis > Turritopsis dohrnii. Next base: position 320,204 of record BQMF02000153.1, on the reverse strand, counting down.
TCTTGGGCTTCTTCGTAGTTGATCTCCTTGACATTGTTTGGAATTCCTCATTTTATTGCCGGCAGATAAACCAGATAACACTGTTTTTTCACTGGGTACTGAACTGAGAGTAGTAGATCATCCTTAAATTCCCTAGTTTATATTAATTATGTTATATTCTTTAGTTTATTACGTTATATACACAAAAATGAATTGTAAACTGGGTCATTTTAATCTACAGCTTGTACTACTTGAATCAACAATGTCTTAAGGAACGAGATTTCGAACCAAATCTTTTTTTTTTCGGTTCTCAACCATTTTTTTCGTCCTGTATTGATAACGGTGGGGAATATTTACAATTTTCGCGCCAATTTCTAGTCTACCAGGGGGGTAATGAATTCAATAAAATTAAAATATAATCAAATACTACTGGATTTTTATTATTAGTATATATTTCTATTATCAATCATTTCTAGTGTTGTTAGAGCATATTATTATTATTTTTCAATTCACTATGACTATGATGGTTTGTTTTGATGGGCAGCACACTCATTTTTGCAGGGCAATTCTTTTTCCAGATTTTTGCAAAATTTACAGACCCAGCCCGTCACAACTCATATGTCAACATTTAATATAAGCAAAGGTGCAACTCTGAGAAAAATCAAATGGATGTAAGACGTTTATTTCAATAGTTTCGTTCTTTGCAGATAGTCAATCAATATGTAAGTGTAATCCAGAAAAAAAAACAATATTACGGGGGACAGGGTTTGGTAAGCATTGTCTGTCCGATTTGCCTCTGCGCATGCTCTTTTCAAATGATTCACAAGATAACTTTCGCAAGTTGATCACGTTGACATTGAGCAGCCAGCCCTGTGCAACACTGTAGCAGTCGAATATATTTATCATGTATTCTACGTCCAGGTTAACATTACCTCTTCTGAGAAACGCTGTAAGTTCCTAGCTACTTTAACAGACTTAGGTTTATGTGTTTCCTGAACTGAAATACCTCGATGTTTCAGACGAATTCATTGTATTATTATAATCTCTTGTACAAACTGAAAAAGACACCTGAACCCTGGAAAATCAGGGGAAAACTATGTTTCACAGGAAGTTTCTGGAAAATCAGGGAAAAAAAACATTTTTTACCCTTTAAGTCAGGGAAAATCATAAAGATTGTTTATTACTGTCTATTACACTGAGACTTTGTTCAATGATAATTTCGTTTAATTTCATCTATCAATATTTTGTTTTTTTCGTTTCAGAAGTGACTAAGATAGTACTGTAATAATCTTCAATCTTAATTTAAAATGTTTGATCCCTTTATCACTCCTGATCAAGAACTCCGCTGTGAATGTGTAATCTCTTGACTGTGTGGTGGCAGTAGGCAATAAAGTTATGAAAAACAGGGTGTTTATAGAGAAATGTCCGGGAGAATATTTTACTTCTTAAAGTCGGGGAAAGTCGGAAAGTATTTTGGGAAGAGTGCTACGGACCCCGTACACAAACTCATGATTAAAGGAAGTTGTCAGTGTTATTCTTATAAAGTCACTTAGCAACAAGAGCAACAATATGAAGAGAGCAATGCCCTAGGGAGTTCTAGTTGACTTTCCTTACTGCTCTATCTCAATCTTTTGAAATCAACTACAAGATGTCATAAGTTCAATTTGTTCAGACAACAATTTAACAATTCTGGGCAATTGAGCATAAACTGTAATACTGTCAGAAGTCAGCAATGACTATGTAGTAAAGAAATTTTTAGTAAAAAAATTTTGTTTCCAGTTAAATCAAACTGGCCAGTGCTGCATTCTCCATAGTATGATAGTATAACCTTAACAAGCTTTTTCTATGGTCAATGTTTTTATCCAGTTAAGTTGAGATTTGGGGGCTGTTTAAACAAAATTTCAGATTATGTGGTTCCTTTATGTTATGTCTTACTTCTCATACTTACCATCTTAGTATCTCAGGAATTCATGGTAGCTTGTCAATCATCAAATTGAGAAGTGTGTCAATGAAAAATTGATTGCTGAAGACAACTACAAGAAGAGCTCTTGTTATTTCCTTGTTGCCTTCCGTTTGTTGCTATCTATCCACCCTAGAATTTGAGTTGTCTCATGCATAAAAATTTGTTAATCTGTTTCCTTTTCAGGCTAGATGCACAATCCGTCAGAGCTCCCTTGTTCCAAGAACTCAGGTAGTGTAGGGTGATATTGTCTCTCCATACTTGCAAAAGTTAACTGTAATCAGCAGTTTCTTATTCAGTTCGTTTGATCGAACTTGACGACAACAAGTTGGGCAATGTGATTTCAAGTTTATCTCACATTACACATATTTACAAGCTGAAATAGAAGATTTAAAAGTTTTACAATCTTGTGTAGATTGTATCCTATATATATCATTTCCTCCTGCTCATGAATTGAGTGATTGATCATCTTCCTAACACATGTCAAATCTTTAAATTCTTAGTTGCTTGTAAATGATTGTTTCCTTAACATTAAAGTACCTTTTCATATCAAACTTTACTCGGCTGATTTAGGTGTTAGCTCCTGTCCAAGCCCTGCATACATCAGCTCCTTCACGTGATATTGAGCAGGCTGCTAAATTTATTGGTGCTGGTGCTGCTACTGTAGGCTGTGCTGGTACGTGAGAATTTTCCCTTTCTCTCTGTTCTTACTGTTAAAACTCTTGCTGTAGCTAGAGCTTTAACAGTAAGCTAAGATCATTTTGTTAACCAAGATCCAGTACAAACTATACACGTACCCTTCCTCTATCAATTTGGCTTTTGAGAAACATCTTTTATTATTGGCTTGTATTACACTGACTGTAAAATGATTTTTTTCCTTCTAGGCTCTGGAGCTGGTATTGGAACAGTCTTTGGCAGTTTGATTATTGGTTATGCTAGAAACCCTTCACTTAAACCACAACTCTTCTCATATGCTATTCTAGGGTTTGCTTTATCAGAAGCTATGGGACTCTTCTCCCTTATGATGTCGTTCCTTATTTTATTTGGTCTGTAGATTATTCGTTGAATGTATAGTATAAAATGAAATTCGTTTGTAGAAGACGCACTTATGCAAACATATTTGTTTTGGTTATCCTGTTTTAGATGTCTTTTTTCTTGTTTTCTTTTTTTCAAAATGATAAGAACGACAATGATTAGTCAGAATTCGGTGTATGAGAGGCAAAAAGTTTCCCTTCGTCGGGAGCAAAGATGATGTGGTTATTTCTTTACGAGGAAAATGAAATTTATAAAAGTAGTTTTAAAAAGCAATCTTATTCTCAAGTGATCTTTACTTTTCTTGCTTTGTCACCCTATATTTTTCGGTCAAGGAACTTGTGTCCCCAGTGACTTAAAAACGAGATTTCCCGCAAATCCCAAAGATGCGAACATTGAATTATGAAAATTGTTCTTATGAATCAAAACGTTGAAAACTGAGGCATTTCTTACGTCTCGACAACTGCTCGAAGCGTAACTGATTCCACCTAAAGATTTTACCTTACGCCTAATCACCAAACGCTAATGAAGAAATAAGCAATATTCGCCGTTCCTGGAATGGCATCTCAAATAGTGAGTACAACCACCACAATGCAATGCGAAAAATTACGTGCGTTAAGATCACATGTAGTACTGTTCTGAATATTTTCGAGCATTCTGGGATCGGCCAATGTGAGAGAATTTGATGATGATTTCATGCTCTAATCTCCAAAATGTCAGGTCACTTTTTTAACCTCCATGATATCAAACCACAACGAGAATGAAGTTTTTCACGGAGTAATAACAGTGTTTTGATACAATATTTTTGTTGCTTTACTGTAATAAAACAATCGTGCAGAAGTTTTGCGCCACAGTCGACGTGATGAGTCTATGCATAATACGAATTTCGTATTTCTATGGTCTATGAAATTAAAGTTCACTTTTTGGAAAACAATAGACCTTTTCGGAAATTACGTCACGGCAGATCTTGCGTCGTTTCAAATGTTTTTAATTACTTACGCAATTAAGAATCATAAAAAAAGTTCGCGTAAGGTTTCCTCTCGGCATAGAAATACGAAAAATTGAAATAGAAATTTGAATAGAGCTAAGGTGAGCTAAAGTTTGATGTTATTCTATCTCTTTTCGTATTTCTATGCTCTCGGGTAACATTTCTTTTCAAAAACAACACGGCAATCTTTGCCGCCATCCGTATATCGAAAAGGCAAGAGACCCTGGGTTCGAGGTTGAACTAAAAGCTGAATTTTCTCCACTCGAAAATGATATTTTAACGAAACTGCACAAATCAAAGATTTCCAGCAATTTGATTGGCACAATTTTCGAGTGAAAAATATTGATTCCTACTTTTCGCTGCACCACAGTTTAATGGAAACAGTACATGCGGGGGGAAATCGCGAAATTCGTATATTTTCAAAGAGAAACACCAGTAAATGATAATGAAAACATCATTTTATTGGAGATTCAACATGTTCTTACAAAACATCGTGTATGAATAAAATATTTCAACTTCAACAACATAGTCGTCAACACCAGAACATGAAAGTAAGCAATTAATACAGAAAGATTTTATTTTTTGGTGAGCCGAATTGACGATTTGAAATAAAGAAAGAAGTCTGGACAGACAGGAATAAGTAATTTACCTGCGGGAATAGATTGGATCAAAGTAAATATGGACCAATCGTAAATTACATCATCGATCTCCATCGCCTTGCTTTAAGTTTTGAAAAAACTTAGCGAATGAACGTTTTCGTGAAATATATATTTCTGAGGTATCGTTTAATTTTGAAGAGCGTTTTTGATTTTTAGGTTGGAAATGGTGCGTTGGATATTGTGACGCAATGTTTCTCTCTATATGCACGTTTGTTTGCAAGCAACACAAAATTTTATCAATGCTATCAAAATCGTTTTAAGTGGCTACAGCTAGCTGATTTTTATTACTAGTTTGTACTTTAAATAATTTTGTTTTGAACTAGCCTTTTGAAAGATAAAACATAACCGAAATTGAAGCATCATGAGGTTGCTTATGAAAAAGCGTGCATAGTTTAATAGTTATCCTGAAATGCTTCACGAAAATTTCTCCAAAATCCCATTGACACCATTTTTCTGTCAACCGCAAAAGTAGATCAGCTTGGAATTATTGCTAATGATATTCCAACAGCATATATGATATTCACGCTATTGTTTTGTCGTTCTTGCTTTCCATGATAAGAACTATCATCTCTAACACTTTGTTCTCAAACTCTTCCTCTTCTAGCATGTGATCTAAGTATACATTGATCCTGTCCACTGCTTCTTCCAAGGCCAACATAGAAGTTTCGGTTGTTTTGCATTTCTTCGATTTCTTGCGCCCGGACATTTCGGCACGTACGTTGGAAGAATTTGTAGAACGATCAGTTTCTGACTTTTCAACCAGCGCCTGACTACATATAACTTTCTCTTCTACGGGGTCGGACGTACGTCCTTTCATTGACTTTTGTTTTCTACGAATTTTTTTCCTAGTAAGTGCGGCCGGCAGAAATCCAGTAATCCTTTGCGCAAGGAAATCCAGAATTTCATATTTATTCTTTCTGCTCCTCATCCTTCTCTCGACAGTATAAAAAGATTCATTCACGATCGATACGAACATATTGAGCAGTATGTACGTCATCACGAATATAAACATCACAAAGAAGAAAGGACCGTAAAATCTGTTACTGTCAACGAAATCATAGAATTCAAATTCGCCGAGAATAACACTAAACAACGATTGCAAGGTGCTAAGGAACGTTGAGTATTCTGATAATGACTTCATGAACAACAAGTGCCCCCACATTCCGAAAGACAAGTACACGATAAGAAAACAAAACGAAAAGTATCGGAGATCATGAGAGGCGTAGAAGATAGTTTTAAACATCAACGACATCTTCATATTGAATCGGAGGATCTTCAGAAACTTGATAAACACGAACATGGTTAAGAATGCCATGGAGTGGCCGTAAACTTGATCGGCGAAAGCGGCAGATTCAAAATTAGAGAATCCTTTTCGGTTGTTCAAATACTCGTTTTTCGTTACTCGTACCACACCGAATCTAACCAGAAGCAGTGCAAATGTTGTCCATACCATAACAAAACCTATCACTTCAACCCAATTCCTCCAATCGTAGAAATACTTTCGCTTGAGGATGTGAAATTTTTTAAACTCTCGGAACATGTAGAACATAGTGAGAGCCATGAACAAAACTTCGCAGACTCCCAGAAACACGGAAAACTTCGAGGAATAGCGATCCAATCGAGTGGTTATGATTCGTTTCGACACAAGGGTACCTCCAGTTGCAGGAATCTCCATCAACATCAAAACCATCACGTAGAAATTATCATGTGTGTTATAACCGGTCAACTCCACGAATACAGCACGTGTTAGATCATCTAACCATCCTTTACTCTGCAGGTAAGTCAATGTGCTATCCGTCTCACCTTTAGTTCGACCAATTTCTGCGACATACCCTCCACCAGAGTACGAGCTCAAATAAGCGGTTGTGGCGTAGCTCCCTGTGTCATCGTTAAAACGGTACCTCCAAACATGAGGGTATAGGGCGGATTCTCCAAACGCGCATATTTTCCAACCGGTGCAATATTGGGGCGTTTTGTCTTCCTCGTCCTCCGAATAGGCAGGTCCACAATCGAATTCTTTGACTCCAAATCGACCGTATACTGAGCATTTTTCTAGAAATGACATAATGAGAAAAGACGTGTATTTCCTCATTAGCATATCTATTATCTTAGGGGCTGCTTGTATTTATCTATACAACTTATCTCTCGCATTTTGTTTCATCCATGCAAAAACAAACCGACTTGGATGAGAAAGCCACATTGCCTTATGGACGGATGAATTGGATAAGTCAAGTCTTTACGTTTTCACGGATTGAATGACTATCCAATTCATATGAACAGCATAAACAAATAATAGCACCTACTCAGTCGTTTAAGTTTTGAATTGCTGTAGTAAACATTAAGACCAGTTATAAACAATTACCTTCCTTAACACGGACTTGTCTGATACGAACGTTACCAAGGAGAAGTGTAGCAGTATCAGAGAGAAAGCCAGGGCGATGAATTTTTTTACCATTATACCATTCGCGGTCGAACAACTTCGGACTCAATGTATCCAAAGACCAGTTCCAAAATTGAGGAATTGATGTGACCTAAAAAAAATTTTCAAAATTACTAACAAATCGATTAAGTGTTGCAACCATTACTTATTGTTATTCAATAAGGTAACACCACACCACCACCAACCTTATCAAATTTATCCGTGACGAACATAGTCTCGATGTTCTTGGTCATATAAAAGGCGTCCGGGTCTCGATGTCCATAAGCGATCAGCAAACACAACAGAAAATAGCATATGTAAGCAACTATTTCGATCATTACGTCTACCATTTTGGCTTCGTATAACCGCTTCTTCCTGGTTTTCTCGATGTAAGATTTACTTGGTGGTACGGGCCTGTTTTCATTTTGAACAACGTTAGTATCGAATAGCTCTTCATCACGATCCCAAAATATATTTTTGAAGTTTTGAATTTCTGTCTGTATGTAATCATCGCTCAGCTTGCGCATGACAATGGTGATAATGGCAGCCAAAAGAACAACCTAAAGGTTAGTCACCAGTGAAAGATACTCGAAGAACAGACATCATTAGAGGTATATCAAGATTTCCTGTTTAGGAATGTATGCAATAAGCCAACGTGGAAAAACGAAGTTATAATTGCCATAACAATCTTAAATGACTTTATCAAAAATACATCGTTCTAACATTAAGAGTCTAACATCTTGGGGAAAGTGAAAATGAAAGAAAATCACGTATGTTAACTCACCTTGATTGGTTGATTGAATAATATATCGGTGAACACAGACACGAAAAATGACAGTAACCATTCTTCCTGGCCAACCTTTCCAAAACTCAAGCCATACAAAAGCGTGAAAAAGCCAGTCACGAAGGAAGTACAGGCGAATAACACCCAAGCAATATATTTTAACCAGTGAGGTCCGTACACTACTTCATCAGGAAGGTGTATATGTGACATACGGATATCATTAACGGTCGATTGTTCAGATAAGATATCGTGTGACGCTTGATTATCGTTCGTGAGTTTGGATTCAAAACTTTCAGATGATAGAGCTAAACAAACGTCTGACACAAGTTATTAAGACAAGTTAAGACAGACAGTCCTACAGAGATAGAGATACTTTCAAACATTGAAGAAATTTCTGTCAACAGTTCCTGTTTTGGAAAGCTTTTTCAGTCAAACAATATTGGTATAGCGTTACACTTTCCTACCCCTAAAGTTCCATTTATTTGATGTTAATATAATAGTCGAGGATAATTTGCTTTCAATTGTTACTAAAACTGTTGTGTCATTTTCAATTTCCATATATGTTGGAAGAATTATATCATCTGGGGCCTGATCAGCTTACCCTGGACTGTTTGTGCGCTCCCAGCTATGACCTTGATATCAAACAAACTCATATCTTGAAATATGTCTGAACTTTCTGCTAAGAGTTTGTTATCAGTATGTTCGTTCACTTGGTTAGGCAGGGCGAGAGCTATGGATTCAGTTTCGATGACACTATCAAAACGATCCTTCCAACGTCTTCTTGTAACTTCTTTCTCAGCTCGATCGAAGTATTTTGTCTTTTTACGACTTTTCTCCACGACATCGGGACGGGCACGGCGAAAAAGTAACGTCAATAACAGGTTGACAGGCAATACAATCAAACTCGACTGAATGCCAATCAGGATTTTACTCCACGAAACCTTGAAGCCACTCACATCGATTTGATCACCTTAACATGAAGAAAAAGGACGATAAAATTTCTCTTAAAGGGAAATTAAGCCTTCATGAAAAATTTTTTATATTAGTTGCAGAAAGGTCTCATTAATCCTCTGTGATCATTAAAAATTGTCAAAAACTATAATTATACTCAATTTAATAACTAACAACAGACGCCATTGCTGCTTACAGAATAGCACTCCGATGGAGATCATGCGAATTTTTGACGTCACAGCGCGATCGATCTGTTTGTAGTGATAGCGTGAACGTGAAGATTTTGTTGTTTTTGTTGATGAAATTTTGTTAATAAAACCTTTATTAAAAAGTATTTCGTTTTAGATTTAGAGCAGGTATATGTGCGTAAGTGAGTTTTTGAACAAATGTGTATATTTTAGATGTATAAAAAATGAAATCTTCAGTATGACTGTTTTTGTTTTTCTTGAATTGTTAACGATAAACTTATTTTACATTTTGCTGTTTCTTGATGTTTAAGATTGCTATGTTGGTGAACGATAAACATCTTCGTGTTGTCTTTGTTGTTTTTCTACTGTTTCTCGTATCTTTAGAACATAGGCGTAAAAAACATGTCATCATGTGCTGCCTACGTCTGATGTTTCTGCAAATGAAATTCGCTCTATGACGTCATGATATTTATAACGAAAGCCGTAATGGCGATTTAACTAAGTTGTTTTTTATATATTTCCCCGTAGGACGAAATATATGTTAAAATCGGCATTTTCCTTCTCCTTCTTCTCCTTCTTCTCCTTCTCCGTTCACTTTTATTGCCGCGGTTCGGTATTGAATTTTCGCCTAGCCGCCAAAGTAGATAAGAATAGAGGCTAGTCTACAGCACGCCATTTTTTTCAGTCAGTGCAGATGAGTGGAAGATTTTTGTTTTTTTTCTGCTAGGTCTTAAAATGATTCTATAGATGAAACGTTAAAAGATGGAAATGAATCGTTTTAGTTCAGTGTTGTCTTAAAAAGCTTTCTAAAAACTTTTGAATGAACGAGTAAAACCAGAAAAAATTGATGTATCAATGCAATGATGTTTTGTTTTTGTTGATAACATTGTTATGATGATTGGTAATTAGTATGCTTCGAACAGCAAACCATTGAAGCTGTGGTTTCAGTGCAAAGGTGAAAATTCATTATCAATAGCCAGGCTGAAGATTTATTTTTATTTTACATCCTGATATAATGTGTACAGCTCAACTGAACTGAAAGCACGATGGATGTACCAACCATAAAGCAAAGGAAACCCTTTTCATGTGGGGAGAACGACCAGTTCAACCAGTTTCGAAAAGTACATACAAAAATAGCTAGTAAAAACATGATGTCGTATATGCAACAAGAAGTACAGAAAACCTATTACGTATAATATTTTAAAACGTATTATATAGTCATTTAATCCAACAACAGAAACATATTTTACTATGGATAAATTCCATGATCACGTATACTGTTTCGATACTGTATATCATATTTTATTTTGCAAAATTTAATTATGTACTGTCAATTTTCCTGTACGAACAACGAACGTAATTCAAAACACAACACAAATGAGAGTCTGTAATTTAAATCAAGACGGAGCACGAACTTCTACTTTCAGCTATGTAGTGATTTGGTTATGGATATACTACCAAAGTTTTTTTTTTCCATTTGGGATTTATATATGAAGGTCATTTTTACTACAAAATAAACACAAAATAAATCTGTTATTCTGAATACTTGAATTTAGTTTTATAAATTGCCACTTTAAGAGTGCGTTTACATGAGAGCCTTAGTGAACTCAAACCGGTTTGAAATTTCAATCCTCCCGTTACGAGTTTCGATATGGGTAATTATTTCACTACGGTTCCTGGTCAAACCTTTAGCGATGTTTACATGATAACGGCTGTACAAATATTTTACCCGTGATGATTTCAAACCTACTTAAGAAGTAGGTTTGAAATTTCGATACAGCTTGGAAAGGTGTGAAAGTTTTCACATTTCATTGTTTTATCATAAAATGTGTTAACAAGCATGTGCATGTTGATTAAATTTTGCTGACGACACATGAAATAAAAATATACATAGAATGTGCTAAATTTATTCCATCGTGCATAGAAAATATTTGTACCCGTATTGAAATCCCAAACCGGTGTGAGTTCAGTATAGCTCTCGTGTAAAAACGCACTCGTATAGAGAGCTAGAAACTAGTAAATCTATTGTTTCGATTTTTACTCGACAAAACTCTCCAAGACCGTATCGAAATTTCTCATGTAAACAGAATGGCGATTTCAAACAGCTAAAAATTTCAAACTGGTTTGAGGTCACTACGGCTCTCATGTAAACGCACTCTAAGGCTATCTTTGTTTTAAAAATAACTATTCTGTCCTAATTTGAAATGTTACACGTAATATTTGTTAGTAGAGACTTTGATTACTTTTGATAGTTATTTGCTTATATGTCTACCCCAAAGTAAACTGTGGTATCAAAATTAGGTTTAACAATTTTCTTTTCTTCTTTTGTACAGAAAACCTGTATACAAATTTGATTGTATAATGTTGTAAGATAATGTTATTTGAGTTACAAATAGGAAACTTGTCAAGCTTCTGCAACAATAAAGATCATACATCTTATATTAAGATAAAATTGTCTTACACATTGATGAGTTCGTTGATATGCAGAAGGGAAAATATTAGTCGCATTTAGGTCTTCTAATTTTTAGCTACGTGTCCATAGTAACTTCTCAGTCACTTTTTAACTCCTCAGCAAAAAATTTAAAGAGAAACCTTATCATTTGACCGTGATTTCATTTCATAATAACTTCATAATAACATAATAACTTTTTTGTGGCATTACATTCAACCTGAGTATCACGTCGATGGTAGTTATACTGTAATTATTTAACGATACATTTTTCTCATGGTTATTAATGTACACACAATAATTGGTAAAATGTTTGCAACTTTGGGGAAATATATAGTCGCATTTTTGCGAATCTTGTTTAGCAGTTTTTTTCATTTGGAATACCTTTTATACATAAAAAGGTGTTCCTCTAGGATAAATGAAGTATTTCATGCTCAAAATCAGAAAAGAAATTTTAAGGCTTAATTTCCCTTTAAAAACGATAACTGCAGTTGCCCCCGCTAACTCGACGTCGCGGGGGCCCGGAAAAAATGTCGAGTTAGGCGGGAGTCGAGTTAGCGGGAGATTGTTTTTAATGTAATATTTTTGTCCATCGCCTCTACCACCGCTATTATTTTGCTTTTACTAGATTCGGTACAGGAGCTAAAAAAAGTTGGAATCTTATACATGTATATTCTTACTAGTAACTCGGCCATCCAGTACACGGTAAAACATGGCGTTTGAAAGCATTGTTGACAGCAACAAGCACAGGCAACAGGAGACACGCTGTGCACGAGTGAAATGACTACGAGGTGGTCGAGATATAATGCTGAACCAAAGATGACCATCCGTCAAATCACGTGCTGTTTTAGATAGAAAGATGTTTTCAAACGCGGTCAGTTCTTTGGATGAAGCAACAGGCAAAACACGACTAATTTGACCGTCAGATTGATCGACAGCTAACCAGTCGTTACAAAAGAAGACGTATTGTTGTCCGTCTTTCAGCTTGGTGATGACGATACGACTTAGAAACCAACCGGGATCACTCCCTCCATCGTTATGCCAAATGGTCAAGTATTTCAGTTCTTCTAACTCCTATGAAGATAAATTTAACTTTAACACCTCTTGGCATTCGACGCACTTTCGATACTTCACAAACTAATAATAAAAGATGTCCAGCAGAACAGAAATAGTAGAGAAGAACAAACCGCGTCAGTAGTGAAAATAAATGTCTCCACACTTCCACGTAAAAACAACTGGCGTGTATCACTGGCTAACACCAAGATGGGAGAATCAGCTGTGAGACCGGATATAATCATTGACGGAGTAGACGTGGTGCCTGATCCACCACGATGGCCTGTGTATACAGCGATGTGATACATCTGACCAGTACTCGACGATTGAGATTTCAAAAATATAGGTTCAGCCTTCAAAAATAAATCGAATAAGATAAGCTTGGTAAGACTTACTTCATGATTAAGTGAAGGATAAACACGAACTCGTCTGTACCTTTACATTTTCATTCCTGTCTTTTCTTCTGGCCCACACCATCGCTATCAGATAAATGCCGCAGATAGTACAAAACGTTGCAAGTAAAGCAGGATAGTCATCGATATTTTTTAACTTCATAATTTCTTTTTCAATGTTCAGAGCATTCGGAAGAATAAAGAAATGGCTCCCAAACCAGGTTAGATGGTTACACAAGCATTGTGTTCGACTCAGTGTGGTTAACGGACCAACCTACGTAACATAGGAACCATTAAGCAAAGCTCGTGCACAGGGATGATGCAATAAAAACAATGCAACTCTACCTCACATCCGTCACTTTGCCAACTCTCCAACATTTCATTCCAAAACAAACAGCTAGTTATAGATAAGGACAGCTCTAATGCATACGAGTTGGTTTCATTAGGAAAGCTTCCATTCAACAGGCTCAGTCCAACATAATAAGATGACGTATTCGACCAAGTTGGTAAAATAGCATAGCTGTCATTAACCCCGTCAAAAACCATACGATAGTCGTACTTTAGTTTGGTCGGTCGTTGCTTTCGTCGAAGCAGCATTTCTATAGTAGTACCTTCCTTTACATTCAAAAAGCTGACCAACGCTCCCTGTAAGTCTGTTAACGTTGTTTTGTAAACAAGAAGTTTGTTTTCCAGAAGTAGAGTGGAATTCACGAAAACCTGAAAATAGTTGAATAAATTGTTTTCCCGTTCGTGATAATAGGGAGCTTAAAAACGGCAACAAAGACGGCGACGTGATTTAGGCAAACCTTCGTTTCCGATGTGGAATTAGCTTAGAAAGAGATAATTTTACATCATTAACATATTTTCACGTTCTACCGGGTGTGCCAGAAAAAAGTTACCGTTTTGGTTCGATATTGGTATCAAATCATCTTAAAGAAAGTACCACTTTTATCAATTCATTAAAGCTCAAAGTTTTGCTCTAAAGTACTCTTTATGTTTTCTTTATTGGTCAGCGCCGTAAGGTAGCTGATCTTTCATTTCCCCGTGTCCGTCAGTCCGTGTGTAAGATCGCAGTTCTCTATTTAATTATTTATTTATTAATGAATATTTACACAGGATAAAAACTTCAGCTTTATAAGTACAATATGTACAAAATAAATACTGCTATCAATGTTTGTCCTGCTGCACCCCTTTTATGCGCCCGCAATTGCTAACTTCAAATTTTACAGTTTAAAAGCAGAAAGTTTAAAGCACGACGTGGATTTTTGGAAAATATATCGCTAATGTGTGACGAAGTTACAATGCAAAAAGAGTTCTCTTCATTTGAATGAACAAATAAATTTCTTGTTTTAATGCATAATGCACCCTCTTCCCGCCCTTTGTTTTAACATGTGCATTCTGGGAGCGAAACGCTGCTAAAACTTATCAACAAGAACCAAGAAGTGGATTATTTTGGTTCTGACAGTCGAATTAGGTTTAACAGATAATATAAGAACAATGTAATCTTATATTGAAGTGTATTGAATCAAGACATTAACAGTCATGTATCCTAATTGGATAGGAGGAAGAAAAAGTCAGGCAAGTTGTTGCAAGATTATATCTCTTGTCACTCAAATTATACGTTTCCTTTTCTCCAAAACATTATATATATTTAAAGATAGGATGCTAGCTTACATACCATATCTTAAGAGAAGACTAGGTGATTCTTGATGAATTATTCTATTTTATTGTGTTCACTTTAATTTTGGAGCTTGAAATTTTAAATGAATGAAAAGTTATTATTATTCAAAAAGCCACTGGCCAGAAGACCAATCTACTCTTAGCCTGCTTACTCAACGAACTGCATGTAGCTGAGTCTCCTGGCTAAAAGACCATAAGTTGCAACCTTCTTTCTAAAACATGTGTCAACATTTCTTTTGTCCTCGTTAGTAGTAAAATTAAATTACAAGCTGAATCACTCATTGACGAGTAGCGTATATGTATAGTATATAATACACAAGAAGTTAGATGGTAATACCCTTATTTCATGTTAAGATACAAAGGTTGAATATTAATTAGGTAATAATTAAATTAATTAATTAAAGTGTTATAAAATACGTAAGGTAAATGTATTATAAACATAATTACAGTAGCAATAACACACATCAGCACATAAAAAGACGAGACCAGAGAAAAGAACATTAAAACAAAAACACAAGCAAAAACAGTTACCACCTTATTCGTACTTATTAATGCTGGCGAATTTCTTGCAGCATTATTAATTAAGGGAGTTATTGCAATTTTGTCATGATGAAATCGCAAAAATTTGCTCCACCATTAATGAGTAAAGGATAAAAAAAATTTTATTTTCACAAATTTGTCGCACAAGCTTCACCCACAAATTCCAAGATGTTTGGCAAATTTCCAAAATTAAAGGCCGGGGCAAACCAGTCCAACATTTCATCCAACATCGAATTTTCGTGATGTTGGATGAAATGTTGGACTGGTTTGCACATCTTCAAAATTTTGAAAATTTGAAAAAAGAAGAAAAAAATTGTGTATGATGATGTTGGATGAAGTTTGTTCGCTATCAAAAATTTCATCCAACAATTTCGGCAAGATCAAAGAAGGTCTTTAATCAAAAAGCGTCATTTTTCATGTTGGACTGGTTTGGTGGTTTTTTCATCCAACATATACACGCTTTTTGATACTCGAACCTTGAAACGTTCCAAAAAACGTTCGAAAATATTCTAATTTTTAAATCGAATGTTTACAAATTGAATTCGTCAATAAAAACATTCCTTTGCAATTTCGGGCAGAGCTGGGCATAGTGATACAAAAATGTCGTCTAGCGAAGAAGATAACTATCTTAAAGGAAAACATTTTCAAGAATATATGAAAGAAAAAGACAAGGTCATCGAAGAGAAGAAAGACCCAAAGGAAGGAAAAGAAGCTAGTTCTGCCCCTAAAAAGAAAGCAACCAAGGACGACAAGAAAGAGAAAAAAGGAGCGAAAGATTGGACAGATGATGAAATCTCCCTCCTTATAGAAATGCTAGAAGAAAGGCCTTGTTTATGGGACGTTTTTGACAAGCAGTATTCGAAACAGGATGTACGAGAAATTGCTTATACGGAGATCGCAAGTGCTTTGGATGTACCCATTGAATCGCTGAAAACGAAAATAAATGGTATTAGGGCACAATTTGGAAGAGAATTAGCGAAAGTCAATAAGTCCAAGAGTGGTCAGAGTACAGACGAGCTCTATGTTCCAGGCTGGGTTCACTATCAAAGCCTTTTATTTTTAGTACCTGTCATTAAATCATCTAAAAGCAGGGACACTATGAAGCGGAAGATTGACGTTGAAAGCGAGGAGGAAAAAGACATCAACCATCCTCCACGCCAAAAGAAGCAAACCATTGCTGAGAGGAAGTTAGATTTGCTTTCCAAGTGCACGGAAGCCATAACTTAACCCGCTAAGGGCTACTGAATTACCTCCTGTCAATAAACATTCAGCTTTTTCTATCTACATAGATGAACGAACGAAGATGTGCTGAGAAACGTATCTCCGATGTGTTGTTTGACATCGAAATGCAGGCCGAGAACAAGCAGTCTACGAACCGTCATATGGCCTATGGGAGTTATGGTAATCAGTCTTATTATAATAGTACACCAATGCAAGGGAACAGCGGAAACAGTTCTTTTAACACATCTCCAGTACAAGGACAAAGTTATACTGACATGTTGAACACTCCTTATTAAAGATATTCGTTAGAAGGACTAAACTAATGTTATGTTTGTTATATGTTACTAGGGAAAAAACTTAGTTTATCGATAGAAAATATTTTTCTGTAACACTCTGTTTTAAGGACGGATATAAATCTGTAAGGATATATCTCATTACCGTTAGTATCAGATGTTATAATAATTCATATTATACAAGTTCTTTACAGAGATATTTGTCTTTTGATTTGAAAGGATTCTCCAGTTGCGAGAAAACGTAGTGTAAGAGCAAGTCGTTCTTCGGGCATGATTGGTCTGTGACCACCACAGTTACGCATTTGACCAGGTGTAATTAAATGAGATATCTCATTCAGTATGAACTCGAAGTCTCCTACGTCCATTCTAAACATTTCCCTGAACCCAAGTCTGTCTTCGATTCTCGTGTTATTGAAGTATCCATTTTGCTCTCTCTTTTTAATCCATTCTCTGGTTTTCCCGCGTGTTGGTTTTTCATCATCTGAATCGATGAGCTCATTCAACAACAGTACGAGCACTGCAGACCTCTTCTCGTCCGCCATTTTGTTTTTGAAAGAATGAATGGAACGATGAAGATTTTCAAACGTTCGATTCTTGGATAAAAGAAGCCCCACTACGATGGCCCTGAAGGCTCATTTCAAATTCTATGACATTTCCCCATTTCGATAGGCATTTCTCTATTTCGATTACACATTTCTCAATTTCAATTACACATTTCTTGTTTTCAACAAAGACATATTTCGTGTGCATATTTTTGACACTTCCGCGCTCCATATGACACTTCTCAATTTCAAATCATAACACTTCCGCGCTCCATATTTTTTATATAATCGAGGCCTAGTATTTGTCTCTACCACCCAAACTTAGGTCAGTAGTTTTGACATGATACCGCTCAACCACCAGGTGAAACCCGATTCGGGTTCAGTTAAAGCACGTGTGCTAATGAGCTGATTATCCCTCGAGCGACTCATGTCTGGAAATTACCAGAAGAACAAAACCTATTTAACATAATGACCTTGCATTTAGTCAAGAATATTTTGGACTTAGATAAAAAATGTTGTTACTTGTCAGAGGCGGATACAGATTTTTACAGATTGACAATACATAATGGCAAGTTAACGACTTGACGCTCTCCTCCTGAAATTTTGCTTCACCTCTGTATCCGCGCCTGCTTGTTGAGATAGTGGTTACTTTGGTATATGTCTTGTGTTTAAACAAACGGGAGCAAATATTTAGATATCCTGCTCTTGAAGGTCCTCTGTCTGTTACATGGATTTCAAGTGTCCATACAGTCTATTGTTTAGTAAACAATAGGAACATTATTGTGTTCCCCACGATCTATTGCTTAGCTTCGAGCGTATGGCTAAGTGGAGGTGAGGCGTTATGTTTATGCAACCACGAAATATTTAGCGATTTAGTGACTAAGGAGGCTTCACCGTGGTTCAGGCGGACGGGCCAAGAAAATTTTGCAATTTGGAACCCCTCAGATTACAACGGCTAAAATTTTTGTCGTCTTAATTATTGCACTTGGGAGGGCTGGCGCCCTGTTATGTTATATTTGTTATATTTTAAGAGTCGTTCTTAATTTTTAGATAGTACTTGTTAAGGTACGAATAGAAAAAATCACTAGAAAAAGTGTTTTATTTTAAAAGTTGATATTATTGTTGCATATTATTGTTGCATTTGTATTATGTTTATTGTCGGAAGAAAAAAGTGATAATGAAAATATATCGAACAACCACCTTAATCGAACAAATTTTGAAACCTTTTCGATGCTCTTATTACCAATAATTTTATGGTGGCATTACCCTAAAGGTATTTAATTTCGCGATTATTTTGTTACCGCGAAATTTTGTACCTTTAAAGTAAAGCTTTTTGGGGCCATTTCATTTAGACCGTATTCCAAATCTTCTGTTTTTAAATAACCCAACCTCGGAAACCCTGGGAACGAGGTTGTAAATAACCAAAAGACACCAATATTCCTAATTTCCCTTTTCTAACAATGCACGAATAGGCATTACCGACGTTTTACGCCATGTAGCTGTTACAACAGGGTGTCACGTCGTTGGAAACTGGTATGGTAAATAAAGGGATGATAAGGATAAAGATGGTTTATCTCCACAATATTTCTGCATAATGAGTGAAGAAAAAGAATTTCAACTAATCCGATTAATTTACTAAACCCGACCAGGTGAAGGTGACATAATAAGGACCAGATTAAAAAAAGTTATCAGGGATGGTGAAGTGCGCAAATTGAAATGCGGAAAGTCTGACAATCAGAAGTTAAGAAATGCGAAAAATGAAAAGAAAAATTGTCTCAGTGAAACACAGAAATGTCATTATGAAATGAATAAATGCATTTGACGAAATGGAGAAATGCATTCATGAAATGAAGAAATGTCTATTATTTGAAATGGAAAACTTCCGAAATGAGCCTTCAGGGCCATCGTACCCCACAAACCGAAAATTTTACTTCATCCAATCATTGAGTTTTTCATCCAACATTTGAAAACTTTTTTCTGGCACACCCGGTATGCTCAACGTGAAAGATCGTGTTTTGAAATCGTGTTGGCAAGAGAGACGGGAAAATTTCCTTTATTTACATTTTATGGTCACTTGATAGCTTTCTAGTAAGTTTATCGATTTAATAGTTCGCTTATTTTTGTTCTTTTTGCTCACGTCACGTCACGTCACGTCGTCGTTGCCGTCGCTGTTGCTCAAGCTTCCTGCTAAAGAAATCAGTCGAAGTTTGAACGTCAAAAATTATATACTCACTTTATTGACTTGAGTTTCTTGAGGAACAAACAGTTCGATTCTGTTCGTATCTTCCAGGTCTTTGATAGAAATGTCAATTTGTTCAGAAGAGAATGACAAACTACATACAGGTGCTTTTATACCAGACGAAGATGGATGCCAAAAAAATGGATTTTGCTTCAACGTCGACATCTGCAGGATTAAAAAAAAAAAGCACTATTAATGATGAAATGAAGATCATCTCGAATCACCATAATACGATATTTAACTTTTCTTTCTCCGACATCTTTTCTCACTTACCTTGGAATCAATAAAAATAGAATCATTGCCAACATCAAACAATTTTTTTGGAAGGCGAAATTCTCCTCCATTTAATGTTTCAATAGCTGCTTCAGCGTAATGTTGAGAAGCTTGTCTCGATACTTCAAGCGCAATATTTTTACTTGCTATCCTGGTTGGCTTTTCACCAGGGACCTTACCAATGAACAGCAGCGGTATAACTTTATTTACAATATTCAATGCACTTTTTGTGAGATTCTCTTTCTATAATAAAAATAATTCTCGATACCAGAACAAACATCAGCAGGGAATAGCTAACTTGGGTTGCTGATTCAAAAGAAAAATATCCACTGTTTCTCAACAGTTGGAATGGTTGGAAAGGATCATAATCTCAAAGAAGGAAATTTGACAAAGACTGGCAAACCTTAGACTGTCCAGCTTCCAGCTTCGTGCCACCAGCTGTCCTTGTGGAATTGTCAGTTCCGTTGTTCCGAACAGGTTTCGTTTTTGTCAAGATAGCCTGAAGAACATTTCCAGTAGCAGCCACCAGCCCGCTACTGATATCGGATACTCTTTCGGGATCTTCACCGACCTTCACTTCTTCTTCATTTTCAAGAAATGACGTCATACTGTCAAAGGAATTTAACACCAGCTCCTGGGTAGGAAATCGAACGTTAGATGATTCCCTGAATACATTAGCTTGTTCTGTTTGTTGTATTTTTTTCAAGGGCAATTTTCGAAATACAAACCTGGGTATTTTCAGTGATTTCATCTGGAACTTCCAGCAAAGGAGCGATAGCATCAGCAGTTTGTTTGATACCATCTGGACTTTGAACATCCATACCAGTTATTGCTCCCACCATAGCATTCCTCATCTGAAGGTTTGGTGAATGTAATAAGCAATTAATTACCAATCAAATGAAACAAATGATTGAAATTAAATAGATGTTATACCTTCTTACGTTCTTGAAACATGGCGCTTTCCTCACTTTCTTCCGAACTGTTAGTTGTTTTCACAGTATTGTCATCTGGCTTATCAAGTGCACTAGCGATATTTAATGTTTCTGCAACAGTAGATACTAATTGGATAAGCCCTTGTCTATCTCCAGTTCCTGCTAACTTTTCCATCTCATTATCTTTACCGGTCGTCAAATTCATGAGCTTGTTTTGGACTGGTGCGACTTGAGACCTTTTCTCCAAGTACGGATAAACCTACAAAAGAAAACATGTAGCTTGTCTACAAAAAGAAAACACTGTGGGCAAATTTGTTGAAAAATGGTTAAGAAGGAGTGCATTTCTATAGAAATATGCGCACTGTTTCAATGATAATGCTCTTCATCGCAATGACTTTTGGAAGGTTTTGCCCAGTGGGAACTTTGTGTTCTAAGCACAATAACGTCTTATGAAAGATTAGGAGAGAACAAGATTTATACCTTCACAGTAACATCAAAATCAGTAGACGCTTCATACAAATCGATCACTTTCACAACTATGTTGACAGCATGATCCCTTTCTGGCTTGCCGCTTGGTAACAATAATTCAAACGATTCTTGAGGACCATAAGTAAGCAAGGTCGAGGTCAAGGAATCTGAATCATCACTCAACGTGTTCTTTGCAAATATGTGGTAACGCAACCCACCAACCAGAGATACCCAATTCGAGCAGGTGACAGTAAAAGACGTTGACAAGGCCGCACCATATAATGGAACTATGGAACATTGGCCATCAGATGGACGAGCGCTTGTATGGATTGAATATTCAGCAAGTGAAGAAACACCTTCATGAAAGAAAAAAAGATACAAGAAAACTGTTTGATTCCACATGGAATTGAATCAAATATTCGACTAGTGATTTGAAGACAATCTAATGTTTATGATATACTTTAAACTGTTCTTCAAAATATACAAAAACCTATTTCGGTTTCTTACTTATCTTCCTTACTTCTGACCTACTCACGTTTCACGAGTAAAAATGTCCAATAATGTCAGACAATGAAATTTTCAGGAGATATAAAAAAGCTGTTTATAATTCTCCAAAATACTCCATGCAACTAGTAGTTACTTAAAAAAGTACCACGAACTGTTTGGATTATTGAGATCAAGGTTTAGCCTAATAATCTCGATGGTTTTCAAATGATAAAGTAGTTTTTTAATTAAAAATGAATTACTAAGATCTTGTCACCTGATCTCTTTGTGACAGTCAATTGAATAGTGTAAGATCTTCCACCTTCAAGATGGCCACCTTTGATAACCAAATTTTGAGATGATTCATCTGTATACGTGTCTTTGTCAAACTTTATTTTCTTTCCAGTTGACTTTATTAACCATTTGAATTCCAAATCGTTTCGATTGAAACAATTTTTACACAATCCTGTCAAGGCAACACGTTTAGATGGGTTCACCAGTTTACGACAATTAGCCAAGCATCTACAAAAGAATGAAAAAAAAATCTGATGTAGTAAAAGGATTGTGTGACGACATTACCTTGAAACACATAAATATTTCACCTGATGTTCACAACTGGTATTTCTTCATCCACTAATAAGATTTTTTGAGATGACCGAGCTTGGCGCAATTTAGCTTTATTACTAACAACAACTTCAAATTCATAGGTAATCCCTTCCATCAAAGCTTGTCCTTCAAATGACCATTCAGGGCCAAAAAACTCCATTTTACCTAAGCCATTACCAAAACAATCAGATGTTTGGGGTTCAGTCAGTATTCTACAATACCATTCAAATTCAAGAGACTTTTGATCAAATTCATTAGGATCCTTTGATAAACTTGCATCCAACATAAATCCCTCTTGCCATGGCAGCTGTTGCAACGAGCCCCCCAGTATCAATGCTTGCAACTGATCTTCAACTATTATTAGATGAATTTCTGCAGTGTTATCTAAACCATTATCAACAAGCCAAGCTTTTAGTTTGACAATGTAAATACCAGCCAAAAGTCTTCTTTTTTCGATATTGAGAGTTGGTTGGTCAACAACAGATTTCAGCCTGTAAACAGAAATCATGTTTAAGCTTTTTCATGTTTGTCGGTTTCAATAATAAAAACGAATTTGACTCACTGCAAGTTTGATGACTTCCCGACAGATGATACTTTATTTTCCATTTCCCACTTGGAGCTTTTAAATACTTCCCAATAGAAGCGGACAGTCTTAGAATTACCACAGTTCACTGTTGTTGATGACATGATAGTGATGTGTGTTTGATAATGAACTGTAACTGTATGATTGGGACCACTCAAAATATTCACAGTTGGTCTTGCACAAAATATTTCAGTGATAAAGATGCTTTTCTCTGCTGATGATTTTGAGACTTGATTCTCGGAGGAAACTTTCACCAGATAAGACCCAGTCTGATTGTAGGAGTGAGAGACATTCAAAATGTATACGGTGTCTTCAGACACAAATGCAAGGTTAGCTCGTATCAAGTCCTCAGCAGTTAACTTAACAAATGCAGGTTGGATGGTTGTTAAGCTGTTATCACCAAAACAAAAAGTTATCTCTGAAATACCCAATGGATCTACCTTAGTAAACACGTAAAAAACCATATGTTGATAGTTGGCAGTATTGGATGGAACAAGAAATATATCTGGGATACCTTTTTGTAAAACATATGTTTTTGACATGAGAGGCTTTGTAAAATTCTGTACTGATAATGTCAAGTTCATATGAAACGAACCAGGCTTATGAAGAATATCATTGATTGTAAAAACTGACTTTGTTGTTGAACCAGAATATTCATCCCTATTTAAATATTGGACATGCCAATGGTAGGTATAGCAGCCGTCGATAGAATTACGTATCTCGACTTTCAATGGGTAATCATCACGAAAATAGCTTGTATTATACTTGTTGGCTAATTCGTAGTCACTGGAGATTAAAGAAACAATTTGACTTGTATCAATGATGGTCAGATCACTTTTCAGTATCACAGAACTGAGTCTGCTTCGCAAGACAAGCACAATGGAATAACAACCAGGTTTTTCATAGATATGTGATATCAATTGATGTACTGTGTTGGCAAAGTACCCATTATGATGCAGAGGCATGAAGTCAGTAACTGCCGAATCTCCAAAGTACGCCTTTAGCTCAATGACTGTATCCTTTGATACATCATCAAGAAAAGTGACACGTACATTAACCTTATTATCAGGCCAATGTAACAATTGCGTGTGGTGAATACTTGCATTACCAATAGCTTGGAAAACATCGACATGGCCAGCAAACATAGCAGTTGATACTTTGTTTACGGCATAAATTGTGTAATTAAAGGATTGAATTGCTTTGTACTGATAATGATGAGACATTACACTACTGGAAATGACTTCAGAGTAGAACTCACCGTCTCCAAAATCTATTGTAATATTTACGTTCGTCTCTGAAAGCACGGTTATTTTAAATGGTGTTGGAAGCCCGAACCTCCAAAGGATGGGTGTTTGACATTTAAGGCTTTCAACAGGTTTTGCGATACAAACACCAACATATGGATCAATAAAACTGACATAGTTAGAAATTCTCACTCTTACATTTGCTGCACCTGACACCTTGATCATGTCGGACGGAATAGTGAATCTAAAAATAGTTGCTTTGAGCTGTGTAACATTTGCTGCAACGATAGAACCATTCAAAAATGTGGTGGTCTTTATTTTGAAAGCCATATCACTATGTTGGAGATGTGCATCAATATGAAAGCCATTACCATACCTAACACATTCGATTGGAAACACAACCTTTTCTTTTAGAATAACCTTCTGTACATGTACGTCTGTGGACAACTTGATTATCCCTTTCAAGCTTACACAATGTAAATTAATAGTGTAAGTACCCACTTGGGTATAGTTGTGCAAATGCACACTAGGAGATGATTCATCAAAAGTTACTCCTGTGGAATCATCACCAAAAACCATTTCACAACTTTCGATTGTAAAACCATCTTTTTTTACAACATGAATCCTCGTCAGATAACCAAGAATTGTTGATTCTGCACCTAATTCCATATATCTGAAAATCTCATCTTGTCTCAAGTTTCCAACCACTAAAATGTCTTGTGTGGTTATATTTATTTTGCTTACGCTGTTAAAAACAGAACCAGCAACATGATAATGATCGGGCACTTCGAATCTATGCTGTATTTCAATTGAACCACATTTTGGAAGGAATGGACATTTGCCAAATGCTAGGTTATAATCAGCAATAGGAAAACCAATTTGTGTTGTGATTTTCAAACGTCCCAACATATCAGTTCCACCGTAATGCTTTATAATGAATGAAACATTCTCATATCTATAGGCAAGTCCCTTTGGTACTAAGTCCATTGTAACACTGTTCACACGGTCCTGTACGATCAGTTGACAACTCCGAGATGTAGATAGTCCAGTTGGATTCGTAGCTATAATAGTTAACTGATACTTTCCATATTTATGAAATGGCATCATGAAAGATGTATTCAAAGGGCCATTCATACTTTGTATTAAGGTTTCGTTGTATAGGCCATCAATCATAGTTGTTATGGTAACATATTCACCGGCAGCAAAACCATATTGCAAGTTGATCACTTCATTGGTTTCAAACACTTCATCTGGACAATGAAGAAAGAACGACGCAATAGGTGTTATAACTGTGATTGATTTCTGTTGAGTTCTTGCAGATACAGGGTTGGAAACAGTGACATTGACTTTGTGCACTCCATTTTTCATAAAACTTGTAGTGAATTTCTCACTTGTGCCTAACACATCACCATCCAAACTCCATGCATATGTCACATGACTACCATATTGAATTACTGCTTGAAAAGTAATGTTTGTAAATTGCTCAACAAACTCACTACCTTCTATACTTACGTTTTCTATAACTTCCTCAGTTTTCACAATAAAGGATGTCATCTTTCTGCTGATGTCATTGTAGGTGGTCAAGTTACAATGATACTCATCAACCGTTAGAAAGTTAACTTTAGAGAGAAGCACATCAACACTAGATAAATCTTTGTTATTTATTGTCCGTATAGCTATTTTATTAATACTGAGTTCGAACTTAACATCTGTTGCATCAGTAGCAATAAATCGTAATAATAAATCTGACATTTTAACAATGTAGATTAAACTATCAACTTGTTTTACCTGTTTGTTGTCGATATGTTGCACAAGAAGCTGTTTGATTGGACTTTGAACATGGACAAA
The DNA here is from genome assembly GCA_027922465.2 of Turritopsis dohrnii. Lineage (NCBI taxonomy): Eukaryota > Metazoa > Cnidaria > Hydrozoa > Anthoathecata > Oceaniidae > Turritopsis > Turritopsis dohrnii. The sequence goes on along the minus strand of BQMF02000153.1, from coordinate 294,398 downwards.
CAAAATATGTTCACACGGAACAGTGGAAGATTTGTTGCATAGTTCTTTTTCTCCTTCCATCTTCAGGTTCACATGGATTTTATGACGGCCCAGAATATTAAAATGACGCACTAAAAAATTTTCAGTTGTTTCCTTTACCTCGTTATTGTCGGTAAAAAAAAATTCGCAACTTTTTTGTGCACCACCATAAGAAAACATTTTGAACAAGACCCAGCCACCAACTTCAACATAATACTTGGACTGTGATACATCAAACTTAGCAATAAAGTCACTGACAAGTTGGATTGACTTTGTATCAACAGCTTCATACATCTTGTTAGAGACATGCACTGTCACTGTGTATGCCATTTGTGAATATCCCTTTAATGTAACAGTCGAGCCGTTATTAGAGATCACCTCCAAATTACCAGACATCCATTTGTATGTTAAATAATTTCCAGTTGATACTGTAACATACAAAGATATGCTAACATTCACGAAAGGTCTACTTGATGGTGACATACGTATCTGCAAATCATTAATTGGTTCGAAGATTTTCACTGTACTATTTCTTTCTACTTCTCCTTTAGACGTTATCAACTTGCATTTTACTACATACAAACCACCTTTTAGAAAGGAATGATAAATCTCAGGGTTCCCGTTCTTTTCTTCAACTGACCCATCACCAAAATCCCAAATATATTTCCAATCAGACTTCAATGGAATTTTAGAATTCAACTCAAACCTTATGCTTTCATCTATTCTTCCAGTAGATGTAACAACCACTTCAAAGGCATTTTTCACCACCAAATGGATGGTCTGAACTCTTAAAATACCTTCGTAGTCTGCACTGTATGTAATGGTATAGTTGCCAATTTCCAAATATTGATGTTTAAAAGTTAGAGGTGAATCACTATTCTTTACTTCAGAATCACCTAAACTGTAATAGAAAGAAAGTTTCAACGGGTGTTGATTAGCAAAACTAAAAAATGTGATATCTTGCAATTGATACGGCGGGTTATCAATGCTTGTATAATTGATAACAAATCCAGTTACACCAGGAAGAACATCGTACGTCACTGATCTTGTTGATTTAATGGCATTATTAACTAAAACAGCAACATCTAAAATAGAGACCCCTTCCTCTGTTGACACTAATGTCAAACAATCCTCAACTGTCAACAAAGCATCATCTCTGGGTGTATGCGAGTGGTTACTAAATGGTTCTCGAATGCCATTATGAAGCTCAATTAATGTAGAATTCCTTGCTGTCCATAAGATGATAGCAAAGGCACCATGTTGAACTGATGTGCAAACATTATAAGCTTTTCCTACAATGTTAACACTTGAATTGACATTGAGTGAGGTAATCAATGGACAATCTGATGCGACAGCGATTCTGAGTATATTGGACGTAAGTGATCTTTGATATTCATCAGTGACTATGAAACTGATATCGTGGAATCCTGTGTATTGAAAATTATACTCAAAAAAGAAGTAAGAAAATGATATTCCTCCTATTCGGCATTGGAAAGTTGTGTTAACAAATATCTTCTGAGGTATTGACAGATATTGCTCTTGACCATAGCTATTGATGAAATATTCGATCCTAGACTTTGGATCATGTATTGCTTGAATAAGATCCAGGTCACCCAGATAAAATCCAAAAATGTCACCTTCATGAACAAACAGATTGTCCATCTGAATGGAATTGAAACCCTGTTCAAATGATATATTGACATTTTTAACAAGCTTGTAGATTCCTGAGCCATGTGGTCTGTATAACTAAATTGAGAAAAGAAAGGCTTAGCTAGCCATGCATGGAAAAGCAACACTAATACTAATTATTATTACTTTCTACCTGAAAAATTGAATTTCCTTTTCTTTTTGTGAACAATTCCAAAACACCAATTATACCATCATAAACAATTTTAGTGTTAGGTAACAGGAAAGTTCCAACCATTATAACATCTTCTGATTGCTCCAGTAAAAGTGATTTGTTGATAAAATCACTGCAGTTCAAAAAGCAGGGTGATGTGTACGGGTTGAATATTGTACCAGCTAAAAATTTAATAAATTAAAATATTTCAAAACTTCGAAAACAAGGAAATTGTCTCACATCAGATGAAAACTGTAGTTTTATTCTTAACTAAGATTTGAACAAAGTATTTCTTAAACAGCATGGGCAATCCAAGTGAAGGTGAAGCAGCTTTAATCAGAACAAAATTTTATCTTCCAACTTTTGGGCAAATACTGACTTGACTCATATCAAAATAAACAAAAAAAAATGCCAAAAATATTATTCTTGAGAACAAAAAAAGTCTTAGTTGATATTTTGTAGCAATTGTAGTGAGAATCTGTTTCATAAGATTCATCACAAAATTCTGGTCACTTTTATTTCATATTTTATTTTTCTTTTTTTATTTATTTGTGTTAATAGAATTCTTCAGTATCAAGAATCATGCTTTCTCTTCTGAGTTACAGGTCAAAATCTATTTACAAATCATCTTTGGCATCAAAAACATAAAAAAACTCCTATCTTCATCCTCTTCATTTTCTTCGACCCATTCTCCTTCGTCACTTTTGTCTTTGATCACGTAATCACTGATGTATTTTGAAGCTGTGGACAAATCAGAAGAATTGACAGCTTGAACATTAGGTTCTTCGTCTAACATTGGGTCGATGTCGTTAAACAGATCAAGGTTTGGTAAACCGGACATACCCTTGGCTACAGCATCTTTTATACCTGCTATTTGCCAACACTTCAAGCACACCTATTTCTCATCACCTGATGTCATTTCACTGTAAATCTTAATAAGCCATTTTGCGTGTGAGGGCTTGAAAATCGAAAGCTTTAGTGCTACTTCTATAGTTTCGAGCTCTTGACCTTTATTGGGTGATTTGATCTGCGTACCAGGTGGTAAACTTCTTTTTCATCATGTGTTTTACATAGCCATTTGGGCCTCCTTGGACGTCAAGAGGTTGGAAGAGGTATGTAAAATTGGTAGGAACGCTCTCTAGCAATACATGGTTGTCAGACAATACCTTCAAGACAGGACCGGCCATTTGCCCTTTAAAGACATCCATAATCAGTAAAGCCGACTGATCTTTCTCCAAGCCCAGCCTCTCTCACTCTTTCTTGAAGTACAGAACAATTATTTCATTCAACCAGCCTTATTGACTCCTCTTCATTACTATAATGTTTGGGGTTCACACTAAGTGAAAGAGATGATGGAAAGCTTACTCTAGGAAGGCTTTGTAGGGAGGCTTTCCTCCATATACAAACTGTATTGGCATAAATTTACCATCCAATGTTATTGTGAAGATCGCGGTAATCATTTTTTTATCACTCAAACTTTTAATTGGAACAACAGTCGTTGATCTTTTTTGTGCTAATGTTTTCTTGGATACGGGTAGGTATTTTGAAGGCATTTGATTAAGATTGAGAACAAAGTGATGGTGGGATATTGTTTTCCTTCATCTTTCTGACAATTCAATGTAAATATAAAGTTTAAAGCTCTTTTCAAAGTGCTTCAGGAATAGGGACTTTCCTTGTTGTACCGAATCTTTTGACAAAGCCCGTCCTTTGAAACAAGCTTCGTGCCCAGTGTGAATGGCTGAGATCAATATGATCGAGATTAATCTCAGGATGACGTTTTATTAATGCTTTTGCGATTGACAATTTTGCGATCTGCGATTCCCCAAGTGATAACTCCTCCACTTCTACGTACAGCCTAAAAAGTAAAAATTAAAAAAATGCTATATATCAATTTCATTTTTAAGTTAGGGAATTTCACTTGTTGACGTCATAGTTCAGTACATGCGAGGATGTTGCTTGTTGGGAAATCTAGTCACACCTTGTGGGCATACCTACCACAAGTTAGACCTTGTCCTTTATTGGGGGGTGTACATTAACAATTGGGTCTCTTATTGAAATATAAAAATGCATTTTACCCAAAGATAATTCTGTACCATCAAATCGATTGGCCCTAAGAGCAAAGATCTTCCACGACGAGCCATTTTCAATGTATTACTTGGTTGACTTTTTTGTCGTAATGCATTCAAACTCCTCTTCGTATTTTTTTCTCGCATTGTTCAAAAAGTGGTTTCGCTCAATTCGGGAAACTCATCTTGATATCTTCTTAAAGTGCTAGCTGTACTGTATTCCAAAGCATACTTTCCAATAGTGTGTCTTTGGTTATCAGAGTACTTTGTGTATGATCCTGTCAGTTTCTATTCCGCTCCTAGTTCACTTGATGTTGCTGTGGCACACACTTCATGGCCCAGCAAACCAAGTCCTGCTTCCGAATGAGGAGGTTGTGTGCTAATCGGTGACGATGATGCAAGAGAACTACAGTCGTCATCTGTCAAATCTACATTACACGAAGTTCGTTTTGGCTTTGATGAATTTTGTCCACTTTTTTTAATTCTTTCAAGGCTATAAATAATAGACACAGCCCAAGAAATTCAAAGAATTTCAGGTTGGTCGACCTAGGTCTTAAATGAGGTTGGCATTGCCGTTCTCCTTGCATCTCTGGGTCGGCACAGTCGATTTTAACTGAAAATTTCCCGTTGTTTTTAATGTAAATATTAGGCCATAGTTATTGAATACTTCGTCCAGCGTAACAGACTTAACAAAAATAGTGATGCTAAATGCGATTATTATTCATTATGAATTATTTTGCGAACAAAATAATGACATGCAATACGCATTTTTTAACAATAATGTATCACACAATATTAACGACACATTTTCTATTTATTTACGTTAAATACATCAGGTGTGTTTCTTTTTTTTCACTTGACACTATATTAACATTTGTCTAGACATGTAGCAACATTAATGTTCAAGATGATTATAATCATTCTAAAATTTCAATCACCTTTTATGTTGATGACGTATTTTTATTCTTCTTTTTCATTAAATAAATAGTATTTCTTCTTTATAGTTTCGATTTTGATTTCTTTATACGTCTTTAACATGTTAAGAAAACTGCTAGTTATACAAAAAATAGAAATAAAAGTTTTTGAACAATGATGGAGAGCGTATCGATTGCCGTGGCTAACTCTGAAAATAGAATTAAAATCTCTCTCTCTCTCTCTCTGCTTCATGAACAAAAAGTTAAAATGTCAGCAAAATAACACTGGCAGTGCTTCATTAAAGGGAATTTCCCGGTATAATAATAATTTTAATTTCTTAAGAATGAAGCTACAAAGAAAATAGAAATGCCATGAATGTTGTCTCCAGAGGTCGGCAAATCAAAACAAAAAAACGCTAGTCTGGGTCAGCACGAGGCTGCCGAAGCCATGGTTACCTTGGTCGGTTTTTAGGTCAGCTTTGCCGAATGCCGACCTGAATTTTGTGGGCTGTAGACATCTTACTTCTGATTGGTCACTTCCCTCGTTCACCAAAACAAATGAGAAAAAGATGTCATGAAATGAAAAACAGTTTTTCCCAACGTAAATTCGAACGTCTGATAAACAATCGAATAAGGCTTAAGGCTGATTTCCACTGCAACAACATATTTTGCCAAAAAAAACTTTATTGTATGGGAATTTGTTTTTCTAGGTAGTATTCATTTATGGGAACGAGGAAGTAGGGTCTAATCTCTTTTAGGGTTTATGTAACTCATTTAAGATGACAAAAGGAAATTTAATATCTAAAGTCCAGGACATTTCTTGAACAAGATCAAAATAATGGTCAGGTGAAAAACAGCCTTTAATCAGAAGAAAAAAATGACAATCGAATGTTTTATGGAATGGAGTGTATCAAATACAAGGAATTCCAAAGGGCAATTCCTTCTTTGTTAAACAGCACTTCAGAAATATGGTGGACACAAACAAGATCTTGGTATTTTCATCGGCAGTATGTGGCTTTCACATTTACCGTGATGTTTGGAATCCCTGTGAAAATGAGGAGCTTGAATGCCGTTTTGAGATGAATAATTTATTTGATACTTTCGCCATCAAAACATGTCGCATTGAAGATAATAAAACAGTTGGTCATTTACAAAGGGAAATTTCTTGTCCTACCAAATATCTTTTGGATAGGGGCTACAGTTGTGGCAAAGCTGACAGCCACAAACTACAGAAGATCACCTTTATTTCAAGGAGTTCTTGAAATTTCCTGAAATAATGAAATAATGATGATGAGAATAAAGCTCTAGTAACCATATCTATTGATTAAATTTGAGTAGTAAAAAACTTATTTACCGTATTGTTTTACGTTTTACTTAGAAATAAAAAATCAAAAACAAAAAAATTTTGCAAGTATTAATTTTCGTGTACAACTTTCCAAAAATTTCGCGCAGATTTAATTGCGCAATTTGACTGTTTGCAAATATTTCAAGGATTTAATTTCCCGAATTTTGGCAAAATTTGCAAAAACCGCAAATTTCTCCACGCGAAAATTTCTCCGATTAAGGTAGCCAAAATTTTCGGTTCTTAATGTACATGCTAAATACAACATGTATATTTTATTTCGGAATTTCAATAGATCATGGTCGTTTAACCAAAATATTATGATGTTATCTGTAGCAAGACTCATTGAAATAAAACTTCAATAATAAATGTGAAATCACAACTGATAATCATTAAGAAGGTTTGAAATATAAAAAAATTTCGATCAAATTCAAAAGAGGTCCCAAATACCTGTCTTAAATATTTATCCAAATCAAAAAGTGATTGACTCACATGTTATGTTTAAACTTTCAACTGGATTTTCGTTGAAATCCATTGTCACAGCCATCTGCTTCCCTCCTTGAACATAACCAGTACAATTAAAATTGGTATTATTATCACTCATCACAATGTGATCGGGACTGCAAGACTCTAGTATGGCATATTTTAAAGGTACGGTTACATCAACGATTTTCCTTGTAGTAAAACTAAGGAACTGAGTGCTTGTCACATTCACTGACATTTCATAAGAACCAGGTGTTGCATATGTGTAGTTACAAACTGGCTCCATCTGTTGTATAACATATCCATCACCAAAGTCAAATCTGAACAGTGTATCATCAGAAGCAGCAAAAAGTACAGCAGCATTGATCTGTGAGAATAAGTTGATTCTGTTTGCAGGAGTGATTTGCAAGAAATTTTTATTGTTATCATCGTCAAACCATCTTGTCAAATTGAAAATGATTGACTGACTTGGATTTGGGCATGTATCAGCAGAAGTATAAGCATTCTCAACAACAAGATTTTTTTCACAAAGATAATCATAACAAGTATAATTTGTTTTTAAAAAATCCTCTTGTACCATCCATGACAAGTTATCAATACAGAAACAATCTTCATCGAAGCTTACGCATGCTTGATTACACTGGACATAATTGCTGATATTTCTGTCGGCTGTCGCATCATAGTAACAAAGAAGGTATGATTGAGTACCTAAAAAGAGAATCAAAAATCAAAATTAAAAATTTATGAAATTCTGAAAAGGTTAAATATAGAAATGTTTGACATTCCTTAATTTTTTTTTTTAAAACTAAAAAAAAAAAAATGAAAAAAATGAAAAATACTCCTGGTTGTACAAGCATGCTAAATACACCAACTGGTACATCATGGATTACTATATGTAGTTGTGTCAAAGATGACACCAAAATAATAACATTATCAAGTCACTATCTAAACAAGCAGCCATCCCCTCCAGATGGCAGCATTGTTCAAAAATTGAATAGAACAAATTGAGCTTTTGAGTTCGAAAGTTTTAACTCCTTTAGGCTGGTTTAATATAAACAGTTTGAAAGCATCAAGCCTCATGGTGTAAACCTTGTTGAATTCGTTTGGGTTAGTGAGGGTTAGCTTCAGGCTATGCCTCATTCTTTCAGACTATCATAAGAAGCTTAAACCAAGACGCTTTCAAATTGTTAGATGAATACTCTCTTACGGTCATTTTATTCAAATATGCCCTAACTTCCAAACAGAAAAACAACTGATCTAAACCCAATTTGTATCGTTACCAGAATGGTCATAAGATGATGTACTATTTACAGGCTGGTACAAATAAGGTGTTGTTAGAAAGGGCTGACTACTTCCATATGTTTGAATTCGATTTGAAAATGAAACGGATCAAGTTAGAATTCTGAAGGCCTCAAAGAACTTCAATATTATCGAGGGAACATTTAATGTGTGGAAATCCAGACTATCCTACCGCACTGATCAATACCAATTTCCTGCTTTAAACAAAATAGAATCACAAAAAGAGAAGTAAAGTAAAAAATATCTTTATTTTCATTAAGTCTTTTATTTCCGTAATAGTTATCAAAATCATTATTGAGTTGAACTCACTATCAATAAACTGTCTCATATTATATCAATGACAACCCAATTCAACAGCAAGTGAGTTTCGATGTTGTTCCCATAACTCCATGGTTTTATCAATTACGCTTATTCCAGCATCTGAGCTTATGTGGCTTATTACTTCTAATGCAGCTTGAGAGGATTTCAGCTCCTTCAGTTTAATCGAAAATGTTAAGAGCAAAGCAACAAAAACAAAGACCAAAATATTACAAGAACCAGAAACTAGTTTATCATATATCTTCTCAAGGTACACAAGAGCTTCACTAAAGACAGGTCTAAAGTAAGTTTGAAACCATCTGTCATAAGGTAATACTTTAAACAACTGTATCTCACTTAAATGTTCAAACAATCGTTTATCTTCTAACTGTAAGTAATAGGTCACATATTTCGGTAGCTTCACAAAAAGACCAACAAACTTGTCTTGTGCTTTAAACATGTACTTTGAGATCCAATATGCATCACATTCTTCATGGATTATTTCACAAACAACTTGACTGATAGATTCCAATACGAAAACTTTGTGCTCGTCATTCTTCAACATATTTTGATGCAGAACACTGAGCATCCCCTTTTCTAGTAAGTACATCAAAACAATGGTCTTGTGAAGTTGATTTTCCTCACAAAAATCAGGTTCCAATGAAATAATTTTCATTGTCAGTAAAGCTTGCTTCAGGTCTTCATACTGACCCTGCCTCTGATTGACAATAAATTCCATGGATTCTTTATGCAAAGGAACAATACCAAGCAATAACTTCCATACAAAAGGACGTAAACCTGCTGGCAATATAAATTGTTGGGAGAATGCCGAAAGCTTTTCTTCATCCAAGGGGTCTTCATTTAATAATATTTCCAGGGCTTTTCTTTGTTCAACATTGCGTAACCCAAGCTGCTCATAATATAAAGTTCTAAAATTTCTTGAAGAATCTGTGATACTACCAGTCATTTTTGTTTATTTATAAAACTACAAAAGTGTTGTGTTGAAATATCAGCAATTATTGCCTTATGGTCCACAACTTTACAACTCTTGCTACTAGTGAATGAAACAATACAGATGAAGGAAACAGAACAGAAATAGCCTCTGCTGATGGATAGGTCATCCTAAGCAAGTTAGGAAAGATAAGAATTGTGTATATTCTAAAAATGGCACTCAATGTAAAGTGTCACGCATTCTAGTTATCAGACATTCCAACCTAGGACTTTGGCGGAAAATGCCATTCCAGCAAGAAAAATGAAGAAAATATCTTTTTAAAAATTCGATATTTTACATTTAAGTTTTCCGCGGCTAATTTTTCCAACCTAAGTAAATAATTTTTATTGAACATTACCTAAGAAAAAGAAATGAAAAAAGTAACGACCGATAAAAATGTTAAAAACAGAAGAAAGCCCTGGGACCAAAGTTTAGTATGTAATGATTTTTTTCATGAGAAATTTTCTAAATTCAGTTTAGTTGGCACCGGAAATAACACTAAGATGAGATATCTGCAAGCTGACATAAGGTATTAGATAGGGTATATATATATTATTACTACTTAATGCAAGACAACAAAAAAACGTTTCCAGTCTAGTAAACATGGTGGACTGGCTGTAAAATATGCGTAGGTAAAGAGAATAGATGTTTTATCCCCGGCTCTATTTGCAACAATATTGAAGTTACAATTCTTTCAAGATTCGACAATCATTTTCCTTGAGAAATTGTTCTTCTTTTTTTCGGGAGAAAATTTGTGAAATCGGGAGGGCGGGAGATCGTTGCTAATATCGGGAGGCTCCCGATCAAATCGGGATAGTTGGAATGTTTGAGTTATATAAATACAATGTAAAAATGCAATGTATATACTTATAAATGATTAAAGAAAAGAGAATAAAAATTATTTGCAACATATAATTATTAAAACAGGCTGACTCGCCAATCTTTTTAGTTGTCATTCTATTGCATTCACAGCCCTCTGAATAAGGAAAAAAGACTGACAGCGAAAAAATGCCGTCGTATTTGAAAATTGCAACGGCAGATCATTATTTACGACGGCAAAAAAGTTTGATTGGCTTATTCCAGCAAAAATATTGGTGTAGAATAATGGCTAATAAAACAGAAACTAAATTATAAATCAATAGTCTCAAACAAGAAGTTACAAGATTTAAAATTGTAAACCACAGGGGATTTGCTGTGAACTTGTCCTGTTAATTGTTTGATTATTCATAGTTTAAAAACAACGAACCTACGCATTAACGTTTCTTGACTAATTTCACGACAAGCGAAAAGAAAAATCACAAAACAATCTGTATTGAAATCAAAACCAAAACTGACTTGAATAGAATATGAGAAAAAAAGTCATCCAAAACAAAACCCACTGACTTTATAATACTTTATAATGAACATTCCTGCGTAAAGGCTTTCTACTTAGCATTACGTGAGTATCCTTATAAATCGATGACGTGACGTATAAACAAATGTTCTATAGAAAGAAAATTCTTGAGAATAAACGGGAGATGTCAGGGGAATTCCCAGGAATAGCCCTGACATATTCAATATTTGGATTCAAAAAACATTGTCGGCAAAATATTGCCGTCATAATTTTTATTTACGGCAGCTTCACAACGGCAAAAGCTGAATGCCGTCGTAAATTCAGAGGGCTGCATTCAGGATTAGGATTGGTTCTTTTTCCTTTTCACAACTCCAAACATTCAACCAAACCTAGACGCTGATCCTAGTGGTAGATGATTTATAGTAGCCTAAAGCCGATGATACACGAGTCGATTAGTTGCTTTCGACTGAGTCGTACTTTATGTTGCGCATATTAAAAAGTTGCCGATACAAAGGTGTTACACGCAAGCGATTTTTTCTTTCTACATCATGTTTTCAGACAGTGAAGACGAGGTTGCAGCTGCTGCTATTATCATTGTGGCTTGCCAAGAAAAAAAGAAACGTAAAAAAAGAGTATGCACAAAATCTTAACTGAAGAAAAGAAAGCAGTTTGGGGTTTACGACACACTTCTGCGTGAATTTCGACTGGAAGACGAAGCTGACTATTTTAACTTTTTGAGGATGGTTCCTTGTGATTTCGAAGCTTTGTTGCGTTTTGTTGAAGTGGCTCTCACAAAGCAAAATACGGTCATGCCAGATTCCATCCCACCTTACCTTAATAAACATATCATTTTAATCTAGAAGTTTTCATGTGCGAATTTTCTGTAAAAAAAAAAGAAGCTTTTTGATTGGTTTAAAAAGCTGGATTAATCGCAGAATTCCAACAGGTTCGATTTTTTTTTAGTCGAAAGCAACTTGTAGAATCATGCTCACAACATACGATTTGTGCATGATACACGCAGCGATTTGTAGAATTCTACAAATCGAAAGCAACTAATCGACTCGTGTATCATCGGCTTAAGTCCTGTGTATATATACTTGACACCCTTGAGATTTTTGTCTAAGGTAAGGAGAATGGAATTAATGGAGTTAAAGTGGGGAAAAGACCTTAATAATTTTTCGATTTTCGCTGAAATCGCAAAAATATATATGTGCAAAATATTCAATTTTATTGAAACTTTTTTTCTTCATCTATATAATTAATCAATTATAATGACGCTTTTCATGACCACAGTTTTGACAAGGTTTTTGGTTTTAGAACATGAAACAAAATATCTTTTGATTTGACATACAACTGTTTTATGATGGCGATGAGGTTATTACTACTACTATTACTATTACTACTACTGATGATGACAGCAAAGTATTTGATTCATTTGAGTAGTATAGTAATTAGTATCACAGGTAGAACTTTGTACTGAGTTTAACTGATAGGCAAATCCTGTGTCGAAAAAAGGTGATGAAAAATACAATCAAGGTGTGCAAACCCCATGACGAAAATTTGAATCACCTGGGGATGCAATGCAATGGTTCGCCCGTGACGATAAAAAACGTGCACGTTCTACTATATAATAATTGTAAATTATTGTATACTTCGACCACATTGCAGACAAAAAAGTTAAGACTGTGAGAGTCGAGCTTTGCATTGTCCTGGTTGGGGTTCACAAGTTAAAACGTCACCCTTTTGTCTGCTCAAAAAGTCCTTTTGTCTCACTTAACCGCAACTTATGGCAGAGGTCTCTACACTTGGTTAGCAGATTTAAGTAAGATCCGAAATGAGGGGGTGCTGAGATGAAGGCGGATATAAAATCAGGGACGCCAAGATGAGGGTGGATACAAAAATGGTGTTTATAGCGGTTGCACATTACATTACATGTGGAATTATATCGTTGCGATACTTTTTTTGCACATTACATTTTGGATTGAATATGCAAGATTTTGATGAATCATCATGCAGTAGCGAAGAAGGTAATGATTTTGTGATTTATATTTACGATAATGACAATATTTAATGACGATGAGATTTCGATTTTGGTAGCCTCATTTTTGGTTTTTTAAACACAAATATTTTGCGAGGAAGGAACGAAGAAGAGTTTTTTTTTCGAATACGAAAAAGTTCGATGGAACATCACAAACTTTACTTTACAAAATTAAAATTGTTGCCTTTTTTTGTTTTTAACATAAGCCAAAAACGTATTATATATTATATGTTTAATTTGAAATGTGCGAAAAATTTTCATTTTTACGTTTTTTCCTTTTTGTTGTGGTTGTTTTTATAGATGAAGGATCTGACGATGCCGAATATGAGGAACATTATATATTTCAAATTCTCTAAGGATAAAGAATAATAATTTTGTTGTTGTTATATGTTCTCAAAATTCTTTGTAAATAATGTAGATTTGAATAATAACTACATTAAAATAGCAATTGATTCTACCAATAACTGCAAATACTTTCAATTACTTCTTGCGCTCCTCGTGATGTCAAGGCCATGTAGTGTGTCCTCACTTATTTGAACTAGCGGGAACTTGAAATTGAATAAAAAATGTCGGATAATTCCAAGTTATGAAATACCTTTTGTTTGGTCCCCGATAAATTAAATTGTTTTTCATCAAACTTTTTTATACAATCTTTGAGAATGTTACTAAAAGTTTATTTGAAAATAGATCGAAAAAATAAAAAAAAAAACACAAAACACAATCTGGCATCATGTTCGGCGGATAATCGAAGCTCGGTTATTCAAAAACCTGACGAGTACGCACTGAAGAAACCCTGGGTACGAGGTTGTGTATAAGTGTATTTTTTCTCTCGCGCACTTTTGTATCATGCGCACACTCTAAAACACTTGGCGAGATAAAGATGAGAGGGCGTTTGATGACGTGATCGAACGCCCCCTCATTTCGGATCTTACTTAAATCTGCTAACCTCTACACTTAGCCCCCACCATGGGGCTTCAGGTGTCACTAAACCAACCTAATCTAAAAAAACGGTATGCCCAAAAAATGCCTGGATGCAGCACTGATCACTGTCTAAAATAAAAGTGTGATACACACTTGCTATTATAATAGATCTGTCCAAGGAAACAGAATTTCCAAAAACAGTTTTGAAAAACTGTTAAAAAGAGTCCTTAAACAACTTTGTGAGTTTTATCATCCGTCGAAATATCATTTTGGATGCAGGAATTCCTTTAACATTGCAGCATACAGCAAGTATGGTACAGAAAAATATCAAGAGATTCTTATCGTGGAAACCAAGATAAAGTTCTTCTTTTATCAGTGTTTGCAAGAAGAATAGAGATTATATACTCATAACTTATTCCATTTAATTTCCGTAACCTGTCGAAAACGCTGCCAAGATATACGCACTGAAGATAACCGAAGATAACTGATGAATCTCAGTCTATAGATCGTTGACATATATATATAACAAACCAGCATAACGTTTAAAAACTTATGTTGAACATTTTGTGCATTCTGTGCATACAGTCTACCATTTTTACACTAGGAAAATCTGAGTGATCGGAAAACGATCGGGTAAAATAGTTTGGAGGAAACGGGAAAATTTTAGGCAGTATCCGCAATACATCCTAGGTTTTTTATTACTGCATTTTAAAAGACCTTTACGTTCCGCAGTTGATTTTGACAAAGTGGTTTTATTTTGAAGAGATGGCTTTGGCGACATTCAAGTCATTCCTTTGTAACATTTTTTGTAGAAATATGATTTAAAAAACATTAATGGTTTTTATTTGTTCTGTTGTTGAACCATGTCATCCACGTTGTTCACATAAAGTACAGGCATCTTTTTTAAAAGAAATAAGTGAAAAACTCTAGTACTGAAACTTTCTTAATTTCAGGCAATTTAAGCGTACTTTCTTATTTGGTTTCTTTTGAAATTGACAATCGAATCGAATCGGACATTCAATGATTGAAAGTTAAGGCCGGTTTTCAGTTCATTCGCTGTGGTCGTGCGAATGAGCGATCTGATTAAAGAAAAAACTGCTGGTATGTTCGTTATATTGAAAGAAAGTGTGTACAGTGAAACCTCTATTAATGGTCACCTCCATACATCGCTCACCTCCAATCAACGGCCAAACGGCCACTTTCTATTGTCCCAATGTCTAATTTTACCTCTATTAACGGTCAAAAAGAATCTTTATGCAAGCAAATGAGAGGAAAAATAAAAAAATTGTTATTTGCAATGATTATTTACAAAAATAAAGTCAAGTCAAGCAGCCTTATCTGTTGTAGATGATTTGAACAACTTTTGTGAAGCACTTATAGTAAGTGCTTTGAATATTGTCACACTACGACTTGAAGCACTTAGGCTCAACAATGTTGTGTTTATTTTGATCACGAATCATGCTTATGCCCCTCCCACCTCTCCCGACCAGCCTTTTTGATAAAAAAAGTGTATTCATATAAAACCTCCATACATCGGTCACCTCTAATGCAACGGCCACTAAGCTGGGTCCCCCAAAGTGACCGCTATTAGAGGTTCCACTGTATATCAAAAATTGCAGCAAGTACTTAAGCGACTGTTGTTGTTATTCGATGATTTTCCAACAGCTTCATAATAAATCTAAAGCTTGGAGTGCATTTTAATACAACTGTTGCGTTATGTGACAAAAGTCTCAATAATTGTATTGTTTTCTATGAACAGTTCGTTTCTCTTCATAATGAGCCACAGCATTCGTTTGAGCATGCTCCTAGAATTGTCAGTGGTGATACTAGCCTTCTTCTTGTTTGTGAATTTTCAGATAATCATATTATGCGATGAAGAAACTTCTTTCCAAATTACATACATACCTTGAACAGTGAATCTGATATTTAAAATACAGGTCCAAATAACCAGACGAAAAAACATTCTTTTATTTAAACTGGCATATTGCGATAATTATTGTTTGAACTTTTTCCAATAATGTTTTCGTAATGGAATAATCGAATTTTCAATAGAATAGAATCATTTAGAATTCGAACACTTTGGTTTGGTTTCTACTCTCTATTATAATTCTAGTAGTGGGGAAGTAGTAAAACAGAGGTTGAAATAAAGGCAAAAAAACAGTTCATTCAAAATAATTTATTTCATTTTGATATTGATCCCCCCTTTTAGTCGGTTTTGGTCCCCATCGCGCGCGCATATTTTTTTTCACAAATACAAATATATAACTGATCTATAAAGAAAGAATAATAAAAAAAACTGTACAAAAGTTCATATTCCTTCCGACAGCAGTACTTAAGAAGTTTTCTGACTAACTTGGTTTATTTTTTCGATCTTTTGAATAGCGTTTTGCTATTTTCTTACTGACGGAAAGAGCAAACGATTCCACTATTTTGTGCATAAAAATTTTAAAGTATAAAAAGATTGTTAACTTCAACTTCCTGTCATATGTTTACTAGTTAAAACATAAATAAAAAAAAGTTTTCCTCTCTTAATCTAAGAGAAACATATTGGTCCTAGCTCGATACCAAACTCTTCATCTTTATCAGCAACATCAAAAACTGCGACGTCCGCAATTGGAAGACGGTCAGTGATTTTGCTTGTGACTTCGAAAACAGCTTTGTGCCATTTGCCATCCTTTCTACTGCACTCATCTTTCAATACCTTTAAGCGATTCTTAATGTGGCTTGATGTGTGCATTTCCAGCTCATCATTTGATAATATTTTAATGTAAGCTGCTTCATTGCCAAAGCTATCTCTATGAGCGTGTGAGTTTCGGCAGTGATATGTAATATTCTGGCGTACGTTGTTGCTGTTCAGACGCATAAATCGAAGTTGAACCTTATCAGCTGGGTACGTGAACTATAACACGAGAAAGATGACAAATGACAGTTCATGATATTTGCTAATGCTGTGAGAATAAAATTGAAGAAGGAAAGTGGTTTCATTTTATTAAATTTTTTTGAGTGATACAGATATGCATTTTTACCTCATTGTCAGCAACAAGATCACGCAAGAACCATGTCCAACTATCCTTGTTTGATGTAATCCATTTCTTTTGGTCATACTTAGCTTTGGTTGGATAGATGCATGTTTCTGTAGTATCCTTGAAGTCACATCGAGCTTTAAAGCTGTCTCCTTCGTACCCTTGGTTAGGATCCAAATAGTATTCACCTATATACATGAAAGAAATTTCCAGGTCAGAATCAAAACTGAATACTGATAAATAATCATAAATGATAGTATTAGTTTTTTTAAATGTATTTACCGCTTTCAATATTTGGATGGCAAAGTTTGAGATCGTGGCATGTTTTGGCGGGGAAATTTTTACTTCCATCTGGTTTTGAAAAACCTTGCATCAATTCGTCGAGGTAGGTGATATATTTAAATATAGTCCCATCAGTTTCGCTTCGTTTTGTCTTGGCGTCTTTTCCATCATTGCTTCGATAGTACCTAAACATTCAGAAGTTACAAACAATTAAAATAAGTCAATCCAACAGCAAGGAGAAAAAAAGTTTCCATGAACTCTCTAAAACATTACCGGTATCCTTGATAAAGTGGTCCTTTCTCGGTTTGAACTCTGCTGTTGCCAGCGCCCGCCGGATATGGAGTAGACAATCCAGGTGGACCAGGTGGACCAGGTGGTCCAGCAGGTCCAGGAATACCATCATCACCAGATCTTCCTCTCTGGCCAATAGATCCTTTAAATCCATCTGGACCTAAGTCACCTACAGCTCCTGGTGGGCCTTCAGGTCCTGGACGTCCTCGAGATCCGGAATTTCCCTAAACAAAATGCAATGGTTTATTACCATGCAAACCAGCAGGTATAGATGGATATTAAGAAGTATAATTATCCGTACATCAGGACCGGTTTGTCCAATGGGTCCATCGGTACCACTTTCACCTTGTGGACCAATAGGGCCTGGCAAGCCTGTTCCTCCTCTCATACCTCTCCATCCTTTATCACCTTTTTCACCTGGTGTACCAGCACGTCCTTTAAATCCTTTTTTACCACGGAAGCCTATTACTCCTTTTGGCCCAGGTAACCCATCAGTTCCTTTAGGACCATCTGTACCCTGTGACATTCATCAAAGATACATTATTAAATATTGACATACTTCAAATTGATAAAAAGCTAAATACGCGAGCAATACTTACAGGTTCGCCTGGACCTCCAACACTTCCTTTAGGACCAGCAGGTCCTGCTACTCCTGCCATACCAGCAGATCCAGGTGTTCCAGGGAAGCCATCTTCCCCTCTTACACCTTTTTCTCCTTTTTCACCGGAAGCACCAGGAACACCATCTTTTCCAGAATTACCCTTTAACATTTTAAAATGTCATTAATAAAGAACAACGATTCAGTAAATTTCGGGTTACCTGAAAAAACACTTACGTCTAAACCAGGTTTTCCAGGGATACCAGTTGCGCCTGCAACTCCTTGTGGCCCCGGTGGACCTTTTTTACCAGGTTTTCCAGGGCTTCCAGGTAGACCACCTTCACCTTTTGCCCCAACTTTTCCTTGGGGACCTGGAAATCCAGGCATTCCGACTCGTCCTGGAGCTCCTCTTACTCCTTGAGATCCTGCAGGTCCCATTGGACCTTGAATTCCTGGAATTCCATCTTCTCCTGCATCCCCATTTCTACCATCTTTACCAGGTGCTCCTGGGGCTCCGTTTTCTCCGGGACGTCCAGGCTGTCCTAGTTCTCCAGGCGAACCCTTTGAACCATCTCTGCCAGATGGTCCTTGCGGTCCCGCTCGTCCTCGGTTACCCTACAGGCAAAGTCATCGCAAAATCAGTACCTTTTTTGCTTATCTTTATAGTCTTTGTGAAATGAAAGAGAATTTAACGTACCTGTGGTCCACGTGGTCCTTGATTACCTGGAGCTCCTGGCGCTCCTTGTGGCCCCTAAAATGGGTAGAGTAAGAGTAGCTGGTTTGCAATAACAAGACACAGGTTACCATATATGATGTCATACTTACAGATGAACCGGTTTCACCACGTTTCCCTTTGGCACCTTTGTTACCCTCTCCTCCATTGCCACCACGTATACCATCGTCACCTGGAATACCTGGAGGGCCGATTTCACCTTTATTTCCACGTGGTCCTCGTTCACCTTTTGGTCCATCGCCTCCCTGAAGACCTATAGGGCCTGGCTCTCCAGGAGGACCTGATGCTCCACGATTTCCTTGTGGTCCTGGTTTTCCTCTTTTGCCTTGTAAACCATTTGTTCCAGGACGACCAGTTTCACCCTTTTGTCCGGTTTCTCCAGCAGGTCCCTGAGGTCCGGGTAATCCATCTGGTCCACGTTGACCGTCACGTCCATTGCTTCCTGGTTGCCCTTTTGGCCCTCGTGATCCCTGAAAAAAGTTGTGATTTGTTTAAAATGTGAAACTATTTTCAATGGAAATTGTGGAAATAATCTTCACAAAACTCACATGTTGTCCTTTTGCTCCATCAGGCCCTTTAAGACCAGGTGATCCAGTAGCACCAGGCGTTCCAGGTGGTCCTGATACACCTGGTTGGCCAGGTGGCCCTTTGTTTCCAGCTATTCCATCAGGACCTTGTTCACCTCGTTCTCCAGGTGCACCAGGTGGGCCCTAAAAAATTAATTTTGGAAAATATAACATGTAAATAACATTATTTTATTTTAACATGAAAACAACATTATTATTTATTTCCGTGCACAAAAATATTTACATACTCGTAATCCGTTTTGTCCATCAGCTCCGGGAGGCCCTCTTTCTCCTGGATCTCCATCTTTTCCATTATCTCCTGCAACACCGTTTTTACCGGGTTCACCATCTCTTCCAGGAGCACCAGCTTCACCAACTGGTCCAGGTGGACCCGTTTTACCAGTGTTACCTGTTGGTCCAGGTGGACCACGTTCTCCTCCTTCTCCATCTGGTCCAGGTGGTCCTTGTAAACCTTGCGATCCTTTTGGTCCAGCATCACCTTGAACACCTTTAAACCCTGGAATACCAGCTTCTCCATTTCCACCAGACGGACCTCTGGCTCCTTTTGGTCCTTGAAGACCTCTTTCACCTGCTTTACCACGTGCTCCTTGTTGACCAGCGTTACCAGGTCGTCCATCTTTTCCTGGAGGGCCCTATAATAATGAAAAAAACGTTATTCATTTCAAGCTCTTTACTGAAACATTTACTAAGAGTTAAGAAAAATCTTTTATGAATAATTAAAATCGCATACTCGAGACCCTTGTTTTCCAGGTCTTCCAGACTTTCCGGCTGGACCTTGTGATCCACGATCTCCTTGAATTCCGACTTCTCCTGGTTCACCAGGCCCACCGGCAGCTCCCTTATCACCTGATTTTCCAACAGAACCACGTTCACCTTGAGTTCCTTTAGGTCCATTTACACCAGGAGTTCCTGGGCTTCCTGGGATACCTTGGGCT
Organism: Turritopsis dohrnii; assembly: GCA_027922465.2. Taxonomy (NCBI): domain Eukaryota; kingdom Metazoa; phylum Cnidaria; class Hydrozoa; order Anthoathecata; family Oceaniidae; genus Turritopsis; species Turritopsis dohrnii. The sequence continues at coordinate 274,407 of BQMF02000153.1, read as the reverse complement.
CCACGATCTCCATCAGGGCCCGCAGGACCAGGAGGTCCATCTCTTCCAGATTTTCCTCTTCTTCCTGGGCCTCCGGCGCTACCTGGCTTTCCAGGTGGTCCAGGATCACCCCGCATACCTTTAGCACCTTGTCTTCCAACGGGACCCAAGTCACCAGGTGCTCCACGCCCTCCAGTAGGACCCAAGTTACCATCTGGACCTGTTAGACCTTGTAGACCTCGCGGACCAGATGCTCCTCTTGGTCCTTGTGGCCCAGCAGAACCCTGGCTACCCTTCGGACCTTGGGCACCATCTCTACCTCTTTCTCCTTGTTCTCCTGTTTCACCCTTGATACCAGGTTTTCCGGTTATACCACGGTCACCTTGTTCACCACGTTCTCCGCGATTTCCCACTGCACCAATTTCACCTTTTGCACCAATTGGTCCACCCTCTCCAGGGGAGCCTGGTACGCCAGCAAGACCCTAAAATTTCAACATAATTCTAGTTAATCTATTTTTCAAATCTTTTAAATGCCATAGTCAATAAAAAAAACTTACAGGTGGTCCAGGTGGTCCGCGTGAACCAAGAGGCCCTGGTGGTCCGATTGGTCCTGCAGTACCAGTAGGCCCAGGAGGTCCCTGTAATCCTCGTGGACCTGGTGGTCCAACGTCACCATCAACACCATTATCCCCAGAAGCTCCTTTATCTCCATTGCCTCCGGTAGAACCTTTTTCGCCTTGCTCTCCTCTATCACCCTGAATGTCAAAGAATTCGTGTATTGAACACTCTTAACAAAACCTGACAATAAAATTAATTATGAAGTAATATGTTTACCTTTAAGCCTTTATATCCTGCAACACCATTTGCTCCAGGGGGACCTTGTTCTCCCTATATGCAAAAAAAGATCTATTGTAAACAGACTTATTTTTCAGTTTGAGAACATTAACTGTATGAAAAGAAATAAATTTCATCAAAATTCAACATGAAGCTTCTGTCTTTTATTACGGTAGCAGCGATAGCGAATACCGTATTAAAACACCCTTGGACTACTACTACTACTACTACTACTCCTCCGGCCGAAATGGCAGTTTAGTCTACGATTTAGAGTCTGCGAGTCCCCACTAAAAACTCAATATACATTCTAATGAACGAACGCAGCCTTTTGAATTTTCGAAGGGTTTAAATCATATACATTCAAAATAAGTTTTCTTTGATATTTTATCACTTAATTGATGAAGGAATGGATATTAATCAAATAGGTCTACATAAAACTGGGACTTTTAGTTACTTATGATACTGAATCAATGTACTTTGGCACTTGAAAATAGATATGTTTTTCATGTCAGTAAAGCACAAAAGACTTTCTTATTACTTTCTACGTTTGTTAGCTATCTGTTATGTCTTTGAACATCAAGGTTTTCAAAAATCGAGTTAGAAAAGGCAGTTATTTGTTTGAATTCATTTTCGGTTTCAAAAAATTATAATTCAAAACAACATTTTTTTTTTCGAAGAAACGTGTTTTTTTTTCTACATAAGCTCTTACGTTAAAAACAGCTCATGCATGTATAATTCTTTTGTCTTCTAATAAATTAAATTGCTGGTGTGTTACGATTAGACCCTATTTACACGAGTTAGTAACTTTAAACATTATTATCGTTTATGCCTGTTTTCCACCAGTAAGATATCTCATGAAATAACGTTTACAGAACGTTTAAGAACTTTAAGTAAAATTTCAAATTTAAAAATATTCTTGTGGCAAGTACTTTTGCTGCTACCGTTTTGCGCCATCTGGCTCTTGTATTTATTTTAAAACTGATTGCCTGCTCAAATATTTTTAATGAAAAGAAACCAACATACGTGTGGACCTCTTTGACCAATCTGTCCGATTTGTCCTGGATCGCCTCGCTCACCCTTAAAAATGAACAAATAGAAGTTTACATTGGGTCATAGGAAAATACTTTACACATGAAACTGGATGCTTACATTTAAGCCATCTCTACCTGGTTCACCAGGTGGTCCGTCAGGTCCAACAGCACCCTGTGAAAAAGACATGAAAAGAATTAGATGTGAATAGGTTTGCCTATAGCAGATTTAAATACAAAATTATATCTTTTCATGTACCTTTAATCCTGGCAGTCCAACTTGACCTGGTATTCCCGGTTCACCACGTTCACCATAGGGTCCTCTTGGTCCATCACGACCAGGAGGCCCTGGTGGACCAGGAATCATTCTTTCCCTAGCAGGAGTAACAATATCTGGATGGTCTGTATTTTCGCCAGCGCTCGGTCCAGGTCCTTTTTCGTCACCACCCTAAACAAACACGAAATTCTTATAATGAATTCACACGTGCTATTTCTTGCAACTTCAATTTTACTTACAAGCTCTCCTCCTGGTGTAACACCACCAGTCGGTGCCGGTGGTCCTGGAGGTCCGGGTCTGCCTGGACGTCCTTTTTTACCTTGTCTACCAGTGTCACCTTTGAAACCCTAAAATTCGAAGGTTCATTCATAGTAAATATACATGTTTTCCATCGTTGATTCACGTTAGGTTTAGATTAATTTTACCTTTGGACCAGTTGGTCCATCTCCTCCGCTTCTTCCTTTATCACCATCTGGTCCCCGATTTCCTTTCTCTCCTGGATCTCCTGGTTCACCAGTTAAGATTTCGGGTGTAGGTAGCTGTTTGACTTCAGTACATATGAGATTACAACCGTCAGTACAACATTTTTTTGTTCCTTCACAATCAGTATCAATCAGACAGCTTCCAATTGCACTTTCGGGTGGGGGACATTCATTTCCTTTATTAAAACTGGGTTCTGGGCATATTCCAGGTTTTCCTTCTATAAAATATTCGTGGAATACCATTTTTAAGTGACTACAGAGCTTACTTTCCCCTCCGAGTAGTGATATCGGATATAGTGAAAGTCTGCCATATCACAACGAAATTATCATGTATAAATACCCCCGGTCAAAGCTCAATTGAAAAAGTCGCTTTTTATCGATGCCCTCAAGTGTTTACAGGGGTTAAAGGAAACAAAATATTTGCAGGATAGAGGTTTCAAAGATTTTCGTTTTTATTTCTTTCTATGAGATTTTACAATTCTCCTGTTTCCTTTGGTAGATTTAGTAGTTTTGAAGTTTAAGAGATTTTAGTTCTGCAAAGACTGCTTGAACAGGAAGAAATTTTATCAGTTAAAAGTTGTAATCTACCACGTCCATTTTCAACTTTTGATCACTCGAAACTTTGATGTTGCAATTTTAAGAAAATTCTTGTATGAAAGGCTTTAGACTTTAAGTATGACTTTTGTTTTTGCGAGATTTGTTTCTGTGAAAATTCTATAGACAAGAAGTTGTATAGAAAATTAAATCTCCGTTCACTCAAGTGGGTTTTTCTGTCATACATAATATATGCAGTGTTTCATAAAGGGATTATAAACAGCGTAGTTAAACAAAAGTAAGAACATTTTGAATTTTCTGTAGATAAATTTGACTGTCATTCTTATTGACATACACAGAGGAGCAAAACAAATGAGATATTGGCCTATTATTCTTCGTAAAGGCCTATTATTATTCTCACTGTTGTAAAAGTAAACATTCACAGTCGACATATCCGTTCTGTAATATACTTGTTCTGTATTTTATTACATTATTATTAGTAAGAAATATGCAAGAGTAATATACGAAGTGAAACATCGCCATTAAAAGTATAGGTAGATAAACGATGTTTAATCGAATTCAAAAGAACGGAATGCTACACAATACAAATCCACTATTGTAAAATCAATTCTTTGTTTTCTCTTGAAGTAAACCCTTTCAATGTTGTTCATGTTAATTTTCTGTTGTTAAGACATTATTATTTAGTGTGTTTTTGTCGAACTTTGAAACCATCAAATCTTCACGTTTTATACGAAAGTTTACGAAAACAAGATGTAAATATGTCTGAATGAGGGATTCGATGATTGATGATGGTTTCAAATTGCCAGACAAAACTGAATGCTTATGCAACACGTTTCAAAAAAGAAGAAAACGATTACTTATAAAACATGAAACGAAAGGGGAAAGGGAAACCACAGAGTCTGAAGAACATAAACAATACCATTTCTATTAATAATATCGATCCAAGAACAATTTTCTACCTTGTGCAGTAACTGTAGAGAATATCACGCCAATTAAACATAACAGCAACAATCGCTCGCCAATGGGCGCCATAATGAAGCTGGCTGGCCAAAAGCCTGCTTATGAATGCAAGCCACTAACCAGTCACAGCAATGAGCCCACAGTTCGTGCTAGAATAATTGCTTTCTAAAAGCCACTCCTCGAGTGTGATATCTTTCGCTGGTCATATAAAAACTAGCAACAATTTTATTACATATCACGGTGCGAGCTCATTGTTTAATTCTTAGATCTGATTGGCTCACTTTATTTATTTGCAGCTTCAAAGTCAATTTGATCATTCATACTTTTCTTTTCCATGTTAGTTCAGATTCAACCGTGTTTCATCAGTACCATTAACTATGCACACCATCGCTGAAGATAAAACAAGGGATCTCAGTATTAATATCAATAACTAGCAGATCTGTACGATGGAGTCTGGTTAAACTCCAATTGCTGAACAAACAGAGCAGACAATTTGAGTATTGTCAGTTGGAAGTATATGACTGTGATGAACTTGTCAAAAATCTGACTTCCGATGTACACAGAACAAAACACAGCTGAATGTTCAAACGGAGATCCCAGCATGATGATTCACAAACAATGAAATCAAATGATTCTATTCAGACAGAAAGTAAACATTTACTTTTAGATGAGAAAATATAAAAATATCGGTTACCAACGGCTATGGTTCTTCAGAGTTCCCATACTGAAAAACAATTTGGCTCAGTCATCAAAGTGATATCTACTTGTTACAGGCTAATTGTTTTATTTAGTGACAGGAAGTTGGGTTCTAAGTTTCAAAAAATTCTTCCTATCCATAATAAACAATTTAAATGAAAAACATCTGCCGTCATGAGGAGATATGGAAGGGCTTTACAACTTACAAATCTTCATAGAATTTATGCTGTGTTAAAGAAAATTGCGTCCATAAAAATAAAAGCTGATTGTGCACGGCTGATTACAACTTTCCATTTATTAAGTTAAGTGGGCAAAATCGTCAAGGTCACTGAAACGAAGTGTATAGACCTTTTCACGTCACAACAAGCAACGCCTCGATTTCACACTGAATATTAATGACGTTTGCGCTGCTTAAAATGAGAAACGACACATCAGGGAAAGGTTTTCACGAAACTCTTTTAAGGTTAAGCACGTAATAATCCATAAACTTAGAAACGAGGCAATGCTTGTAATGACGTAATTTATGAAAAGGTCTATTTCCATAAAAATGGTGAGCTTTTTTCTTAAAAATGTACCTCCCTTTTTAACGGTTAGCCGGAGCATTATTATGAAGGGCAAAAATTTGACCAATCCTCGGTGACTCATTTGCTTGGCCGAGAATTTTATTTATAAACAATAACGAGGGCCACATAATTTTGTTTTGTACTAGCTTGTCGAAGCTAGTGGATTAAATGGCGGATAGAATGGTAATTCACTTCACCGAGAATACTTCTTGATGAAAGCCTAAAAAATTCATACTTCAAAGATGAGGTGAGATTATCCATACGCGACATGAGAGGGTCCTTGTTTATCAGTTTGTTTGTTTGTGTTGAGGTTATTAAAGATGATTCACACTTGAGCAAAAATCAAAGACAGAACAATAGTTGATTTATTTGAAGAAAACAAAATTCTCTTTCTGCTTGATCAAAATAGAATTATGAAGCAATAAAACATAAAAAAATATAAAACCGCTATATTAAATCGTATACGATGACAGTAATTATCATTAATAATCGAGTTTCTACAGAAAAGATTCCGTATAGACATTTCTCGAATTTCTGTTTAAACACCGTGTTATAGCCTAGCCTCTAAGTTTCGCCTCTTTTACTTCTAATTATTCCACTGGAGACTGAAAGAACAAGTAAATATTACTTACTGAAAACATTATGTAATTAGAAAAGCAATAAAAACATAGAAACGAGGCGAAACTTGATAACTTAGCATTAACTCGGCATTTAAACAGAAATTCAGGAAAGGTGTATGTGGAAGCCGATTACGCCCATCGTTGGAATCCGACTGCGCCCACCGTCAATACGAATGTGTAAATCGCATGTCATGAATCTGGTGAAATTTGATTGGGAGAAATATTATCATTCTTTTTGTTTTTCGAATAGAAAAATCGAGTTTCAACGACACAAGCCACATGACAAGGCCGTTTTCGTGGCAGTGATGTTGTCTATTAAACTGAACACCAAACTTGTCGTCATTAAGCACAGAGAAAAGTGAATTCAAAAATTTATTTTATCTTGTCATGTGATATCAGCCATTCGAACAGCAGGAGAGTTCACAAGAGCAATTCTTATAAGTCTTTAAGTAACTCTTAAAATAAAATCCTCTCTTATAAAAGTCTAATCGTGCAAGTCATTTCCGTAAGAGATTTACACAGCATTTAAGTAACCTAATCCCTTGAGAATACTTATGGAGCCATCCATAACACAAACGCGACGGTAACCTTGCGATACAAGTAGCTGACCGAATAAAATCGGCTCCGGTCCTTTTAAACCCATTACCATAATCATTCGTCCCTTGTGACTCTCAACAACCATCGATACAGGCGAGGAAATCCATTCTTTAGTTTCACTGACAACTTGGTGAAACGGCACATTGACAGAGTATGGTAGATGACCGGCTGCGAATTCTTCTGGATTACGCAGATCAACCACTAAGATCTTGTTCTGATGTTCGATCGATTTTATTCTCTCCATCTTTAACTTTTTCTTGGATTCTTTCAAATCGGATCTCGAACTTGAGTCGCGGGATAACATTGGATAGGAGTCGGTTTGCCGTATAAGCTGTGAAATACGAACAAGATCGCGCGGTGATATACGGACGCACGTCTCGGCCCGTAATTGTGCTAACGTTAAAAATTCTTTTTCTGGCAAATTCATGAATTGATCTTCTGCAGGTGCTTTGATACGATTTTTGGGGTTGTCTTCCTTGCGCAATGTAGCACTGGGTGGTGTGCGGTTGAACACTTTAATAGAGTCCCTTACGCAACGTTCAATGTCAATTCCAGGCATATCAGAAAACAGAAGAATGCAATCATTAAAACCGAAGGATAGTAATTGCTCACGGAATTGCATCAGAATTGCTACACCAACACAAAGCGGTAACATCGAACTACCTAACAACAAAGTGTCCCATAAATGGTAGATTTTATGAAGTGGGAATACATGAGAGAACATGGTCAGGAACCAAGGAATAGCGTATAACTCGGGACTAAAGCCTATTTCGTCCAAGTGATTGTACAAATCAGGTTCGTGAAATGCAATGAGTTGCTTGAACACAGCTAGATATTCATGTATAACAGCTGAATTATCCTTTAAGAAAAAATTATATAAATACTTTGGGATGAATGCTTTCAAACAAGCATAAGCCAACGGTTCATTGTTGAAGTTCAGCGTGACGAAAGGAGCAGTCAGCGAGTCCAAGCCTTGCCAGTACACAAGCTGGGGGTGGGATACTATCCAAGCTTTCAGAACTGATCGCAATTTCTGGTGACCTGTCGGTGAAGACAACAAATTGTTGTACTGATGACAACGCGGTATGTCCACTTCTATCTGACGGTCTGTTGTAGTGAGCGATTCTTTATCAATTCGGTCATACTCGTCGAAAAGGTCGCCAGTGACATTCAGGAGTGCCGACCAAACCTTGGCGCGGACGAACGGTGGGATATCAATCCTGGCTTCTTTAACGATCCGATCCCGGGTATGTGGGTAACCCTCGAGTAAACGTTCAAATAAAATGATACGATGGAACTGGTATTCCACGTCTTTTTCACGAATAACCAACGGCAACTTGGCAGTTTCCGACAGATCTACGACGTATAAGTCATCTTCGACAACCAGAGGATAATAAGCTGTCGGATCAATACGTTCCAAACGCTCTTGTAGCTGTTGCAACGAAATCACCACATTCGTTTGGTTGTAAATGCTTATGTCATGCACAGTACTGCCAAATTCTTCGCCATTATTCCATATGGCTGTCGGGAGCATGAGTGCTGGAGGTTTTGAATGCAACAAGTTTTGTTTTTTCAATTCGCAGAAAACATCACCACCGGTCAAACCCCACAGATGGTAAACCTCCGTGATCGGACGACCTGCTAAATGGTCTTCAACCGTGTTTGAATTTAACTCCAGTAACAAGGAATTGTAATCAGGCATTTTTAAGTTTGCTGATCTGAAGACTGCTGGAAAAGGGTAGTTAACAGACACACAGTACGATCTAGGGTCATGTAATTGTTTCACGAAATCATGTGAAAAAAGACTATGAATTGACGGTCGTTTCTGTGGATCCAGTGTTAAACAAGCTCGTAAAAATGAATGGAACGTTTTATCCATTTCCGAGTACTTCCGTTTTGCATGACTTATCTTTATTATTTCTTCCAAACCATATGCACTCTCCTTCAATTCCAATAAATTCATCAAAAAAGAACAAATCTTCTCCACAGAGCCTCTATCTCTTCCCCACAGATTCCCCTCTAAGTAACAGTCCAATAAGATCATACCTAACGACCACACATCGGCAGGTGGTTTGGAAGGACCATACACTGTATTGTAACCTGTACCAGAAAGAAGAACTTCCGGAGCCATGTACAATATATCGCCAACAGCAAACATAACGTCGGCATTATAACTGGTTAGATGATAAAGTCCATATCTGGAGAGTTTGGCTTTACTGTTGCTATCAAGTAAAATGTTGTTTGTTGATAAACAGCGGTGAACATAGCCGTTATAGTGAAGAAAATCAAGACCAACCATCACTTCGTGAGTCAATTTCTGAAGATCAAAAACATTTGCTAATTTCCCTGATTTAACCAAAGGGGAAATATTTTGATTGTAGTATTCCGTAACAACGATTATTCTTTCGTGTTTCCCGCGCACAATATCGATGTATTGGCACAAACGTGGATGGGAAAGTAACTTCAACTCTTGGAATCGTCCATATATTTTTATAGAGTTTGGCGTGACAGGGAGGCCGTCGGTGCCACAAGTATCTGTCGGATGAGCAGAGGCACAAAAAGTAAACAAACCAATATGTGCTGAACCCAATGGCTGCATCCTTTGTCAATTGTTTACTAAAGAAAAAAAAATTTCCCTTCAAACTCGAAAGGTAATAGAAAAACGAATCCAAGCAGTTATACGAAACAACATAAAAATCCATCAATCAGAATGATCGGTTCATATACAAACAATTACAGTGACGACATTAGTTTAGAGTGCCAAAGAAACAAAAAGAAGACAGATATTATATTTCACAATTTTCTCCTTCCAAAGGTTATGGAAAATCAAAAATTCTAATCTTTTCATTTGAAGTTTCTGTAGCAATAGAATATGAAACATCTAGTTATAAACTCGAAATAAACTATATATATAAAATTGACTTCTGTTAACTGAAGTAAAAAACATGAAACAAAGACATCCTTAAAAGCTATGGAAAGGTTAAAAAAAACCTCTTTAAATGGTATCAAGACCAAAATTTCCCCTTGTAATGCTAACTCTACATTGGTTGGGGGGCAATTTTCCAGGGGAAATTGTCATAGAACCCTTTTACCTTAAAAAAAAGAATAATGCATTCGTAGATGTTGAACAAAAACTTAACTTAACTCGAAAAATAGCTATAAATATTTACAATGTTAAAAACTGTAAAAGAACATTTCAAAAGAAAAATCACTTGTATCAAATAAAACCAAAGAACACCATGTATATCCAAAATTCTGAAAGCAACGGATAACTCAACTTGGTATCAGCATCCCAATCGCTGTTTCTTGGCTGCACTTCTAGTCAGCATTTTCGAATTTGTGTTCAAAGCTTCATTAGCCATAGTTTTCACACTACAAAGTCTTTTTCTGTCCTGCTGGAGTACTTCATTATTAACAGTGGAAGAATTCTTACTACAGTCCTGTTCAACAGAATCTTTACTATCTCGTTCTGTATTTTTTGTGACACTTTCGTTGGTAATTTCAACGCAGTCGGTGTATTCTTCCCACCAAGATTTAACATGATCAAAACTCCAAATATTCCCTGCAAGGTGCCGATTAAATCGGATATTGTAAACAAATTTAGTCAATTCCCGCCTTTGTTTGTCTGACGCAGCATCAAATTCAAACTGTGGAAAATATCTAATGACATGTCCACATAACTTTTTGCATGCGCTTTCGTAAGCATTCCTATTATCAGTATGCAATTTCCAAACTTGGTTGATGCACCACGATGGAACGATATCAGAAGAATTCCAGTCACGACAAACGATTTTAAGTTCAATAAATTCACCATATGCACTTAGAAGATTATTGGCAACACTTGATGGAATTTTCAGACATTGCAACGTTTGTTTTAGCAATTTTACATTACAAGCAAATTGTCGTAGCTTTAGAGAATTGACCATCCGATTCTAAAACATATTTCAGCTTATCTTTAAAGCAGTTCAATAAAGCACAAAAAGAAATCTTACAAGACATACCTGAATTAAGAAGGTTTCCATTTTTATCATTCAGTCAAATTTCCAACATTTTCTCTCCTACTCTATAAAACGAAAACAGAGAACATGACATTGCTAAACTTCAAGGGAGAAACTTTCGTGAATTATGAATTTTTTGATCATTATTGTTTGTTTTTTCTTTATTGCTTAATCATGGTAAAGAAGTGATGTTTCATATCCCATTACATTCATTACTTTTAAAAATTCATTATTTAAGCTCTTCTATTGAAATGAGAAAGGGATTTTCCATTTCTAACTAAAAAATCTAGATCTTCCCAGTGGGCAAATTTGTTGAAAATCACTGCAAAGGAGTGTAAAAAGGTTCTTCATCACAGTGCCTTTTCAACAATTTTGCCTACTGGGTTTGCAGTTTCTATTTTTGCCATTTTCTTCACAACATTAATTTTGGGAAAAATTGCAATAATTTCTGATGACAAAAATTTCTTATTACAAAGTTGTCCATTGGAAATACCTCTTCAAGTTTCATCTTTATATTTACACTGACTTAAATAATAGAGGATAAAAGATATAAATATGTAAATAACAACAGAAATACATGACATTATAAAGTAAAAGTACAAAAAATTCACAAGGTTTAGGTATTGTTGAAGCACATATAGCAACAATAGCTGTCCCATGCAATTACAGAACCAATCTCAGCGGTCTACAAAATGATCATGCTGTCCTCTGGGTGAATCACTTTGACTTTGTGTAACATTATTATATTCCAATAAAGTTTCCATCGGAACAAAATCAAGCATTCTTTGATGTGTGGCATGAAGATTAAGGGGAGGTGCGACACCATGATTCAATGCTTGACGCCACCTGGATGCACACAAGCACCAGCAATTTCCAGGTATAAGTCCTGGAAAATGGGGAGGATGTGGTGTTGACAAATCATTTCCAACACTCCTTGAAAATTCTAAAAATGCTGCTGTCACAGTGGCACAAACAATACGCCGTCCATGATCACTTGGGCCAGTAGTGCAATAGCCATTACGATAGAAACCAGTGAGTGGATCGGTACAACAAACTTGTAAGTTTGTTCCAAAGACATTCTGATCATCATTACACCACACTGCAACAAAAGAATGCAATCCCAATACAAGCAGCCAGAATGAAAGTTTATACATAGCTTATCTAAAAGAATGATATAATCAATTACTGCCAAAGTAACAACAATCAGACTGTTTTTATACACAGTGGTGTAAATACATTCTCAATGTTTTAATCATAAAAATAGATTGAGGAAATAGGGCAGAAGGATTTTAAATCATCCAAAAAAATAGTACACTTCATAACACTTTTTGATGATTTTCATTACAATTAAACGAAGCTCACAAGTCAATTTAAATCCTTTTTCGTCCATCATTTTTCCTATGTCTTTTCTGAGTGGGCTTACTTGGCAGCACTGATACGGTAGTACCAGTAGATTCTATAATTTTTCTTTTGTTATTCCAGACAATTCGCTTTTCTGTTGTTTTTTCATCATGTTTCGGAAGAAACTTAGAAGTCTCCACATGTTGATTTGATAATAAAGAATTCATACTCCTGTCAAAGGTGTTTGGATAGATCTCACTTGCAGTTAGTTGTTGTATTTCTAATGGAAGGGTAGCCTGAGCTGTTGCTATATAAGGTAATGTTTTATCAGGTTTACAGGGAACAACTGGGCTTGAGAAGATTGGTGCAGATGCTTGAGATATCTGTTCATTCCCTGGTGTAGATGACGGCAAGGTATACTCTACAGGAATAGTTTTGGAAGAGCCTCCTTCATTTATAGAGACTGGAAGATTGACTTCATTTTTATGGTTTTCAAATTCCTTATCTGTTTCTGTCCTGTGTTCTTTTGTGTTTGCATAATCACTACACTTTCTTAAAATTAATCGCTTTCTTTCATTGAGCTTATTCCTTACATCATCCACGGTCTCGTATTCAGGAGCATAGCAAACATGCAACTGTCCACCAAAGAAAGAATGGTTATCAAGTTTTCTTTTGCCAAACCTGGCAGATTGTATTCTTTTATATTTGATCCAATATACTTCCGTAAACTCCTCTGTAGGATAGTCGTTGAGGAACCGATATTCTTCTATATCGCCATATAATGCAAACAATTCAACAAGTTCTTTTGAAGCACCTACACACGGTACGTTTTGAATGATTAAATATCTGGATTCCTGGTTTATTGTGTAAACTTTAACTGCTTTTCCCCATCTTCCTTCTCTGTAGTCTGGACGGCTGAAGGAAACATCAGCTTTTTTATGATATGGTTTCACCAACGATGGTTTCATTATAATTTAACAACAAGTAACTAATACCTACAAAAAATTTAGGTATTTAGATATTTATATACCAATGTTTTAGTTATTCCATCTTTTCATATTAATATTTATATGTATAAAATGTCTAAAACAGTTTTACAAATCACGAGTGTACATATTGCACTTTATCCCTCCCATTTACTTGGATACATGTATTATTTTCGGAAACATTCGGAAAGCCTGTTGAAGTAAGAAACCAGAATAAGCAAAAACAAGAATAACAAAGTCCTCATGAGAAATAAATTATGCAGAATTTATCAGAAATTATACAGAAAGACTACATGCTTTTTTTTGTATGAACCAGTACAATCTGACCTGACGCTGACAAAAAAAGCCTATACAGTAGACACCATTTAGTGAAAATATGTATGAATACAATAGTAAAATTTGTTTACACTTGGGTTTTTACATTTGGTGATATATTTTCACAAAGATTTCAAAATCATTTCATAAATATATATGTTCATGACCCTTGCTGTGGTTTAATTACTATGTTCATATTTAATCAGAGTTACATTTGTGATGGAATGGAAACAGGATATTTTAAAGGGATTCCTGCGTCCAAAATGATATTTCAACAGATGATAGAACTCGCAAAGTTGTTTAAGAACTCTTTTTACAGTTTTTGGAAATTTTGTTTCCTTGGGCAGATATTTCAATTTAAAAATCTTTAAAATATGCAACACATAATTATGATGTAATAAGATAGTATTTTGTTAGTGTGTATAATTTCTGTATTAGTACAAACTATGACTTCATTCTTCTATGAATCAACTCAGGGTGGAAGCCTTTACTTCATAGTAACTTACAAAGATGTAATATTAATCATATCTAAAGTTATTGCAATGAAAACTGTTAGTTACTATCTTATTACATCATAAATATGCATTGCATAAATTAAATAAAGGTTTTAAAAACGAAATATCTCAGAAACTATAAATAATTATGAAATACTGAAAAGAGACTTGTTAAACAACTTTTTGAGCTCTATCATATTTGTAAATATCATTTTGGATGCAGGAATCCCTTTAAGGGTGGTAGTAAATCTAAAATTAGGTTTCCAATGTCAGTAACTTTTCTTAGAGATTCATAGAAACGATCAGGTAGGCAGCTGACAGGTAGGATCAGCATTGTCGATAAATTGTAGAAGTTAACTTCCAATGATGTATATAAATTACTTTTAATGGCTGACTACACTGCGAAATAACAACATTTGTGGAAAAGTTTGGTGGCTGGTAGGGCTGGTAACATACCCCATGGTTCCGACCAGGGTTGAAGGTCCCCCAACAAAATTAGCTGCCCCCAAACTTTTAGGTCGCGATGCGATACTTTTTTTTACTTGACTGTCTAGACAAATGTTAATATAGCATGAAAAAAAGAAACAAACACACCTGATGTACAAGTGCTGGTCAACGAATTAGAATAATTTGAAATAGTACAGTCATTAAATTCTTTGAATGCATTTTTTGTGCAGAAAGCAAATCAGGTGTTCACCGCACCTGTCCTACTCGTTAGACTAATCACAGAACTCGTTACCTGTAAAAAAATTTGCTCAGCTGAGCTTTCCAAAACGCCCATTAAGGCCATTTAACTGTGACACTGTTGTTTTATTGAATTAGAATAAAATGGAGAAACCGTTTCATTGAATTAGAATAAATGCTCGAATTTTTGTTTTCTGTGAAGAGTGTTCACTGTGCAGTATAAAGTCAGGGTTGAGTAGAATTTCTAAGTTGTAAAATCAATCATGGGTAAGCAGGGCGACCTCTCAACCGGAAAAGTGGCTCAAATTCAAGCCCTTTGCCAACAAGGCGTGACCCAAACTAAAATTGCTGAGCAGCTCGGCATCAGCCAGTCTTCTGTCTGCAAAGCTCTCAAAAAAAACTGCAGCAAGCGCACCAACTGTTCCGGCGTCCGAAAAACTTCTGCTCGCGACAACAAGCAGCTGAGAAAGATCGCAGTCAGCAACCGGTTCAAGTCCACTTCCGAGCTCACCGACTTGTGGAACAAGCAGACCGGCGCTGACGTCTCCAGATCAACCACTTACCGTCGTCTGCGCGAACTCGGCTTCAAATCTCACGTTCCAGCAGTAAAACCGATGCTGAACAAGAAACAAATGGAGAAACAGCTGAAGTGGGCCAAAGAATGCGGCGAGTGGACTGCTGAAGACTGGCAGAAAGTGGTCTTCAGTGACGAATCACGCTTCTGCATCTCCTTCGGTGACCAAGGTCCTCGTGTTTGGCGTCGTGGTGGCGAAACCTACATTCACGAGTGCGTGAAAAGATCCGTCAAGTTTCCCCAGAGCGTTATCAGGGTTCCAATTAAGGATTCGCGATTCACGAACCATATTTCGTGATATTCAGAAAAAATCGCGAACTGTTTTTTGCTTTTCCCAGCAGTAAGGTTCTTAGAAAGTATATTGTATATTAAGTATATTAAGTGGTTTTAACTGATTGACGTTGTTTCTAATGCTAGTGTAGATGACAAATCATCGTAGTTGCCTACCATGTTTACCCACGTGATGAATAGATTCGCGATTTACGTATGTTTAAAAACGTTATTCATATAATGTTTGATTTAAAAAAGAAATCGTTCGTATATAATTACTTCAGCACTGATCTTTTTTGACATTGTTTTCTTAAGACAGGTACACAAAACCTGTAAAAGTTTTCTTTCGAAAGATTAAACTTTTTCTTTCAGACAAAGTCACGCAATGTCTTGTCTATAGTTTATATGAAAAGAAAAAGTCTTCACAAATACAAAACGTCCGTATTTTACAAAAGAAATAAAAGATTTAAAATGTTTTAAAGAAAAAATTAATACGGAAAGAAAAATTTAAAATCTTTCGAAAGAAAATTTTTCCAAAGTACGCCTATTACATCCGGCGTGTATCATGGTGTACATGTTTATTGTGTGATCTTAACAATTTGGAGAAAAACTCCTTCGGCGTGCTTAAAAATATTTCCCATAATGATCAAATTATAATAAGTAAAGTAAAAACGAAGAAGAGCTTTTATAAGCAACATTGACTTAGACAGACTTGTTACGTCTGATCTTGAAGACAGTGAAAACGAGACATTTGAATCATTCGAATGATGGGTTAACTTGTTTAAAACTTCAGACTCAATTTACAGTGCCTATGTATAGTTTATTTTCTAACTGGTTGATATTTTGTTCGTTGTTTTTTTCGTCGCGATTATTATACTTTTTGAAACTCGAAATAGATTAGACATCCTGTAGTTATTGTTTTGTCTCTAGCGAATGAGTTTACTGGAAAACATGTAACTTTGTTCTTTCAAAGATGTAATTAGATTTACGCACGTTAGTTATAATTCTTTTCATGTTATCATATTTTTATTGAGGTTGATGAAATTTGTTACAATGAAAGAAAAATCACAATTTTAAGGGAATTAGAAGCATTTAGAACCCCCAAAATTTTCATTGGAAGCTCAGATCCGCCCAGCTCCGTTTTGAGCTTGACACTTGTACGTTACTCGCTTCGCTCGTAAGTTTCACGAATCAACTTTGGAATTTTAATTGGAACGCTGGTTATGGTCTGGGGATGCATGTCCGCCCGAGGTGTAGGGAAACTCTGCTTCCTCAAGAAGACTGTCAATGCTGCCGTATATCAAGATGTTCTGGAAAAGTTCCTGATTCCGTCTGTTGAGGAACAGTTCGGCGAAGAAGACTTCATATTTCAACAGGATCTTGCACCGGCTCATGCGGCAAAGTCGACCAAAGATTGGTTCACTAAAAAACAGCTTGAAGTTTTGGCATGGCCGGCCAACTCGCCTGACCTCAATGTCATTGAAAACCTGTGGGCCATCGTCAAGCGGAAAATTCGCGACAGAAAGCCTACTACGCTGGACCAACTGAAGCAGAACATCGCCACTGCCTGGGAAGCTGTGAGTGCGTAAACTTGCGACAAGCTGGCCAAATCGATGCCGCGGAGACTTCAGGCAGTCATACAAGCCAAGGGGGCAGCCACAAAATACTGAGAAAGTGATGATTCTAATTATAATAAAAATTATTCTAATTCAATGAAACGGTTTCTCCATATTCTAATTCAATAAAACAACAGTGTCACAGTTAAATGGCCTTAATGGGCCTTTTGGAAAGGTCAGCTGAGCAAATTTTTTTACAGGTAACGAGTTCTGTGATTAGTCTAACGAGTAGGACAGGTGCGGTGAACACCTGATTTGCTTTCTGCACAAAAAATGCATTCAAAGAATTTAATGACTGCACTATTTCAAATTATTCTAATTCGTTGACCAGCACTTGTATTTAACGTAAATAAAAAGCAGGGATTTATCCAAAAAATTATTTTGGGCATCGGTAGTAATAACAACATAAGGGCAAAGGCCTTTTTGGAAGGTGTCTTTTTTTTGGAAGAGCCTTTGTGGGGGTCCAGGGGCCGATGCTCTTTAAAAATATCAACTATTTATAAAAACTAAAACATGTTCAATGTATTAGTTTTTGTGCTCAATTGACAACGAAGGATAAGGATTTTTAAGGTTACGGTATACGTTATGAGTGTAATTATTACAAATTCGATTTTTATGCCAAGAAAAAATAAATGTTTGCAAAATTATATATCATTGAAAAGCATTTTTTATAAGCTATGAAATGGTATTAATGTTATTAGAAAATTTTATACTAGTAAGAATTTAGGAGGCTTGGAAAATTTACACCCCGTCTTCACAAAAGCGACTTCATTTACAAAACTACTTAGTTTCCAGCGTTCATTCCACTCTTGATAGAATCTCAAAAGATTATTATTTATTATTATTTTTTTGTAAAAGTCTCATTTCTAAGTTATATATTTCATTTTTCCTGAAAAGTGAATTTTTTCCGTCCAAACTTTAACTTTATTTCCTAATAACTTGAGAATGGTTTACTTTTTGGAAAAACAAAAAAAAAACGTTTTTAGAAAACTCTATATACTTGAGCATGGTGGCAGTCTCCTTGGCAGAGCTTTTTCAGTTTTGTAAAAGAGATCCAAGATGTAGTAGGAACTTTGCTAAAAAACGAACACTGAGAAAAAGGGTTTTAAAAGTTTTGCAAAAGATCACATATTCAGCATGATCATAACGAAGATTAGCAACATAACATAAAAACTCAAAATGTATACACAAAAGAGTAATCAGTTTTAAATAACTCATGTTTACACAAAATGGGTGAAAGATCAATCAAAGAAAGGATTAAGCTAGCCGCATTCTGGACCAACATATTGGCGCAGAATGCTATACCACTTGAAAACATGAAAAGTTCTCAAAAATGTTGGCCAACATTTATTAACTTGTTTTTTAGATGGATTGCTGAAAAAAAATTGTTTTTGATTTTTTAGATGTATGTAACGTGTACCGTATCCTTAAGCAATTATTTGCTGTTGCTAGGGAGAATGACCACCATTGCTAAGGTAATTTTGAAATTTCCTTCCTTATACGAATTCATTTGTTCACCTGACGAAAGAATATGAAAACGGAAGTGGTACCAGCAAGACTCGTTTTTCGCGCTATTTAATGAAATTAAAAAGCATCTTAGTTTCCAGCTCCCTTTACAATAACAGTAAAAGTTAACTGGGATTTCCAGGAACAGAAACTTGCGTAAGTTTAAAAGTGGTTGCACACTGTTGGCTGATTGCAAACATCTCATGACAAACCTAATAGCGGAGGAGAGTAGAAGGATTGCCGATATATATTTTTTTAAAGATCATGCTTTGAAACATCTTATTATTTTTCGTGATGGTTAACGAAAACAAATTGACACTGAATGAGGTTTATTAATGAGGATTATTAACATCTTCAGAGAGAATGACCTGTTATGTTTTCACTAGATTATTAAGAAATAAGCATTCTAAATTATTTCTGTAGTTGTTTTTCGCCCAAATTCGATGTCCCCCAACTCGGTATATATATATACCGATGTCGAGATTGACCTAAATCAGCCCCTGGTAGAGAATGTCTCATTAATATCGTGTTAAAATATTTTATAACATTTATGAAATCCCTTTTGTAGTACATAATCGTTAAAAAATGCGCATTGTATGTCATTATTCCGCATTCCGCATCGCTATTTTTGTTAAGTCTGTTTTACGCTGAACGAAGTATTAAATAACTATGGCCTTAGGTTAATGAAAGTAGAGTGCCTGCTCCCCTTACCGCTATGTGCCGCTTGCCGCTAACTTTGAGTTTGACGGTTTATTTCCTTTATTTAAAGACAACAAATCAAACCAAACTAATTATTATCTAAAAGTATATCCATTCAGCCATCGTTATGGAAAGTTTCAAAGTGAATTGCCAAATACTTACTGATTAATAGAGTAAAATCTAACACCGGGTTGCGATCATTGTGAAAATAATATTAAAAATGGCTTCCTCGAAAAATAAATGCTTCAAAATTCAGTGTCATAAATAACGGAGCATATCGATTCCTTGTTATTCCTCTGCTGTCTTGAATGCTACCAACATCTGAGATTTTATCCACACAAACAGTTTTCTTGTATATATCGTATACGCGAGCAAATCATCTAAAGTTTACAGCAAGGTAATTCTGTAACCACGTGTCCTTTCTCCGCTATAGCAACAAAATTTGTTCTTGTTAGCACTGATTTCAGCTTGATTATTCAATCAGTTAAATTTTTTTTGCAGACATTCAATTAGCGTGAAATCCCACGTTGATAATATCACCCATAGATTTATCGTTCAAGAAAACGTGAAACTTGTTTCGTAGACCTTTTCACCCAAAGGACCAACTGTCATTAAAAAATTTTTGTTGCGTTAACGCTTTTTAGCAATTGCAACTGCGTTGAATTCTATAGGATCATTCTAGCGTGTATCCTCCGCATGTTGAAAATCTCCACCACAAGTATACAATTGATTTGTTGCGAGTGTAAAAAATAATTCAATACATGTTGATAATTACATACGCCGTTCATGCTTTTAACAAATTAACGATGTCTGTGTTTACTGTATAATTACTCTAGGCTCACAATAGGGCAATTCCCATCACGTGTCTAGATTTTTGCGATTTATTTATTTATTTATTTATTTATTTATTTATTTACGAATGTTTACCCAGGATAGCCTCTTCAGTTCCGTAAGGTACTGTTATCAATGAGGGTCCTGCGAAGGAGGTCCTAGAGCATTTAAAGCCCCCATTTGGGCTACGGTAGATGTAATGACAGAAACCGCTCAACTAGACAACCACCCTAGACATCATTCCTACTCTCTTGCTGAGTGCTAAGCAGAGAGGATTGATTCACACTGTTATAGTCGCTGGCATGACTCGGTCGGGGATTGAACCCGCGACCTCCCGAACTTGAAGCGAGCACTCTACCACAAGGCTACCAAGGCTACCAAGTTGACTTGTCGAGACGGCACTATTGTTTTCTAAAAAAAGTTCGCTCATAAAAATATGGCTGCCTTCGATTTGTAAACAGTAAAGGCATGCATTTTTATTAAGCCTGTGGTTGTCTTATATCTGCAGAAGCAAAGGAGGAAAGCACTTAAATTGAGAGAAAAGGGATTAAACTGTTATTATGAACACTAAATTCCATAAAATTTTGTTATTTGCATCACTTTTGACGAACGTGAGATTAGTTAGCGGAAAGAGGAACAAGTTAGCGGAAAGAGGAACATCACCCCGATGATGTTTACGATTACAGTATTTGTTATCAATCTTATTCTCCTTGTTTGTTCTTGTTGATTTAGTATCTAGAATGACCAATTGTGGTGCTAAATCCATTTAACTGTGTTTTTACGTTTGCATTGACGAATTTTGCAACATTATAATTAAAGTTAGCGGTAAGGGGAGCAGGCACTCTAAATTATATACAAGAATAGTTTGTTGATTTTTTATAGAAAATATATATATATATATATATGAACTAGAAAAATGTTTAGCCCCCAGATGTTCCCCTAACAAAAGTTTGAAGTTATCTTTAAAGCCTGGCTCAGATCTGACGATTACAATGATAGAAAAAAATTAATCTTCATAATCGCCAGGTGTGAACACTCTGGAGTATATATTCAAACTACTAAATTTTTCAAATTTTTAGTGACTGACAAAGTGATAAAATGACAGAACTGTTGGCTTACAGTATAAAAATACCTTAAATCAAAATGCTATAATTTTGAATCTTATACTTTTTAAAATCATATTTTTGCTTGATTTTGTGCAGATTGGTCTGTTTTTTTACTGTGATGGCTGACACTATTGTTTATTCAAGGTTGATGATGTTCACAGGAAAAAAACTGAACCTCTAAAAGAATAAAACTTCCATTTTTTTCATTATTCCAGAGTTCGCCTCTCTGTGTGTTTTCTCCATCATGAATTTCCTTCATTCATGAGTTGAGAAAATATATTCCATCACATACATTAAATGATTGCAAAGAAAGCATGCTCACAATCAGAAAAGATCCCTAGTGCGTGTTTTCAAATAGAACGTAAAATTCTCATTTCCTGGAGCTGAAGGGAAAATGATCGATCCAACCAAATGGAACTTTGTTAGCTTCGCTTTACAGAAGAAATTTGCTTTTCTAATTCTCTGTTTACACTACCTTTTTTGTTGTTATCATCTCGAATTTACAAGCCGCTTCACACTAACAAGATTATCCTGGGTTTTAGTGTTGTTATTTTTCAATATTGTTCTTCGAAAATGCACATCTTTCTCGAAATTGTGTATGATAATGCTTTTCGAAAAAGCGAAACACATTAGAATTGCATAGAATTCACAGTTAATGTCAAACAATCACCACATATCACCTAAACAATCACCTATCTATACCGAGGTAGTGGGATAAACATATTTCTTCTCCAAAACATTAATGTAAGTGTCGCTTCAAGGATTTTGTGTTAATGATTGAAAACTCCATAAGAACTTTCGTTTTCTCTTGACATCAACACATCTCGCGTGGTATCTTGGAACTAATTCTGGAGGGCCCCCATCTTGTGTTGGAATTTGAAACATTTCCATACCAGGGGTCTATTTCAATTACTTTAAAGGAACTAAATTTCGCGGGAATTTAATTTCGCTGACAAGAAGGCAATTTTTTGTGATTCGTGGGAATTAAATTTCGCGTTTGGCTCATCATAGAGAGTTTCGCGGATGACTACAATAATTCTTAATTTTTGGAGCAGCACATATGCTACCGGGCAAGAAACCACCGGGCTATTACACTAAAATACTTTCTTTCGACGAGACATTTCTGTACTTCCATAGCTGTCTTGTCGGAAAGATCAGCTTATGTATAAAAACAAGAAAATACCATAAGTGTGATAATCAATGTTGCCTTTTCTTCCCGGGTAAATTTCCATAGGGCACAGAAATGCCCGAACTACATTGTTAAAATCCTTTCAATTCGAGAATTCCCCACAAATATTTCTTTTCCGGCTCTTCCACATCAAGTATATATTCGGCTAATTTGAAATACAGTACAGCCTCTAATAGCGACCACCTCTCATCAACCACCATCAAACTTAGGTTCCGACAAATTACAGTCAAATTTTCATAAGAAAACCTCCCCACACCGACCACCACCATTCAACAACCCAGCGACCGCTTTCATCCGTCCTGAGCGCCTTATTCACCTCCAATAACGACCGCTTCTTTAAGGGATTGTCAAAGTGTGTTACGGAAAGAAGCTTTTGCAGCATGTGATTCCACATAAAATCAATGGGTTGGATAGATAAAAGTTTGGAGGATGGTTAAAACAAAGAGCGGTTTTTCTGAAGAGATTTAAGAATCTTACAACAGTGAAGTCGAACAAGACATAGAAATACAAGATGCATAGAAATACATATTTCTATGAACAAGGTGACATTTTTGCGGAGTTGCATGCTCTAGTAACTGACATAAGTTCTGAATCAACGGTAGAGTCCTACCACAAGACAAAGATGCTACTTCGATCGTGGAGACCGTTGACAATACTTCATCAACATGGATAGTAGACCTGAGAGATAAAGCAATCCGTATAGGATAAGATAATGGTAGTTTTGACATTAAGCTTCCTAATACCAAAATCACTAACGTTCAAGCTACTCTCACTGCTGCAGATGATCTAACTTTTTATATTGAAAACTTAGGTGACCCAAACTGGAATGGGTGTCAGCTTAAGAGTTGGGTATAAGTACAACGCCTTGATGACTGTTCATATTTTTTTAAAAAAAACCAACGACCATCTCGAGTTGGTCCCTAAATATATTTCCGATTCGGTAGCGTGGTTCATAAAAATAAAATTTGAAAAATTTGTGTCATTGGATGCTTAAATGCAACAATTTACGCCCAGACACAGTTAAAGTCAGATCTCACGCGTGTAGGTGTGGGAGGAGGTTATGTAACTGTATCTGAAGAAGACATGTCGAGTCTGACATTCCATCGTATGAAGAAATTCTAGTGTGTAACAGTGCATTTTTTTAAATTCTGTATTAAAAACGAAATATGATATTTTATAAACATTTATTAAAAAAGCTTTGAACATAAGGAACTATTTGTATTTTTTTTTTTTTTTTTACCTTAATTCTTCTTTTAAAGCCATTTGATACTTTTTTATACATTATAGATTAGATATAAAAACATTAATAATGATGAAGCAGTATTCCACTGATGTCACGTAATATTTCTCTGATCAACCTCCATCCATGATCACACGCCTTTTCGATATGCGGACGGCGGCAAGAAATTCTGGGTACGAGGTTGAGGTTGACTGATCACATTCAGTGGTAAAATTTTCCTAGAAAAATGGAGAGTTTGAAAATTACGAAGGATGACATCTCACTCTTCTCCCCCGTAAACCAACGTCAGTTTTATCATGCTCCTCCCCCCTGACGTTATTTGTGAACAATCCTATAGCATGATTCATAATTCAGGGAAAGTACAGTTAAAGATAATCCACTATCATAAGGTCGAGAAAGATCATATATCAGCAGTTTTTTGGTGAGATAAAATGACACAAATATTTGCAGTTTTTTAATTTCATCAGATGTTTTTGCTCATACTTGAAGTCGATAATCACTGTGAGCCTGTGAAAGAATTCGATGCAATGCTTTGATGTTATGTATTAAAGATAATGAACTATATCATAAGGTCGAGAAAAAGTGTATCAGCGGCTATCCGTATATCGAAAAGGCAAGGGACCCTGGGTTCGAGGTTGAGCAGTTTTCTTGTGATATAATTTACACGAGAGAGCCAATCATTTTGTTACTTTGTTTCAGCGCTTGTTAATGCTGCTCGTTCCCAGACCACTTCTCAGCTGTTTGTTTTTTAGTGCAAATCCAAGTTCATTATCTTTAAGACTGAGTGTTTGGAGTAGTGATAGAAGTTTTAACTATCATTTTAATTTTAGACCTGAAGATGATAATTTAAGCATCGTAGTATATTGTCAATATTACACATTATTAGTTGGCTTATCGTCAGATATTACGATAAAAGTTTGGTTTCGATACTTTGAGAGTTTTCGCAACTGTTTGCAAGTTTCTAAAGTATCATTCATTTCTTCTTCCTCATTGTTGCCGTTGTATAAAGCGTTTTTTTTTTGTTCACTTTATTTTTGCTGTTTAAAGAGAAACGGAGGTCAAAAATAACTTCTCCTTTTCTGATGTTATGTTAAAGAACTTATATCAAATATCAAAAATCAAAAAACGAGGTATTATTTGTCTTTTAATATATAAATTATGGTTGTCCATTTGTTTCAAAATTCAACAATTAGTTTTCATCGTACTCAACGAACGGTTTCCGAACTGGTACATTTATTAAAAA
The DNA here is from genome assembly GCA_027922465.2 of Turritopsis dohrnii. Lineage (NCBI taxonomy): Eukaryota > Metazoa > Cnidaria > Hydrozoa > Anthoathecata > Oceaniidae > Turritopsis > Turritopsis dohrnii. The sequence continues at coordinate 249,724 of BQMF02000153.1, read as the reverse complement.
ATCTCTGCGAAGGAGCGTATTTCTATAGAAATATAAACACAATTCCAATTAAAGTGCTCTCCGTTGCAGTGACTTTTGACGATTTTTGTCCACTGAGTTTCATCGTATTCAACGAATCTAACTAGTAATTTACAGAACAGTATCCTGGACTTGAAAATAGTCGTTCCTCGTCGTTGTTATAAATTTACGGCAGCCGACTATACTTTTGAGATTCTGCTGAGTTTTGTAAAAATGGATCCAGAAATATTAGCATAATTGTCAAATCTTACGAGGGTCCTTGAAAACAAAAAAAACCACCCACTTCAAGTAAGTGCTTACGTAGGATTTACTTAGTCTGTTCATGGACTTCTGTTTCACTATCTTCCAGTAATGAAATAACCGAACACTCCAAAGTGATTTTTCATGTAAAAATAAATCACTTAAGCTACGTAAGATTTTATAACGTATAGAATATATGTCATTTAAGCAGGGATATGTTAAAGTTTTAACATTGTCTAGTCTGTTGACCGGACACAACCGTAGATTTTGTTCAGTCAAAGTGGTTTCTGAGTGTAACCAAGCCTTTAGTTCTTCAAAAGCTCGCCGAAGATTAAAGTAGCTACATTTACCAAATTGTGTCTTCACATCTCCAAGAAGATATTAGAATCAAATTCCCACTCAACAAAGTCCTTAAATAGACTAGATGCAACATCAGCAATACGATTATGTATGTGGACTTTTAGATGTGTGAGTTCCATTATTATGGTAAATGACGGAGAGAGTTTCGTCGTTTTTAAAGACTTTTCCTGATTTCTTTGTTGCTGATTCTGTCCATGAAGAAGACGTAGATAATGACATTTTGCTCAGTTTGACATCATTTCTTTTCCGTAAATCGAAAAAGGGAAGAAGCCCTGGGGACGAAGTTCAAAACTTTCTTATTTCTGGTTGGGTTAAACAGGAAAACCATTACGTCACTCTTTGTTCCTCCAATTGAAATTCCAGATTTAATCATAAGGACGAACATGATTGCGTTTTGTTTAGACGCGCACAGAATAAGTAAGTAAGTAAGTGAGTAAGTAAGTAAGTAAGGATTTATTTCTAGTATATCCAAATAGATACATTTGGTTCTTCACCTAGAAATGTGTATGATATGTTCTAAATGTCTTAAACACTTGGCAAGGAAACTTTCCGAAATAAATGCTGAACGATATGAGAACACTATCTATTGTTTAAGAACCCGCCTCTCGATGGAAATTACACGATCAACTTTGCTCTGCCTCAGAGGTTCGCAAACTTCATGTAGGAGCTATAAAGTAGAAGATAGAAAATATTTGCTGTGGCATTGCGTGAATTGAGTGATCATTTAATCAGAAGAGACTTTTGGATTTTCGTTTTTGGATGAGTTTTCCATGTTTCAATTATCTATTCAAAGTTTTCCAAACGTTCAACTTCCTTACCGATTTAGTCAGTTTTTCCCGATCGGAATCGATGAGTCAATATATTATCTTCGCAGACATTATTTACGAAATTTATAATATTTTGTAATTCATAATATTTTAATATTTTATATTTATTAATGGTTTCAACTAATAATACTATGTTGTAAATTTGTTTTTATGAATAATAATTTGATGTCGTGTGAAAAAACATTTTTTCACACAACATCATTCTTTCGACAAACGCAAGAGAATGAATAAGGAAAATTCAACATTTTTTTTATCTATTTATGATGGTTGACCCCCAACCACCCACCCACCCACCACGGGGGGTGAAAATATTCTAAGGGGTCATTATGTTCTAGTACAAATATCGTCAACACCATAAAAGATTAGACTGTTCCCATCTTCTTCTTATAAGAATCTTTAACCATCATCCACTTGTTGTTTAAGGGAAAATAAATAATCGGTAGTACATTTGGCTGAAGTTACTTTTAATCAATTTTGTACTTGCCCTGATAAATCAGTTATCAGGATTGGATCTGATTGGATTATAACTGGATTATTATTGGATTGTAACTTTGCAAAGTTTAACATATTGTTGATGTTTCATATGAAAAAACTTCAAGAAGATGGTAAACATATTTCAACTTCGATTGGCTCATCTGCTGGTTTTATGGATCCTTTTGACCTTTATAAACTGTAAGTAAACTTTGAGATTCCCTGGTTTAATTTCTAAGTGTGTTATCCAATGAATCTCTTTGGCTGACTGTTCATGCTTGCTTTTTCTGTAGGCTATGCATTTTCACTATTTTCCTGATATCGGAGAAAATTTATTCTAATTTTGGTAATATTTATTTCATTATCAAAGCCTCAGTTACCGTAATTATCCGATTAAATGCTCAGCATTTATTAAGCGCCTCCTCTAATAACCGCCCAGGTAACTACCACAGAGTTCATAAGCGCTCATCACTCTAAACAGTAACAAATAAAACGCACAGGTTCAAGTACGCAAAAACGTTATATTCTTCAACACCTGAGACTTACAAGAGATAACTCTTATAACCGGTGCAGGTCTTTTCATGAACACATGAATCCGTGTGGATGGTCCGTGGTGGTAACGTTAGCATTTAGTAAACACAGGTTCATTATGCCTGACCGAGCCGCGTGACACAAACAACAACAACAACACAAGCTTCGGACATAGTTGGCGTGACTATCTTTTGTCTTTTAAAGGCGTTCATAGTCCCTTAAGTACGAAGGAGGACGTCTCACTCGTCTTACTCGTCTTACTCGTCTTACTCGTAGGGTATCGGTGGTTATGAAATCTCCACAGGTACGGGGTTGGGCTCCGGAGGTGCTAACGGATAGGCAGGTAACAGTGCTGGCGTAGCGGTCTGACTTGTGTCCTCTTCGTCTGAGTCGTCGGTTGGAACGGTGCGGGTAACGGGATGCACCTTGTAGTGCAACGGAGTGAAACTCTCCCGGTGCGAGGTGGCAATCTCTCTTGTGGACAGTATGTAGGACGGCGGAAATGCCTGTCCGTAAATTTCCGAAGTACACACTGATTACCTTCGGTTGCTGTAACAAGGTAACGATCGCGAGGTAACAACTTGTTGCGATCTTGGATGAGATGTACGAGATCGCCTTCCTGAATCAACGGAGTTGGTCTGTATGGTGAGCCGTGAAACTTTGACTTCTCACTGGCGCTGTGGTTCACACTTTTGGTATCTGTTTGTGCGAGGATGAGCTGGCTATCCGACGTCGATATCTGTTGATTGTGAAATTGGTCGCGTTGGTATGGCATTTCTCGCGACGACATACCTCGCGCTCGAATGCGAGAGTTAAGGGTATTCATTGCCAGAGCGAGCGTGAAGGGTTGTGTCGGGCCACCATCAAGGTCATGCTTGAGTAACTCTGTCTCTGTTTCTTGTACCACTCTTTCGGCAACAGGGTTTTTGTTGATGTTCTTTATTCTCGCAGTACCAGGATGCACAACCGGTTGCGGCGCATTACGTCTGCGGCAAAGTGGGTGCCGACAACGGTTGGGATACTGTTGACGACTGTGGCTCGGCAGCTGCTGGAAACGACTTTAAGGATGAGCAGGTGTGACATGCGTTGGTAGCTTCCTCAATGTAACGATCGAGATGTAATACATAAAAGTAACGACGCATGACTAGTTTTAACTGATGACCTGTTGAATGGTTAAGCTTGATGTGGAGCGCTGTGACGAGACCTGGAGTAGCTTGTCTAGAAATGATGATATGTTCCTTTGTGGGGTTGAACACTTCCTCTTGACGATGGACAAGGAGACCGTCACCGGCGATGGTAGCTTCCTGCAAGTAGCGTTTTACGTCTTTCACACTCGTTACCTTCTTTGAAGGTCGAGTACCCTGTTTCAAATGGGAGTGAGTGCGTCGCAGATCCGGGTCTTCCTGCTGAATAGTTCGCCATGTGTTTCTTGTTAGAAAGGGGAGTTGTGTATTTCCGTTGACGATGTCCTAAACAGAGATAGAACGCACGGCAGCTTCTTCAATCTGGCCAACGTATCGGCAGATCTGACAGTTCTGATAATAAAGTATAAAGGGATAATAGAGTCGGAAGGGACGTTTGCGGCTCCACTCAAATATCTGATGGAAACTTGGTATCCGCTAGCGGCCATGATAAAGGTCGTTAATCGAGAACTTGCATAAAACGCTCCTCGTAACAGCTTCTGATGCACTTGAACGCAGGGTTTGCTATCCGTTAAGATACAAGCCTTGTGGTCGGACTGTACGATGAACGGACTGAAGTGCTTTATTAAGGCAGCAATGCAAAGAGCCTCTAACTTGCACGGAAGCCATTCGACATGCCTCTACCTGAGCTTGGCACTGAAGAATCCTGCAAGCTTTGGCTTTTCGTTTGATAGATGTCTTGTTGTATTGGTCTTGTGGTTGTGGAAGATGTACTCAGTTGTGTTCAAGACCTGTTTAGCTGCTTCAAACTGTGATAGCATGGCGTCTGTCCACTTGATGGTATCGTTGGACTGTTGACCTGGTGTTACCTCCTCTAATGGTGCTAAGTATTGTGAAAATTTAGGTAGGAGACGGGCTAAGACTTTGACAGCTCCGATGAATGAGCGAAGACTCTTCCAGGTCTTCGACGACCAAAGCCGCCATGATGAACTGATGGCTGCCTCTTGGGAGGGTGAATCGAGTTTCGCCTCTGACATTGAGTGAGATGTGGCAGTCGGCTTGGAATGCAGGCTGTGAACTTTTGGTCACAATGGCTTTGAGCGACTGCTTCATTCAGAGTCCAACGTTAATTTTGCCAGATGGTGGTGGTAATACGTGCTTAAGTAAGGAGATCGCTCAATTTACACACGTTTAGTGAAAGGGACATGCTGGGCGTCAGGTTACTCTACATCGGTTCTTCGGGTATGAAGAGGCTCATGGTCTTCAACAGCGTCGGTGAGGAGTTCATCATCTGCGGAGATATCGAGATCTGCGAAAGTAGCGATCAGGCGGTCACGTGTTAAATATTTCTTATCAGACGCAGGTAGAAAGAAACAGGCACTGAGGTAATGGTTGTCGTTACGCCCACCTTGTTTGCAGAAAGGGCACGATGGTCAAAACAACCATATTTTCTAGTGCAGGAGCTAACTCTTTATTCTCATGGGGAACCTCGCCATGGTGAGTAATACCACCTGCTGGAGTTAACATATTATCCTCTACGAACGCCATTAGCCGTTGGAATAAGTCCTCTGGGCGTTCATTGTGTTCGAGTTTGATATATCGGCCAGGTCAAAGCAATGACCTCCACTAGAGTGGAAACCATAATGGGATCGTATAATCTGCCATACAGACTCAATTGAGTTGGAGTTACGTATGATTGTGTTTCGAGACAAAACCGGACAATAGTTGGCGATCTGTGACAGCACATACGTTAGATTTTGCTTCCAATTTTCAAAGCTGTTCACAGTCTCTTTTTTAGTTATCATTGCTTTGGTGCTTGATGTGTTGTCATGGCTATTACAGGCTAAGTGCTGTTTTATGTAGAGTTCTACTTATCAAGTTCACTGTGATCGGAGCTAGTGTCCTAGCCGTGAGGAATTTGCGGGCACCACAAGCCCAACCTTCCGTTTTCGTTTTCCCGATACTGTAAGGTAGCAGATGCAATTTCTTCTATCTGCCTTCAAAAACTGATAAAGTAGTTTTGATATCTGACGATGGGAAAGATGATGTCGATGTTGTTCAAACTAAAACTAAAAAATCTAGTAAGAACCTAGTAAAACCAGTAAACCAGTAAGACGAAACCTTTTCCAGTTTTATTTTTCTGGAAAAATTATAAAAAACCAAGTTACCGTTATCTTTAATTTGTACAAAATTAGAAAAATTTTATAAGCGCCCAAAGAATAGCTTCAAAACTCCAGTGTAAATCAATCAAAGCACAACTTATAGAATTATATAATGGATCATGCATTCGAGAGCTCTTCATGCAAACTCTTCATGCAAATTGTATTAGTATTGATTTAACTTTGAATTTCATTTCAAATTTGTCATTCGTTTTACAAAATTTAGTCCAAAAAAAGTTTGTCCCAATTTTGAAAGTGCGTCAGCTTTTTGGATTTATCCATTCCCATATAAAATCCGATGTTAATTATAAAAAAGTGTCATTTCTTTTCAGATAATGATTGTCGGGTTCATTTCATATCACTGAAAGGCATTGATAGCAGAAACTGTGGAAATATCACGGATCCCTGTAAAACACTAGGTTATACCTACTATCAGAAAGTTGAAAGAAATGATTTAATGATTATAATGAATGAAAATTGTGATGTGCATGTCGTTAACGAAACCATTTTGTTGTCTGCCTCCGCTGTTGACATTAAGGGGATGGAAAATAATGGCTGCTTGCCAACAGTCACTGGAAGCAAGGGAATGGCAATGTTTGGTGTGCAAGAGAATGCAACAAAAATCAATATCTCCATTGGAAGTCTTAAATTCTTGGATATAAATTTAGTTGCAGTTACTGGAAGAGAGCTTGAAGGAATTCACATCAACATTAGGAAATGTTACATCGAGGGCATGATGAATAAAGTTTTCCTTTCTTTGAACTTGATTAATCAATCACAAATTTTGAACCACACAACTGTTTTTATTTCCAACAGCTCATTTGTTTCTGGTGGAATAAAAGTATCAGGCCATTACCAACATTTACATCTGATGGTGAAAATTACCAATACAAAATTTTGGAATAATTCAATAATCAAGATTATGAATACCAATACATTTATTTTGCATCAATGTCAGTTCAATGGACGAACGAACATAGAACATCAAATACTTGATGTTTTAAAAGTAACTTCATTTGAAATACATGATGTATTGATTCAGGATGCTATTTGTGGAGGAGTTAACAATGAAATAGATTCAGATTCCATGGCTAACACCCTAAATGCAATAAATGTTCATGCGAAGTATTGTATTGCTTGTAGAAACGTGATATCAGCATTCATATCAAAATTACAAATTAAAGAGTCAAAAGTAAAAAAAGGAATTCTGTATTTTGAAAACTTAGATCGTATCAATATGACAGAGAGTATTTTTGAAAAGGGATCAGCTGGTAACATTGGTGCTCTTTTTGTGAACGTAAAATCAGTGTTTATATCAAAATTTCACATCGGAGAGACAGAAGTAAAACACAGTTTTCTGTATTTTGTGAACGTAGATCATATCAATATAACGGAGATCAACTTTAAAAAAGTATTAGTGGACATGGGTGTTGTTTTTATTGTAGAATCAAAATCAGTGTTTATATCAAATTTTCACATCGAAGAGACAAAGTCAAAGTTCGATTTTCTGCATTTTGATAAAATAGATCACATCAATATGAAGGAGATCAACTTTAGAAATGGATCAGCTAATTGGAATGGAGCTCATGTTGTAGAAGGAAAATCAGTGTTTATATCAAAATTTCACATCAGAGAGACCAAAATAGGAGTCAATTGTCTGCAGTTTAAAAACATAGACCATATCAATATGACGAAGATCAATTTTGAAAAGGGGTCAGAAATTGGTAGTGGTATTTATTTTAAAACAATAAGAGCAGTGTTGATATCCAATTTTCATTTCGGAAACACAAGAGCAGAACTCAGTTATCTGTATTTTAAAGACATAGATCATATCAATATGACGGAGATCAACTTTAAAAAGGGTTCAGCAGATAAGTTTGGCGCTTTATTTATGAGAGTGAAATCTGCGTTTCTTTCAAAATTTCACATCAATATGACAAAAGTAAGGGACAACTATTTACAGTTACAACTAATAGAAAACGTCCAGTTATCCAACATTCGTATCACAAATGGGAAAAGTGTTAGTTGTGTACAGTTATTGGATGCGAAGTTAGTGTCACTGTCAAATTTTGTCATAGAAAACACGACATCAAGTCAAGCAATGTTTGAACTTATCTTAGTTAGCAAAGTGACTGTATTTGATTTGGATCTTAGAAATTCAAAAACGCCCAAAGTCATCTCTATTTTATCAGACATCACTTCTAAACAAAACAGGTACACCCCACACGTTAACAAAAACACAGATGAATCATGTTATTCCGTGATGAAAAGAACAGAAATGGAAAAATTTTCTACTTTTTTTACTATGAAAAGCATTTTAGAATATAATCGAACAGAGTATGAAATATGGGGACATGTAGCTAATCACGCGAAACGTGAAATCGAACGTATAAATTCAAATGTTAGAAATGCGATAGCATGGGTAAAAAAGCAGCAAAACATCTCCTTTTCTATTCCAATGATAACTTTAGAAAGTGTCAAACTTAATAGTATGACTTTTGGAATAGCAATTGAATCGTATAAAGCCTATTTACGAATAAAGAAATGTAACATGGATCACTCAAGACCTGGAAGACTATTGACTTTTGAGGAAGGAACCGTTGAAATTATTGACTCCAATATAATATGCAACGAAGGCGTTCAAGCTATAAACTCTAACTTAACGATTAAAAATTCCACTTTCCATGTTTCAAATACAGCTGTCAATTACAGAAGTTTCGAAGACTCAACTTATATGTTCAATATGAAGGATGTTAAAATAGTTTCTTCTAGCAGGAAAGAACCAACAATCACAATCAAATCAGATAAAGTTATCAACATCAACATACTTCGAGTAGACGTTTTTTTGAAGAAAACAAAAATGGAGTTTCCTGTCACTGAAATTTACGCAAAAGTTGATTTCTTTCCAAGTATTATAAATTATATCAATTCAACTTTGTCTTGTCCACAAAACAGTCTTCCTCATTATGATTTAAAGACAACTGATGATTTTCGTTTTGAGTATTATTGCAAATCATGCAATAGAGGATTCTTTACTATCACCAATCGTAAAGCAAGATTATCTCTAAGTACTAGCTATCGCAATGCAACATTCATTAAACACGGATACCTAAAAAATACGCACTTTGAGCCCTCATACCTAACAACCACAAGTTTTACGAACTGGAGCATATATGGAACTTCAAACACATTAACATGTAAACCATGTCCCAGAGGAGGGACTTGCATCGAGAAGATCTTGAGCAATGATAACTATTGGGGGTACCTAAACCAATCAAATGGGAATGTAAAATTTTATCATTGCCCCAGTGGTTACTGCTGCTCGCAAACTACTACACCATGCACATCCTACAATACCTGCAACGCACACCGCTTTGGTCCGTTATGTAGCAAATGTGTAGATGGTTACTCAGTGGATTATTTTTCTGTTAGCTGTATCTCTATATCCAAATGTAAAGACCCTTCCATTTTTTGGCTATTATTCGTTTCAATATCTCTATCATATGTTCTCGTAGTTGGATACTTAGATCAACTGAAAACACTATGGAATCTCTTGAAAAAATTCACTCGTTGGCTAATGCGTCGTAAATTCTTTAAAGGTGAAACACAAGAAAAAGAAAACAATGTTGACAACAGGGAACTAGAAAGATTCAACTCAACTAATATTCCCGATGAAGAAACCAACGAACTTCCTATTCATTCTGAAACACCTTCGTTTAAGGAACGAGACGAAGACAAATGCCGTTGGTCGGGGACTTTGAACGTATTAATCGCTTTTTATCAACTGAAGCAGTTGCTTACCATTGACTTGGGTCTTAAATATTCAAAGTCAACAGTAAACAGATTTCTGGCAGACGTCTTTAATTTAGAGATGTTTAAACTTTCTTACAATCTCTGTCCTTCATTTACGTTTGATGATTTTCAAAAGCACGTTCTGAAAGATCTCATTTTTACCCTTACTATGGTTGTTCCTGTCCTTATATTAGCTGTATCGCTGCATATCCTGTATAAGAAGTCATCTCGTGAGAAAGAAGCATTGGTGTTAAGAAACAAACAACTAGATCATGGCCAGCATCCTAGCCTCACTGGTTCTGTATCATGTGTACCTATCGAAAACATGGAAGACGATCGCCAGGAAGACGATCACCAGGAAGACGATATATACGCATCTTATCGTCAACCGGATGAAATTTCGTTCTTAACCCGCTGCTACGCATGCTTCTTACGCCTAATATCAATGAGATATAAGAACTTGTCAACGTTTACATTGGTTATGGTTCATTGTGTAGCAGTGGATAACGTAGATGTTCTGTATGTCTTCAGTGATATCAAATGTTGGGGGGTTACGCAGTATATCGCACACTTGTTTCTTTGGTTATGGATTGTTCCTTTTCCGATTTCGCTGTTTTTGTCATTAAAACTTTTGAAGTCAAATCACGTCTCTTCGGAGAGATTCCTTGTGTTTATGGTTGTCCCTGCAATCGTACCTTTCTATTGTATATGGCAAAGAAGCAGCGATAAAGAGGATCACAAAAAATTGGATCACAATAAGAACAATAAGTTGAAGTCAACAATACAACTTATTTTCGAACAACCATACAGAGATAACATCACCTATTGGCATTCGTGGTTGCTTTATCAAAGATTAATCATTGCGTGTTTGGTAGTGCTGGAGGTCGACCCAATTTCTCGCTTGTCCTTTATTTTTCCGTTTTTAGTTTTCTTCCTGCTGGTTCAACTTCAAATCAAACCATACAAAGATAGTTTGGTGAATCAACTGGAATCCGTTTCCCTTTCGCTATTAATCATTTTTGCTGGAGTCAACATATTACGTTCAATTTTATACGTTCATAGAATTCCGAATGGCGAATCAATTATATCCGTGTTAAAGATTTATGATGCGATCGATCTAATACTTACTCCTATCACGTTTCTGGTATTTTATTTCACTCATCAAAAGGCTTTAGAAACTTGGGAAAAAAGGAGAATTGTATCAAGAATCAAGGAAATGTTTTCGGGCCTACATTTGTGATATTTTTCTTCGGTTCGTGCGTTGACATCGTTTGAATGAATATATGAAAAGGTTCAATTAACTTCGATCAAAATTTGCTTTGATATCTATTATAGTTATATCTGAATATGAATAAAGTCTTCATAGAGAATCAGTGACTGCCAAAGCTATCTTGTCCACGGAAAATTTCAAAGGTTACTTTATTGAATTTGCGAATACTTAATTTTATTACGTTATTGAAATTTTTGGGGAAGGGTTTGTCTCTATGGCAGCAGCTTGGACGTGTTTCTCTTGCATTAACTTCAAATCAAGGACAAAAATGAGTTTCAGCGTTTTCTTAATAATAAAGAGCTGCTCATTCCGAGACCATTTCTCAATTGTTCTATTTCTACTGACATCAAAATAGTGCAACCTTCAGCTCTCTATATAATAGTTCATTACATTTTAGGTTTTTATTCAGTACTTATTTTATGTTTCTTGATATTATGAAGTGCCACCAATAGAATAATCAGTTACCTCTTCTTAAGAAAGAAATTCGAAAGAAGAAAGTCGATCTATCTGCCAGCTGAATCTTTTATCTTTTATTATAGTTTGTTAGTTGATGAAGCCCAAAAAAAAAGTAAGTTCTCCCTAATGACTGCAGACTTAATTATTTCATGTGTAGTAGACAAGGGTTAGTGAATATGAACTTATCAATGTAGGTGCACAAACTTTATGATCTTATCAATGTAGGTACACAAACTTTATTCTACGAAGTAAAATAAAGTAAAACAAAATTGTAATTTTGTAATGTGACTTCTGACTTTCTGTAAGTAACATTTACATGTCTTTGTTTAATAGGTTGACTGTGGTGTCATTTACAATGAGGTGGAGCTAAATCTCTTTAGGCCATACTTTTCATGGGTTAGAACAGGCGGTCAGTAATTCCCACTAAGAATTAAAACTTTTTTTCGCTCATACAGAAGTGAGAAACAGTATCAATGCTAACAAGTTTTTTTCTGTTGTATTTCATGTATTTCTATTTAGGTGCTTGCTGGTTTCCAATATCATGGTTACTCTATCTTAGCTAAGCAATGGAAATAAGAACAACTGACTATATGAAGTAATTCTGTCTATAATCTTCTTGATTAAACTCAAAGTTAACTAAAAGCTCCTCCAGTGCAAAAACATCTATTAGTTGTTTATAGCAGTTTCTTATTTCTATCGGATAAACAATCAAAATATGATAACAATCAAAATAAGAGTTCTTTAGTTTAATTTTTTTTAGTATTTAAGAGAATATAATTTTGTAATTTTTAATTTTTATATATGCGTTAAATTTTTGTTATCCAGAAATTTTGTGAGACATGATGTTATCTATCTTGTATTCTCTTTTTGCGAAATAGGCAAAGTCCATCCCTTTGTTGATTTGATATTGCCTTTAATTTAATCATCGAGTCGGAACAACAATCAAATGCTTTACTCGCAAATAACAAGTTTATAGTTTCTCAGCTGAGTAAGTTTCTTTTTGTCTTCATTTACATGAATACGGACTTTCGGTATTATATATAAGATTAAAAAAAATATATATTTTTGTTACACGGATTATGATAATATTTTACTTGGTAGAGAACTAGTTAAACATATAGCTTTAATTTAAATTTGTCAAAAAAAAGTTTATTAATAACATTTCCGTTTAGCGTTTCGCTTTTCTTTGACGTTTTCCATATCGAGAAAAGTGATAATTTAATCAATATGCACTATCGCATATTTCAGATCATTCATAATTCAAGTATGGATTTCCTTTTTTTACGGATCTCATGTTATGTAACTGTATGTTTAAGTATATGTAAAAAAAATTATTATTAATAATGTGATTATCGATAAACTTGATGGTTTCATGGCTTTCGATAGAAAAGATTTTTTCATAATTTTCTTAATCTTCAAAACTCGTTTTATCATCTTTGTACACTGTGTTACGAAGCCGTCAAGAAATTCTGATTTTATCTCAATACCATTATAATAAGCAATGGAAATTGAGTTGCAATATTTTTAATATTTAATAAAAAGACAAAAAAAAACCCAAAAAAAACAAAAAAAAACAAAAAACAACAACATCAAACGAATAACCGCAATTGTTGGGATGACGCGTGATTGTAGAGGCATCAAACAAAGATATCTCAATCATTATCTTCAAATCGATAAAACTTTGATGGAGCCAAAGACTTGATGAACAATTTTTGATACGCAGTCGATCATGAGTTTGGATCATCGGAAAACGCTTCGAAATAATCATGTTAATTGATACTTGGAAACCGATATGTATTTTGTATTTGGAAAGGAAGACCAAAATGAACAATTTCACAATTAAGATCTTCTGTCCAGCTCTATGATTTTTGCTCATCGAACAATGCTTCAAAGTAACAGCAAATAGTTATCTCAATCAATTCTTGGAAGTCGATATAGCTACATCTTGTATTTCGTAATAAAGGCAATATGGATACTTTCACCATTAAAGGTGTTCTGTACTGTCTTATCACTTTGGATCATTGAGCAACACTTCGAAGATACATGAAAATGATTGTTTGAATCGATAATGGAAATCAATAAACATTTTATAGTTCGGTTAGAAATCAAATGAACATTTTGGCGATATGCAGTAAATTTTAGTGAGTTAGAAGGTTGTTTTATGCATCCTGTGCCTTTTAATTTGGACACGGTCACATTGACTAACATCTTTAAGCTGTTTTGGTGTGGTTATACACAGACATAACAAGTGTGAGATTTGTATTTGAATTAAATGTCTGATCAGTAACCGCAGATCAATCAAAGCTGTTAATAACAATCAAGCTAAATAAACCTTTATTATCAACACATCACAGGCATTCTGCCACAGTAAAGAAAGTGACGTTATATCAACATATTGTACCAACATAATATTGTCTTCCGACTTTACAAACAATGATCGATCCAAAATGTTCGAGGTATCTTCTAAAAAACATACACAAGCAGCTAAAAGAACTTGCCGAAGGATTCAGTAATGTTTGACGCAAATTCCCGTGACAACCTGTTAATTAGTGTTTATTAAAGTAATTTCACGGTTATTCAATTATTGTAATAGTATATTAAAGTATGTTTAAGCATCTCGTACATTTCGTTCCTATCTGTCTACTTTTACCCAATCAGCATGACATCTGCAACACCACCTGTACAATCCTAAACCATATCAGCAATAATCTATTTTCTCAGGCAGAAGTCAACAAAAGATAAACCTGGACACAGGAGATGAACTGCCTAGAAGTCAAGGACACCTGAAAATGTCTTTAATGTTAGATATACTAAGGCGGATAGCTTTATCCAGTTTCCATTAAACATTCACCATCATCACATATATTAATCCATTTTCATCGTATCCATGTTAAAGCAGGCAACGAATGGTGTTCGCAACTCTGAAACAGTAAGTTGTTGTTGACTCACTCCTCCTGAACGGTGAAATAATGGAAAAGTATTTTTCCACACTGTCACTACCCATGTAAATTGTTACGCAAAAATAAATTCAAGCAAAGTATCGTATAACCAAATATTTCCCTTATATCGTTAATGTGACCTGACAGTCAGTGATTACGTTACAGTGGAATCTCTCATTAACAAACACCCAAATTAGGAAACTGCTCTATTGCATGCACAAAGATGTGGTCAAAACTTTTCATTACACTTTCTAATTATCGTGCAAATCTCTCCTCACCGATGGTGTTCCCTAACTAGCATATAGTGTGAAAGAACGAGGCATGGCCTGAACCTTACCCTCACTAACCCAAACAGATTTTACAAGGTTTACACCATGAAGTTTTGATGCTTTCAAATTGTTAGATGAACACACTACTCCTAAAGATCACGTCCATATGTTCGTAAAAAGTACACATCAATTGTCCTTATATACCTCGATCCCAGGGCTTTTTCTTATTTCTTTAGAAGAAGCCCTGGGATCGAGGTTGTTGTCCTTATATGCCCAATTAAAAAGGTAATGAAACTTTTTGCTTCTGCATCAAAATGAGGAAACGATGATTTTGAATATGTATTCGTCACATAAGATCACACGAAAAGCTATATCGTGACGTCAGTTATTCTCATCACTGGGGAACACCATATTGCATCGCATCCCCATTCAACAGGACGTTTTGAGGAAACGTTCATAGAGCATACCGCATGAAATTCAACACAACGTCGATCGGGTGCTATCAGAAAGTGCTTTGGCGATGGACGTGTAGCAGAGAGAACAAAGTGCGTTTTTGCAAAGCCGAACGGAAAATCTCACGGAACAGTACAAAAACAATCGGATGTTTAACATGGAGGCATCGTAGGTGAAAAACAACGAGGAAAATACAATCTCAAAGCGGGCTACGAAAAGAAGTTGCAAGCTTCAGTTGAGAAAAACGAAAACACAAGAGAGTTGTAAAAGTAGACGAGATAAATCGACTTACACAGCAAGAAGCTGAGAAAGCGAATGCGGTGTTGGCAAATAAAGAGCCTAGTTCACACACGACGTTATTTCAACGTTGTTTTGTCGTCGCTCTAATGTCGGAACCAAAAACAATCGTAAACTGACGTCAAGAACTGACGGGTTAAAACTAATTGCGACCTGGAAAAAAAGCATTTCAAAATCTTACAATAGTTGAAAGCTTACATTGTGAATAAAGTGGTATATCCTGTAATTTTGTGTTTATGCTATTAGGATCATTTATTTACTTACAACCAATTCTGACGTTCTTTCGACGTCAAAAGAACGACGAAAGTTGCATTTTGTATTCTGATATTCTGCATTCAAGCTAGTTTTAGTCGTTTTATTTTTAAGGTAATTATTTTGAATATCACGATAAAATTTGTCTCCCTCATCTTTTCATTTGGATGAGTGGGTGGAAGAATGCCTGAATGAATTGATATATCAAAGCTATCCATAGCGTGATTGTGGTCTACATAGGGACTAACAAGATATTGGAGCGACAGTTGAGAGATATGCGAAGAAAGGTGAGACAAACAAAAGCAGCAATCAGAGGTATAAAAGGATATAGTGATGAAAACCTAATAAATCTACTGTACTGTCTACTGTTTAACCATAGTCACAAAAAACATGACTATGATTTAACAGCTATCGATAAACTCCTTGACGAAAACATAAAAAAGCACGAAGTAAAAAAGAAAGTTTAAAGACGAAAATGGCGTCTTTTTAACCTCTTCGACTGCAAAAATAACTAAAGAAGTGTAGAATAAACACTGGATTACGTAAACAACGTCATCGCGACCAAGGCAAACCCAGATTTCTTTTTAATGTACCAACGGAAAATGTTAGGGAAAAAGATTTTTGTTAAAGATGTTAGTGTAGCACATTCCTGCTGACATAAGCGCGGAAGCTCAAAAAGTAAAAAAAAAAGTCAACGCTCGAGTTCTTCAAAATTGATAGTTAGCCAATCAGTTGAGGGAATTTATAATAAAAATAGCTGATTTTGCAATTGTCTACTTTAACATTGTTATGGCCAATGCTATATATAACTCGTTGTGCTTTCAACCTATTGCCTTTGCGAAATCCTTGAAAAGAAAATGGATTAAATGCCACTCTACATCAATCGACACGAAATGTTTGAATGAAAATGTGATGGAATGCTTCAGCAGGTATTCGACAAAGTCGGAGCAAATCAAAAATGTCTTCTTTCTAAATTAGAATTTAACACCCTTTGTGTGAAAATATTTATTTATATTTATTTATTGATAATCTTTACACATGATTCGTTTCAGCTCCTTTTTATATATATTTGCAAAGGTACATAATAAAAGCTGTTTTACCAACGAGTCTTGTGAGTATTTTGAACATTTTGACCTCATGAAGGATAGGCTAAAAGTTTAAAAAAGGTGAGATAAAAGCAAGTTTAGGAAGGTGAATCACTTGTTTTTATAAGTTTTCTCGTTTTCTACACGATTTTTCTTCCACCACCCTCGGATTTAGTTTGCCCTTTTTTTCTTACCAGGCAATTTTTACTAAATTTATATTAATCATTAATTTGACGAAATCAAAGTTTTTTGAAAAAACTTCGGATAAGTGGAACATTCGCTAAGTGGAACCATTTTTTTTCGGTATAAAAGTTCCACTTATCATATCGAGCCACGGCATAAAAAAGACGTCCTTTTTAAATTTTGAGTTTTTCGGTGACGGCGTTTTCATAATAACAACCATAGATAAACAATTTTTGAATACTTGAAAATGGCTGACCTTATTGAGAAACGAAACGATCTAAGAATTTTTCTCACCGAGTGTCGAAGGTGTTTTTAGTGACGGAGAGAAAATGAATATGAAAAAATGGAATCCCCAGTTCTCCTTCTTCTTCGGTTTTTATTTTGGGTTCCATGTAGTTGAACAAAGAAAAATCCAGCAACAGAAGTTTGTGACGGCTGTGTGGTGTCGGTTGTTACGTTGTTTTGTGGTTGCTGTGTTTTCTGATATTCAAGTTGAGTTTAATAGAAATCACAAATCGAAATAGTTACGAGATTATTCTCAGTATTTCTAATTTCGACTCCTTAAGTACTATTACACTTACAAAAACATGAAATTAGGTTTATACTAATGTTGACATTGACCATGTTTTTCATTTTTCATCATTTTTCATTTTTTTCAAGTTTTTCTCTCAGCATCGAATTTATCATTTCCTCCGTCTGAATCAATGGAATGAGTTGCAAAAATTCTTTCATAGGCTAAAGTCATTCTGTCTTCTATAATTTTCACTTATATGCAAATAGCAAGTATATATTATTTTATTTATTTACAAAACTAGGTCAATGTTATTTATTCTATTCTATTTTATTTTTCTATTTTCTTTTCTATTCTTTCCTTAGTGTATTTTCATTTTCTTTTATGTTGTCTTTGTGATCAGATATAAAACAGGGTGACTTGAAATAATCGAAGAGATGAAATGTATCGAGTGAAAAAAACGAACCATTTTTTAGTGGCATATATTTCTTTCAATTTTAAGTATTTTTCTATAAGATTCTGGAATTACTCCCTTTGGCCCTTCTATTTTACAAATGTAAAAAAATATATATTTAGCGATATGCTATGTCGACGTTACGAGCTATTTTATAAGGGTATTAAATTTTGGCGCTTTTTTCATCTTCAACTTCCAAGGAACTTCGTTGATTAAAAAACCTTTTCCATCGATTGTTGTGCTAGACAATATCCGAATGGAATCTGAAAATATTTTGGATTTTCATTTATTCTTTCACAAAAAATAATGTTTTTTCAACGCTGTTTCAAGTCACCCCGTTTTACGGTATATATATATCTATTTGAGGGTTCGTCCTTTTATAGAGAAAATTTGACATATCATTTTTGAAATTAGACACACTAAAAATTTTTACTTGGGATACTAGTCATAAGATTTGGAAGGCAAATTATATATAATCATACTGTTTCGGGAAGAAATATGTACATGTGTAGCGATTCGCTCATGCCAAGCGGAGGACGTGTGCGATCGTGTGCGATTCAAAAAGTTATTACTGCCTCATTTTTTTTTGCCTTCCCAGAGACAAGATAAAATTAAAAAAAAAACATTTGTTTAACTGAAAATTTATAAAGAAAACCACCTGCATTGATCTGAATGATACTTAAGAATTTTATAAAAAGAAGATGAAAAAGTAAGAAAATGGCCCACCTGACTTATTCGATAGTAGGCGTGTTTGTTTACATTGTTTAATGTCATCATACATAAGGCCATAGTTATTTGATACTTCTTGTGTAGACAGCGTAAAAGAAAGAGTTAGAGTGACTTTAAAGCTGTTTGAAATCGTGGAAAACGCTAGAATCGCAGAGCTTCCGGAGACATCGGCCCCTGGACCACTTGCTTTTAAACTCAATCTTCAAAAAAACGATTGTAGCTAAAAGTGCTTGGAAATATCCCTGCAAGATGATTGTATCATCAACACTTATGGTGATGACGTATTTATTCGCGTGGAATACCGAATGTATATTTCATTTTAAAGGAGAACATAGAAAATAGGAATATAAGAGATAGATTAAAGCAACGAAGAAGAGCAATGTGGAAATAAGGAGAGGTGTACACTAAAACATAAAAAACATCTTACAAAGCTTTGTTAAAATGAAAATATGTGAAGAAATAACTATTTCGTAAATCTCTCCACCGTTGTTCTGAAGAATTTGATTTGAATTTCTATTTACAATTTTGTTGCAACAACGGAGGAGAGATATATTTTTACAATTGGAAGAGATACCAATCAAAATAATCAACAGGAATATAATCAAAAGTGAAATCTGTTCTGCCTGTAAGTGCAATCTAATGCAGACTCGAATCTCAGTGCATTACACGGCGTATATCTCCGTACTTGTATAGTATTGCACAGGTATTTCGCTCTCGGTAAGGCCAGTGGACCAACAACAAAGGCAGCTGGCTGTGAGGTTCTACTCTAAGTAGTACTTTGCAAGGTCAGGAGTCGATGTATCAGCTATGAGATTCAGGTTGGCTCTGAACAGATATATTGTTAATCTTGAAAGAGCAGATGAGAGATAAGACTTCGTTCGCTAAAACATTTTCTGAGGAAACTAAGGGTCTTAAGCTGTAAGTTGCATGATCTCAATTCTGGGAGAAAAAAAACAGAAAAAACGACGAGTTAATTATACGACTTTACAGGTGCGATTAATTGCACACGTAAACTAACTTGCGTGTGTGCCTGCGTGTGCGCGTGCAAACGTACGTACGTCTTAGAGTACAGCCTGTATAATGTTATTGTATAGATTGTTATCGTAGTAACATTATACTAGTATCCCGTGTAAAAGTTATTTACAAGTTTTGATTTCAAAAACGATGTACACAAATCCTGGACCACGTTTAGAGAGATATCGCCAATCAAATGTTTTGATGATGTCATAGTCGCACCACCCAAAAATATTTAGGCCCAAAACTTTTGTCACCCCATCGCCTGTATTGCCGATCCTAAAAAAAAGTCAAGTATCCCTATTGGTTTCCGAGATGTTTCTTCAAAAACGCAATGCTTTGATTTCCCCGTGATCATAAAAAAACTGACACATCACGTCACATGCTTTTATACTAATCGTGAAAAAAGTGCCGCCTCGATGTGGCAGGGTGGCCAGCGATCTGGAAAACCTGGAAAACCTGGAAAAGTCAGGGAAAATGAAAATCAGCCCAAAAAGTCAGGGAAAAGTCAGGGAAAAACGAGAAAACTGGGAAAGTCAGGGAAAAGTCAGGGAAATTTTGAGGCTTGTGTTACCTATTAGAAGAATCTTTCTTAGCTATTATGATAATAACAGGAAAATCAGTGGTCTGACAATTGAAAATGACTGAAAATGACTCAGGGTTAGTCAGGGAAATTTGCTGAGAGTCAGGGAAAAGTCAGGGAAAATGGTAAGGCAAAAAAAGTGGCCACCCTGTGTGGTTTTACGCGCATTTAAGAAGTACTTGACCATAAATTCAAACTAAATATATATGTGGTATGCACACTCGGTATTATATAAGATATACTAGCATCCCATGTCTAACTTCAAAAATGATGTGTCAAATGCCCTCTTTCCTGTGTGTTGAGAGTACTGTGATGAGAGTTAAATCAAGGGATTGCAACTTGAAAGTGTACCTATTTGTAGAGCTGGAAAAACTGATAAAAAAAATGATCGACTGTTACAGAGATGTCATTGATCAAAGATTTTGATCATATCACAGCTGGCGGCATCACCAATTTAGACCCAAATTTTTTATCACCCCCTTACCAGTACCTCTGACCCTGTGATAAAGTCAGTTATCCCTATTGGTTTCTCGAAATATTTCCCCAAATATATACATCAGAAAAAATTGCTCGTCAAGTTTAATTTATTAAAGATTATAGGTTCTATCAGTAATACAATGCATAATGTTTTTATGATTGTGATAACTAAAAAAACAGATTTATTTATTTGTTTATGCACTTGGATGACTATCCAATTAATGGATCCTGTTTGTTTATGCTATCTGGATCAGTTGGATTGACATTCAATTCATCCTTATAGGCATATTTTCTTTAAAATATATGTTGACTGACTTTAAAAGGAATGTGTATTACATATGATTTTCTCTTCTTTTGAATTCTGATAGATATTAAATTATAAAATGGATGCAAATGTGTTGAAGAAAACCCAGGATACATTAGGGAAAGCAATTAAAAAACCTCCGCTGACAGAAAAATTACTTAACAAGCCGCCATTTCGATTTTTACATGACATTCTAACTGAAGTGATAAAAAACACACATGTTTTGCAAGGATTATATACAGAAAAGGAGATGAATTCTGCAAACGTCACTGTAAGTATTTTTATCTTGCTCAATGATATTTTTTGGATAGCTCTTCGTTAAGATTGAGTGTTTTTCCTCTTTATTTATTCTATGTTTTAGATTTATTTTTGTTTATTTGGTTCAAAACTGCAAGAGCAACATTTTACATTATTTTTGTTTTTTGAAATATTTTTTAGGATAAAGAATCAAAGATTACTTTTTTACAAAAAGCTATTGACTGTGTTGGTATGCTGCTATTGCTTTAAACTTTTAGTTGTTTTGTATGAGTCTTTATGAAGACTTTGAATTATTGAAAAATCTTATGACTAATTCATGAATGCAAACTTTCTTACATTCCAAGCCATCCATCCAAGTGATATGTGGTGTTATTGTGATGTGCCTACTTCTACATAATCTATTTCGCAGTTGATTTCACATTACATTGGCCTGTATATAGTTATTTTGGAACTAAAAATACTCTATATATATATATATGCCTGATTTTATGATCACAGGCATGGCATCAGGTGATGTTTTGACTGCTCGTCCTTCTAAAATTGTTGCTGGCCAGGAACCAGAAAAAACAAATGAATTTTTGCAGGCATTGGGAAAACTATGCCTTGGAAAGGTAAGTTTTTCTCCATCATCCTATATTTCAGGATAATACTAAAGTAATAACTTAACTTATCTTTTAACCCATAGATTGATACAAGTGACAGTGTAAAAAAAGTTCTAGCAGGAGAAAAGCCAACTACCAAAAAGTATGTAATAACAATTTTTTTTTATTATAATTTGTTCTCATTTAATCTCAATCTGCTAAACTATTAGTTATATACTGTTGAGAATGAGTTAGATCCTTTTTCCTCGAACAAGTCCTTCATTTACAAGATTTTGTGATTTTCGTATGCATAATTCTTGGTAGAAAATCCAGTCGTAGTAAAGAACAAATTGATGACGGAAAAGAGAAGGCTAAAGATAAAGAAAGCCGAGAGAAAACCAAAGATCGAGAGAAGGGTAGCGAAGTTGCTGAGGAGAAAAGAAGCAAAGATAAAAAAGACAGATCTGCTGATAAAAAAGAACGGTCAGATGACAAAACTGAACATTCTGATGACAGAAAAGAATCAAGGAAAGATCGTGAACATAGACAAGATAAAGAAGGGCACCGTGAAAATCGAGAAAAGCGTAAAGAACGAGAAAGAAGTAGTAGCAGCAAAAATAAGGAAGAAACATCGGTACTTTTTTCACTCACTTTTTTAATACTCTCTTTCCCATTTTATCCTTGGATGTTAACTTTCATTTTCATTTGCTTTGCTTTGATTGCTGAAACTGTGATAACTTTTATTCCTTCTCAGAAGGAAGGACGGCGGAAAAGTTCTTCAAAAGACCGTGAGGGTAGAGAAGGTAGTTCCAAGGAAAGAGAAGGCAGCTCCAAAGACAGAAAGAGCAGGTCAAAAGATCAAGACAATAACCATAAGGACAGGCAAAGTAGTTCTAAGGAAAGAGAAAGTCATTCGAAAGACAAGGATAAAAGAGATAAAGAGAAAAAATGCAGTGATAGAGACCGTGAGAAGGAGAGACGATCAAGCGGAAAAGACCGAGAGAAGGCTGAAAGGCATTCGAAAGAAAGTAGAGAATCAAGAAAAGAAAAAGGTCATGAAAGAAGTAAAGAACGTAAAGCCCCCGAAAAAGAAGTGGTATGGATTTTTGAAATGCCACTCAATCTTTGTCTGTTATTATAATTTGCAGTTAATAAGAGTTGATATCACATACAAGAATGTTACATATTGTAAATGTTAAACTGTTTTGTTTTTTTTCTTGTTTAACAGTCAATTTGGATTTTTGCTCTCCCTAAACTTTAAACATCTAACGAACTCTTTAAATTTGATTAGGCTTTTAACTAACTAATAATTTACTTATATAGGGAGAGGAGTTTCAGGAAAGCGTCCTTAATATTGATATTGAGGTAATAACTAACCCACTTATCTCAGTTATATTAATATTACTGTTGTTGCTGTTTTGCTTAAATAGATTGAATTAAATATTGTTAAACTTTATAAGTTTATTTTTTTTTTAAATAAAAATTGAAATTGCTTTTTCTTGTTTTTCTGAAAGTGTTTTTTTTTTCTTTCAAAAACTTTGCTTTTCTGAAATCGATCTATTTGGTTTATTGGATTTCACTTATGGTGTTATTCACCAATAGAAATTGATGTTTTCATTATTGCTTTCATTATTGTTGAGATTTGATCTTTTAAAGTCCTCATGTTTTCGAATACACCAACTTTATTTCTTACTAATCCTAAACAGTAAAACATAAACAGTTGAATGATCACGATGAATTTTAAATTCAATATATTTCGACGTTGTTGGATTAACTTCAGAATATTTCAATTCAAGTTGCAAATATTCTTTTGATGCAGTTCCCTTATGTTATTTTCATATCTTTGAAGTAGTTCCCTATCTTCAAGCATGTTTAAATTTTCTACTGATAAATTTTTCTAGGACCAAAACAATAACATGGAAAATGAGGTATGGTCAAATTTGTGAAATAGTTGTTTTTGATCTATATGTTTTCCGATATAATGAGTTCTTCAATGTTTGTTACAGCCTGAAGATGACCAGGGAAGTGGACGAAGTATTCAAAGACCAGCATCAGCCAAAGGTTCTCGTCGACCACCAGTAAATCAGGATTCAGGTACCAAAAAGATGAAAATTAAATCGAATTTAACAAACAAATTCTTTAATAGCAGAATGAAACCGATCGAATCACTCAATGAATGAGTTATTTTCAAATTTCTTCCCCATAAATTTTCGTTTTGATTTTGGAAAGAGTTACTGGTCTTTCTCCCCAATTTCAATCAACTTTTCACTTTTTGTAGCATCAGATGATGACTTGCAAGATCAAGGTATATATAGCCTGTTCTTTCTTAATGTTGAGATCAAAGCTCTGATCAGTCCTGATTTTATGTCGTTTTTGATATAGATAAAGAGAATGAAGAGCCACCCTCTGCTGTAGAAATGAAACCATCCACTCCGAATGTTGAGCCAAATACATCGCAAGAACGAAAGCAGTCTGGATTGTATGTCACATTTTTTTTTAACACCTGAACAGCCTTACCTACTGATACCATGATATTTTGAATAAATGCTTCGACATGAAAGTCTTTATTTTTCTCAGGCGAAAACCGGCACGGCCGCCAAGTGCAAGACCAGCCCCACCAAGAATAAAAAAGCAGGAAGCTGTGAATGAACCACAGACAAGGTTTGACCTATGCTTGCTCTCATAGGTAATCCAAACATCCATCTGTTATATTCTCGTGGGCTTTATTCTAGGGTAAATAGTGGTAAACCTGCTCCTCCTCCACACGTGATCCTGGATAGCAATGCTAATCAAAATGATGACGATGAGGACGACGAAACGTTTATAGTCGAAGAGGATCCATCTTTACAAAATCTTTTGGAAGTGGTGAGTGACTACGTCTTGAAAAGTTTCAAAGGCTATAAATGAAAATAGTTAACTTCATTCTGAAGCTTTATTTTTGTTGCCTCTGAGAACCCTTTCATTCTTCAAAAGCTGCTCATGTGTTTGTGCGACTTATTGAGGCACATGCAATTTCTTTTGTTTTTGTAGAAGTCTTCTGAGAGCAACCCTGATTTCATCAATACACAGGAACACGGTAAGATTTATCATCCTTTCTCTCTAATGATCGCAAAAAATCAAGAAAGCTAATCTGTTCTGTTCGTGCTGATGCTAGGGAGCCTGGTACGCAAGATGCTGGAAAGTAAGAAGGAGGCCGACGACCGTTTGAAATCCAATCAAAACGAGGTTTGCTAGTTCTCCACCAATTACGTAGCTTCTTCAACACTGCAATTTTTTTTGGTCAGTTTAATGATTCAATAATTGACTGAATAATTTCAGGATAAACCAATCATCTTTGACGCTGCTCGTAAAAAAGAAAGAGAGATGGCGGAGAAAGAAGTGCGTAGTTTTGTTTGCTCGTTTCACATATTTTCATCATATGTCTTGTGATGTATTTGATTAGTTGTAACCTGCTTTCGTGTAGATCGATAAGTTGCGTACGAGCATTCAGAATCTTGTAAGAAGTGCTCATCCTCTAGGAAAGATTATGGACTACGTACAGGTATGATGTTCCACTAAAGCAGATACGAAGTATCATCTACTGAACTCGTGAACCACGTGGTATCCATTACGAGTCACCATGCGATTCAAAACGTGTTACCTGCTTTCTAGCCTTGTTAATTCTTGGTTATATAATTGTTATTTTTTTTATATATATATATATATGTTTTGATGTAGGAGGACATAGACAGTATGCAAAAAGAACTGAATATGTGGAAAGAAGAAAATCAACGTCATGAAAAGGACTTGAAAGCTGAGCAAAGGTAATGGTTTTTCGTCGTCGTTTTGTATGGTCTTTTGTGATTTTAAGAGAATCAGCCTACATTGTCTACGTTGTCTTTTTTTCTGCAATTTTAGCATAACAGAGAGCGAGATTGAGCCACTGCAAGCACATCTAGCTGAATTGGAACTAGAGATTACTGAAATTGTAAAAAAATATTTTTGTGTCATCTGTTGATCTAGAATATCATATTGCTTTACATTGAACGAAATTTCCTTATTTTAGATGGACAGCATAAGTACTGTTAAATCCAACATACTTCGTAACGAAGAAAAAATCGAAGAATTGGTTGTAGGCATATCTTCTTAAAAGCACGATATCCACCAGCTAAATGTCAACGAATACTTCAAGCAGCCAATAAAATTCTGGAATTATGTTTGTTCAATACTTGAGAAAATATCGATTCATTATCAGAGAATTTTACCGTTTTGTTTTCGGGTAAACGTGTCCTCTTCGTAACTTCCTTTCAAAAAGAAAAGAGAAATAATGCAGATAGTGATTTAGTAAAATGTTTATTCGAAGTATTACGATGAACAATTTGTTAACTCGATCTGCCAACTCAATGTTTTAGCTAAATTTTGATGAACGTATGAAAGTCAGAGGCAATTTTTCTAAATGTTGTGCGCAATAAATAGGAAAAAAATATTGTAAATTGTAGATATGTTTATTGCATGCTGAAAATCATCAAACCAGTTTTGTTTTCATTGTCATAACCATCCCTATTGGATTGACCGTATTCATCATGATACATAATCTTAGTGGGCAAATGCATTGAAAATCCATGCGAAGGAGTCCATTTCTATAGAAATATACTCGTTAATTCAATAAAAATGCTCTTCATCGCAGTGGTTCTTTGACGATTTTGCCAACTGGGATATTAGTACAATGCAAGACACGCTAACAACTTGCTGTGAAAGTGTATACGTAAAGTAGTTTGAAAGGTTTACAACACAAACTTAGCAGGTCATAAAATCGCTAGGTGAACTGTGTGTTGGGATATTCTGTCACACGTTCGCAGCGATGGTGTAGTGGTTAGTACCTTTGAGTGCGACTGCTGCGACCCGTGTTCGAGTCCAGTCATGTCGTATCTCAATACACCACTCCGATGCGCTTTAAAAGCAGCGTGTCAGCCCATTAGGAGCCATCGACTGACTGCACACTGGCCTTCGGGCAAGTTAGAGCAATGCTATACGTATCTCTGGCGGTAAGTCAACTAATAGTTGCAAGTCGGCGGGCGGAAGAACCAACCATTACGGATGGAAGCCCAAGGACTAAAAACTCCCGTTACTTACTTACTTACTTACTTACTTACGTTCGGTGGTACGGCCAAGGGCAAGAGACCCTGGGTTCGAGGTTGTTCAAATATCGACAGAAAGCATCTCTCTTTTACGTTTTTATAAACCCCATTCATTTTTTTATTTGAATAAAAAAAAAAACAATGTTTATGACCCTAGAAAAAAAATCTCAGTTAACTGTTGATTCATTGATAATAAAGTTGCTTTTTGGTAACCCAATTGTCACGGGACCTTAAAAAGTTTGGCCTATCGAGAAAGTTGGATAAAACATCTTCATTCTAAGCGCAATACAAAACTTTGTTTTAAATTTTCAACCCCATTCGAGCTAATAAGCTGCGTCATCCTCTTTCTTCTTTCATGGACGTGTTTGTAGTTATCAAAAATTTGCCCGCCCCGTAACTATTTCCGCCGCAAATATTCGTTCCTAATGTATTTTCAGCAGATTTCCTTCATACGAAACTACATTCGGCATTATGGCCAACTTGAACTATACTTTCTCATGACATCACAGACCGCTGAAGATCTGGTAGCGAGCAATGGGGTTGGCAATTTAAAATGTAATTATCAAGAAACTGATGGATGGAGTTTCTCGTTATTCAACTCTTGAGTTTTTCATTATTTTATTGGTATTTTACTCGAAACTTCTCTCACTTTACTTGGTGCGTCTAAAGGACACGTGGAAAATAGTACTAAAGATTTCAAACGCTTCAGGTTGCCTTCCCGTTATTGTTTAGGCAAGTTACAGGGAGCGATACATATGTCAAAGTATATCATGTTAATAAAGACCCTATTATGAAATTAGATACCGCAATGGAGCCTAATAATTTGTGATGGATAAATATGCTGCTTGCGTTAAAAGGGAATCGTTATGATAATAGGGCATTTGGCATTTGCTGAAAAAGTGCTTTATCTATTTGGTGGCAGTTTCCACAATGTGTGCTTTCCCGGGAAAGGGGACATGTCTCATGTCTTCCATTTCCAAAGAATCGCTCAATCTATTTTCACCCAAGTAGAGAGGGCGTTTCTCGGGACGCCATAATTTTGCGACAACGGTTTTGTTTTTCATCCAATTCATTCAAAAAAAACATTGAAACAAACAGTTATCGTGTCGGATGGACAAAGTGCTAATACTTTTGTAACAGACCCTTACACGTAAGGATAATGAAACATTTTCAGCCACTATTGTTGTCTATATTGTGGCCAAAAGAATGCTACAATGTGGGACTTCGTAGCATTTAGCCGTGATACGTTGTAGCATTCGTTTGTTCGGGCCTTAACCCTATCGTCACTTGTTGACTGGAAAGAAATATCATAACGTTGGACTCCTCCTCCAACCTTCGTTTCGCGGGTGAGAGTCGAAAATCGTAAAGATCTTTATGAGCTTTCTCACACATGGCTTGTTTGTTTTCTTTGAATTTTCGATTCTTTGTTTTTGAAAATCGAACGATTTGAAAACATTAGATTCGAATGTTTGAATGTTCAAAATCAAAATAAAAACTTAAGTGAAAAAGTTCGAATTCTTTTGAAAAACTATGGGAAATGAGAAAAGTTCGAGTTTTCTAGGGAATGAAAGTTTTTTTCGACCAACCGATGTGGTTCGAGTTTTCGAGTATTCTTCGAGATATCGAGAAGCAACTTTTTTTTTTTTTTTTTTTTTTTTTTGCAGTCAGCTTAGCGGTCATTTATTTCACCTACATACTAATATTACATACAATATGATAGTAATCATTTACATTATTATTAAACAACAACAACAACAACAACAGCAACTGCATTTCTATTGACCTCTATAGTGTGTTTACATAATTTTTATTAACAAAATAGCATTGTAGAGGCTTCCCGCAACGGACGCTTTTTTTGACGTCTGTGTTTATCCTCTACTTTTTTATGTAATTTCGTTTATATAACGCTTATATTAGAGTTATTTGCTTCAATTTTCAATCAAGACTTAGCAAGGAGTTAATTGGACCCTTGTTAAGATTGATTTTGAATACGAAATTGAAATAAGTACTAGAAGAACACTCCAGAGTATACCTAACGCTAAAGACGACGAAGAAACAAGAAGCGTGCAAGAAACAAGAAATAAAGAGATCAAAATGCTCCAACAGCTGCTTGTGACCTTCTTCATAATCACGTTTGTGCAAGCAAGCAAACCAACTTTAAAGCATTCTTCCGCCTCCTGCTACAAATATAAAGGTACGACAAAATTCCTGCGTCCCAAAACAGCAAAACGTCCTGTTAATTACTATCCAAACTCCGTCGCTATGTTCAACGTTATACTACAATGCAACGATGTCGAAACAAATTATTATTATTATTATTATTTGGTAAAGGTCAGTAAAAAGCAGTTACAAACTGATGTGGACCAAATCCTGGGCCAACGATTACAGTGAAAACAAAATGTAGTGAATGTTGTAAAACAATCCGTTCAAATGCCAGACGCTTGACGTGCAGCCAATGCCAATCGCAAATCCACCCTGCCTGCCTTAAATACCAAGTTTCGACCCTTTCACCCTGGATTTGTACTACTTGTTGCTTGAACGCTCTGCCACAAAATGACTTGAACGATACAATACTAGTGGCAGAAAATACTCCAAATACATCAGATATGCAAACAGCCATTTTACATGCTAATCAAAAGCACACTAGCATTGCTCACTTGAATGCACGATCCCTGTGTTCATCCACTGCTGAGTTCACTAACTTCCTTTATACATACGACTTTGACATCATAACAATTTCTGAAACCTGGTTAAAAGACAATCCCCAGATGACGAATTTAGTACAGATACCTGGGTTCAATTTTGCTTTCCGCAACAGAACGGACAAAAAAGGAGGTGGTGTTGCCGCGTACATTAAAGAAACTATTTCATACAAAATTCGTACCGATATTAACAAACTAGATGAAAGTCTCGAACACCTATGGATAGAAATATTAGGAAGAAATAAAAACTCCTCGATGCTTCTTGCTGTCGCATATCAACCAAGCTCAGTAGAAGCTGAAAAGATCGCATGGCTTGAAAAGTTTGACTGTGTTCTCTCCCAAGTACACGCTAAATGGGATCAAATAATTTGCATCACTGGGGACTTTAACATCGACTTATTAGACAACTCAAAACAATCATGTATCAATTACAGAGATATTCTCCGCTCCTTTGATCTCACTCAGCACATAAAATCACCAACTCGAGAAGGTAAATCATTGATCGATCATATTACCACGAATATTCCATCCAAAGTAATGCACCAGGATATAATTCCTGCCGACGAGATTAGCGATCATGATTGCGCATACATAATTGCAAACGTAAAGAAACAAAAGTATGAGCCTCGCTACAAATTGATACGAAATATGAAAAGCTACGACCATCAAAAGTACATCTCAGCTGTTAGTAACATTCCTTTCAGTATAATTTTCGCTTTTGACGAACCTGACGACCAAGTTGAAACGCTTAATCAACTTATTACTGGCTGTATCAATGAGTTCGCACCCTTGAAACGAACTAAAATCACACGACCACCAGCACCTTGGATGGCAGATCTTAATATCTCGGAACTCCAGAAAGAAAGAAATAACCTACGATACAAAGCACACCAAACTCAAACAACCGAAGACTGGGTTGCTTTTAGGGCTGTAAGAAACAAGCTTAAATCAACTATCAAACAAGCAAAGACATCCTTCTACAAAAAAGCTCTCTCATCAAAAAGGCCAAAGGATATATGGAGAACAATCCATCGCATCTTAAATCCCAACCCAAAGAAGATCAGCGCCAATCCTGACACTTTAAACAACCACTACAGTTCACTTGCTTCGAAAATCTCGCCCGTGAATAGAAGCGATCCTCATGATACAAGCTCCCGATTTCAAGCACCAGACAAACCCTCGCATTTCCAACTGAAACACATTAGTCCAAGCGATGTAGAGGCTGCAATAAAGGAGCTCAGAAACGATTGTTCAACAGGCTTCGACCACATTCCTGTCATTTTCATCAAACCGGTCGCTGAATACATTTCTTCTCCACTTGCACATATCATAAACAATTGCATTTCCAAATCCGTCTGGCCTAGTCTCTGGAAAATAAATCGAATCTGCCCTATACCTAAAGTCGAAAACCCAACCAAGCCAGTAGATTATCGCCCCATATCTGTGCTACCAATTTTATCAAAAATTTTTGAGAAAGTTGTCCTACGCCAGGTATGCACCTACATTGAAGAAAAACATCTCTACCAATGCACACAATCAGGTTTTCGTAAAGGACACTCGACCGCTACTCTTCTCCTGAAAATGAAAGATGACATCAGGAAAGCAATGACAAAAGGAGAAATCACCATCGCAGTCTTAGCAGATTATTCAAAAGCCTTCGATACCGTCCACTATGGAATACTTTTACAAAAACTAAGCGATCTAAATTTCTCTAACTCTGTAATCCGCCTGCTACACAGTTATTTGACTGGTAGAATGCAATTCGTCCAGATCGATGATAAAATCTCGAAGTGGACGGAAGTAACGTTTGGTGTACCGCAAGGAAGTATCCTTGGACCCACTTTGTTCAACCTCTACGTCACCGATATGTCGACTAATACAACTGCAACTTGTTTACAATACGCCGACGACACGAACCTCTATCGACATTGTAAGCCAAATGACATCGCAACCTGCTCAAAACTCATCATTAACGATCTCGATAACCTATCAAATTGGTCCAACGAAAATAACCTGATTTTCAACGCTGATAAAACCAAAACCATGCTCTTCTCAACACCACAAATGAATGCCAAACACAAGTTACAAGAAAAGATTTTACCAGTGCATATTAATGGACGTCATCTAGAGCGTATCCATCACACAAAGTTACTGGGAGTAACTTTCCAAGAAGACCTTAGCTGGAAACTGCACGTTCAAAATATAATTTCATCGGGTTACAGCACATTGAAATCACTCCGATCCATCAAACGACTAACTCCTTACCAACTACGAAAAAGCTTAGCATCAATTCTAATCCTGTCAAGAATTAAATACGCAAATGCAGTTCTCTCAGATCTACCTGATTACCTAACTAATCATTTACAGAAATTACAAAATTCCGCTGCAAGTTTCGTCAGCAACAAATACTGTCGCGTGGATGACGTTCTGAACCTATCGTGGCTTCCTGTGAAAGAAGAGATTTCCCTCAGCATTGCGAAAGCAACTTTCAAATCTCTGTACGATGAAACCTGGCCAAAGTATCTGAAAAACACTTTCAGTACTCAACAGCGATCCTTGAGAGCTTGCGAATCACGCAAATACCAGATAGAAAATCATCGGGCAGAGAAATCTTTTAACTCCGAATCGTGCAAAGTTTTTAATGATTTACCGATCAGTTGTAGGAAAAGTACAAACTTTGGTGACTTTGCAAAAACGACAAGAATCTTCCTGTTTGACAGAGCGCTGGCACGTTGCAGCGTTTTATATTAATTTATATTGATTTTATCTAATTTGTCTTTTATATTTACGTCAACGCACTATCACAGTTCATCCACATTTCTAGATGAAGAGCCTTGTAAAAAGGATAAACTGGAAATAAACCCCTTACTTACTTACTTACTTACTTACTTACTTACAAAATATACCTTTCCCGATTAGTCTGATGATGACCTTGTCAAAAGAGGTCGAAATATTACTTGAAAAAGAATAAAATATAGAACGACCATACTAACGTTTCAATTCATTTACAAACACGTTCATATAAAAATGACGCTAAAAACATACCTTTCCCGAATCCTTCATTAAACAATGAATATTGTGACCGGGTTCGTATCTATCCTTGTTTATATGCAAGCAAGCGTTATACAAAAGTGAGAGGAAGCTCCTTCAATGAAAAGAAAACTTTGGGACATCTTCCAACAGAATTTTCCCGCCATTTCTACTACTATTTTATTCAAACAGAAGCAGGTCGGGCAATTGGAAATGTGAATAAATATATCTTCAATCGCCAATTCCATCATCAAGAGGACTAGAAATTCCTTTGAGGCTGAAATTCTGCTGCTCTAAGTTAGTCACATTCACAAAAAGATGAAGAAAAAACGAGGGTCCTGCTAAGTGAGATGAGATAACTGAAAAGAACACTGTTTTCTTACGAAATCAGCGGTTGGCGACGAAGAGGATATTGACATTGACTTGGGCCAATAAAAACAAAAATTTAAAAAAAAAGTATATATGTGCCTCATTTTCTTAAATTTTCGTCGGTTAAAAGTGACCAAATGTTTGCTTGGTGATCGAATTTTTAAACGGCGAAAATTACAATCGGGCGAAAATTTTTTTTTTTATTGGCGCAGGAGGGGAGATGGGGGAGGTGAGGTGCGACACGGAAGAAAAAACAGATCTTGCACGTAGAGAGAATGTCATTTTCAGTCCAACATTGAACGTACCAGTTCACAATATGGCCACAATCAGCAGCAGAATGGATGTGTTGTTGTGCTTTGGAAAATTTGACTCTTAGCGTGTGCATTTGCGAATTCCGCGTTCAACTATGTAGGGACACATTGAATATACTCTCAGTGCTTGACTCGGGGTGTTTGTGAGTGCAATAAATAATATCTATCTGCACATCATCCAGACATTCCAACCCTAGAGAATCTGATATCGGGAGTTTTGCTAAGTTTAGTGACTACCGGCTCTCGGGTACCATGGTTGGGGTGGAGGCGGGAATTTTGGATTATATCTTTGTCTAAAACACCGGAAAACGCCATTTTGAAGAATAATTTTGAGATTTAAACTAGTCAGCGATGAGCAACACTAGACTGAATTTTTAGAATTCTCCAAAATTTTCCTTTCAATTTTGCTTTCGGATGCTTTTTTATTTTATTTTGTTATCATTTTGTATCAGAAAACATTAAAGGAACCCTAAAAACGAGTTTGCTTTACATACGCTATCTTTACTATAATGCCGGCATCGTCACTAAACAACAAGCAATTTGTAGCAGGCGCTTGCTTGTCGCTTTGTTTACAAATATAGTGCAGTGATCTGGTGAACTGCGAGCTTGCCATTAAAATTTGCACACGTTGAAATATTGTGACCTATTTATATCCTGATATCGGGAGATCATGTGGCTCATCGGGAGATCGGGATTGTCATCTTGAGATCGGGAGTCTCCCGCTCATATCGGGAGAGTTGGAATGTATGTGATCATCTTGTCGTCCGCAGCCCACAGCAGGCCGCCGCGCAGCAGCACTGATTTCCCTGCCCTTCAATGTTATGTATTTTCCCCTATTCTCTACAGTATATTCAGCTGTCAGGGCTTTGATCAATGATGCAGGATTCCTCTCATTCTTTCAATTTTCGAGATAATGAGTGTTTTGCAGGGTTGGAATTAAGGAAAAAATATCGCTTCGTGAAAAAATTAGAAAATTTTCACGTTTTATGCGAAGCACGAGTATATATGATCCCTATCTATTTGTTTATGTTTTTTGTTTTTCATATGAGTCTCTGTTTTTATTATTTTAACAGATCCTACCATCATCTAAAACAAAAGTTTATTTGTTTATATCCCAGGAAAGATAAGATCTAATGTTTTTGACAGAAATGGATCACCGTTTGAAAACACTTTCGCAAAATACAGCCGCCATTATTACAGCATTTTGCAGCCATGGAATCTCAAAGAAGTGTTGGACAGCACGTTGTACCGTATATCATTTTTCGTTATTGTTACACGTGCACCAATGCGGCACGTGCGAACGAATGAATGAAATATTCTCTAACAAAGAAATAAACGAAATGAAGAAAATTGTTGCGCAATGTGAATGAAAAGGATGTGAAGAAAAACAAGTTTTTACGAATCATTGATCAGAAATTTATTTTATTTTGCATGTTTTATAAGTGGTCACACTAGTCTCCCACTTGCGTACCGTAACGAACTTTGCAGATTGGCCATTTTAAGAAAACTGAGCATGCGAAATTGAAAACTAACTACTCTAAACTGAAAATTAAGAGTTTGCGATGGTTTTGATGATAATGTGTTTTTTTATGTTTTCATTGAATTGAGAAAAATTTGTTTCAATTATGGAGCACGTACGAACAAAGGACAGGTGTTCCATTAAAATATTTTTTCTTCTGAATGAAAACATGCTATTTTTTCATCGTTCAATTTTATTCATAACGTGAGTGTATATCACTTGGGTTTTTATAAAGTCATTTTTCAATATCCAAGTGCTATGCGTAGTTAAAAATTTCAAAAACGATTCGTGAAAATGGGAGTTTTACAAATTTTTGATTCGTAGAAACAAGAAATTGATTCGTGATTCACGAATAACGAATCCTTAATTCCAACCCTGTTTTGATGCAGCGTCACACCCACCCACCACACACACCACCACCCACAGCCACAGCACACATAAGTTGGAAAAAGGAATAACATCTAATAATCCACGAAAGTATGCCACACTTTTATTTCACTAGTCATAACAGTCTATTCCTGCAAGTCAGTTTACGTGTGCAATTAATCGCATGCGTAAATAAGGTCATAAACTCGTCGATTTTTTGTTTCTTCTCTCCTAGAACAGTCAGGGAAAACAGCTAAACGCGGGATCCCGTGAATGCGGGGTCTATACCGCAATTGTGGCATCCATTGCAACCTCATGATGTAGATGAACCTGGCAAATATGATATCCATGATTGAACTGTTAATCAAATCACTTTTTTTCATTTTTCAGCAGCCAGATCCTATAACAAAGTACGAAGAAAAGAAATATAATAACAAACACGTGCTGAAAACAGCCAACGATCAAATCGGATCGGTTAATCTGACATGTGGGCCGGATAAATAGTTTCCGAATATGCCTTGCTAATCCTTTAAGAAAGAAAATCGGGTCGAAAACGGTTTACCAGGAGGGAATCTAAGAAACATTGGATTTATACCGCAATTGCGGTAAAGTTCTCGTATTTGCGGGATCCCGCGTTTAGCTGTTTTCCCTGACTGTAGAATTGAGATTATGCCACCTTTCAGCTTAAGATCCTTTCCTCAGAAAATGTTTTAGCGAACAAAAATAAAATCAACATTACATGCTCGAAGAAGTCTTATCTTTCATCATGCATCTGCTCTTTCCAGAATAATGACATATCTGTTCTAAGCCAACCCGAATCTCATGGCTAATACATTGACTCCTGACCTTGCAAAGTACCACTTAGAGTAGAACCTCACTGCCAGTTGCCTTCGTTGTTGGTCCACTGGTCTTAGCGAGAGCGAAATAGGTACCCATGCAATACTATACAAGTATGGAGATGTACGCTGCGTAATGCACTGAGATTCGAGTCTGCAATAGATTGCACTTACAGGTAGAACAGATTTTACTTCTGATTATTCCTGAAATTCGTTCCTTCATTGAAAAAGTCTATTAGAGTATAAAATATTTTACATTTTTATTCAAATTTTTCAAGCGAATATATTATGGTCTTGTTTTCTGGTCTAATCACTCACAGTTTTAACAGCAAATGGTACTCTCTTCCAATTGTAAAAATATATAAGACTTAACCTTCATTCTTAAGTATCATTTAGATCAATGCAGGTGTTTCCTATAATTATTATTAAAGCTATTGGATTTCATTTAAGTGTTTTGAGTTTTCGTCATCATTTAACGCCCCGGTCTATAAGATCATGTGACTCAGTGTTTGGGTTCACTGACATTCAATCTTGTTAGCGCAGCAAGCACAAATGACGTCCCCACCATACGAGGCAGTAATAATTTTTTGGATCGCATACGATCGCATGCGTCCTTCCACTTGGGATGAGCTTATCGCCACACATGTACATATTTCTTCCCGAAACAGACTGTCATAAGAGCGCGTAAAATGAAAATTTTTACGATCATTGCATTGCATCCCCAATTTTTGAGCACAGAAATATGTATGGAATTGTTTTGTTTTTCAAGGTCTACAACAAAAAACATCACTGTCCTCTCCATTCACCATTATGTGATAATATTTTTCATCACAGGGTTTGTACACAGGAAAGAGGGATTTACCACCTTGTTTTGAAGTTACACACAAGCCTTTTACCTGGGATACTAGTGTATTAGAAGATAACTTTAAACAATTGAATAATTTTTTGAAGGTGAAAAAAATCAAGTAAAGGGTAATTTTGTTTAAATAAAAAAATAATATCTCAAGTTCATCAAGTGCAGTATATATAATAGAGGGATTCCTCTGTTATTATCCTAAATGATAGATGAAGGATGATAAAATGGCTTTATTCAGTTCACTCTCGTCTCTATAATGACCCATTCTATAAACCTGTTATTTGTTAACTATCATATTTTGCACATAATGTACAAAGTTATCGGACTCGAACCCATGACCTCTCGCTTGCTGCAATTGGAAATGTACATTGTGTGAATATGATAGTTAACAAATTATGCAGACTTTCACAACAATACCACATTATTTTGTTGATGTGCATAATGTGTAACTTAGTAAATACCATAAGGGAGTGACTTGAAACACCTGGAGTGATATGAAACATTGTCAAAAATGCCATTTCTCATGAATTATTATAATAAAGGAAAGTTCGATTTTTTTCAGATTCTGTTCGAAGACTATCTAGGGTAACACCTGCTTTGTGGTACATTAATTTTTGACATTAAAAAATCTTGAATAGTTTTTATCTGCACTTTAACCTTTATTTCTGCCCATGTGCACTTGTATATTAGAACCATAACAAAATAGTAATACAACAACAACATAAGTAAATAAAAATGCAAGATGAAATTGCATCAGATGCACAATTAATACAGAGTAACATGACTGTTAAACGTGAACTTGGTGAGATTGAAACTGAAGAAGAGGAGGAAGAGAAGTATTATTGTCCGACATGCGAACATACATCATACAGTTTTGAGGTAATGCTCTTTTTTCTCTGTACTACTCTGGGGATTAACTGGATCACAGGGAATTCGTAATGTTAATTTTTTTTATCAGTTTTCTTTGTCTCGGGGTGTTCATAAATAAATTTATTTTTGTGCATTAATAGATACAGCGCTTAACTTACCAGGGATAATTTCATCAGGGAAAAGTGACGAAATTTTTGCTTTGTGACAAGAATTTTCCCCAACGAAAAGTTTGAATAAGTGATGTTTATAAGAAAGTATTAGTTGATTTTATTAAAGTAAACAATGTGTTTCGATTCATGAAAATAATTCATGCAGTCAGATCAATCAATGCTATTTCAAAAAAAAAAAAAAATAAATAAATAAATAATAATAATAATACATTTCTACATATATATACAATTTGCAATGAATGCTCTTTGAAATTATTATTGGTTTAACTAACAAATGGTCGTTTTCATCTTACTAAAAAAAAAGTGTTGAAAAACCTAGAATCACCTAGATGTCTTTCCTGCAACTTTCATTGTTTTTTGGATGGTATCTTTCATTGCATTCCAATACATCTTGTAAACTAAACAATAAGGAGCACCTCAACTGAGCTGATCCTCTATAATTGATGTTTTTGTTTTTAGTCATTCCAAGAACATTCTGTGTCACAAGAACATGTAACGCGTGCATCGCAAGTTTTTCATCACGATGTTCACACTAAAAGGCAGGACGATGTCCGCTATTGTGAACTTTGTGATGTATACTGTAATGGTGAGTCATGCTGGAAAGCGCATTTGCAAGGAGCTAAGCATAACAAGGTGTGTTCCCAAAAACTTTTCTGGATTATATTTCCTTTTTAACACTAGTATTTATGGAACAAGGAATAACATCTCTACCATTTATAGAGAGAAAAGCAAAAAGCACTGGAAGATGAAATCGCAAATGCTACAAAGGAAAAAGGTAAGATGTTGGGATATGGTATAAAATATATAGTACAAGATATAGTATATCCCAGTGAAGAGATCAAAGAATTTATTAAGAAATGTTGTTTATTTTCAGGATCACCTCTGGGTGTTGGATCAACAACAATAAGACGTGACCCTACACCAACAACTTTGAAAGAGTTTTTAAATTTTCCAGAACCTTTGATTGGTATGATTGTTGTTTTGAACTTAGACTTAAATAATGTTATGGGTTACTGAGATCCTTCAGAAGCACGAACAATACTTATTTACAACAATACGTATTTTGTTTACGTGATGGAGAGTGAAAAGTGAGATATCCCATCTGAAATCACAACAGTGGTTTTTTTACCAGACATCTGTTCTGCTAATTGTGATGTTCTCTTCCCTTCCCTTCCACCTAGCACATCTCAACTTCATCACAATCCAATTTTCCCATTTGAATATATGCAATTTATTAGGTTTGAGAGGTTTGGAAATGTATAGTCCCTAAGCAGTTCTGTTTCACACGAGTCTTGCCATCAGGCTGGGATCAAAATCCTCTTCCCTTAAAAAAAAACTTTCTCATAGACATACTGTGTTAAATTTACATTGATAGTTTTTTAATCAACATTATGCCAGTTTATTTTATACTTCAACATGATTAAGAACGACAAATTTTATTTTTAATTTTTGAATTAAATTTTTTTAAATGTTGATTTTTAAATTTAATGAAGATGAAATAATCGAAAAGCTTTTGCTTAGGTTTTTTTTGAAAATTTGTCTTTCTTAATTGTGTTGTAGTACATTGATAGTGTTGATAAATGAATCCAACGAAGGATTTATAGAATGCTCATTTTAGAAATGTAAGTTTTACACAATATGCTATCCGAAATTTTTATACTTTCTGAGCCTTGCTTGAAACCAATAAGTTACCATGGATGGGCTTTTTCTCAATACTGACTGTGTGTATATGGAAGATTGTAGAAATTACCTTAACCACCACCAAACCAGGGTTTGTATAGGGTTTCCTGTCCCATGACCTTCATGTAAATCCTTTTTTAGTTGTGTTTTATTTGTGAATTTCACTCTTCATGTTTCATGTTCCCACAAAGGCTTGGAGTTCATTGTGGAAATTCAAACGCCTGGAGAAGTGCCTCACTTCAGTTGTGATGTGTGTGACATTAGATTTGACAACAACACTAAATTCCCTCATGTTACTGGTGTTAAGCATCGACTGCAGGTCATTGTAAGTGTAGATTCCATTTTTCAAACATGGTAGGCTATGCTTTTAATGAATTTTCCTGTCTCTTGTACTTCCCTTCAACATCCACCCACCCGCTGCTTCTTAAACTAAAAGAAATAGAAAAGTTTTTGTTTGATGTATATAAAACATTTTTTTCTGGGGTTAATCTATCTACGGTATTACTTCAAATAAACACCCTGGGTGTAAGAAAGAAAAGAAGCTGCAAATTACAATAAAGTTGCTGTTGGTGTTTTTAAAGGAGATCTGATTGTGGAACAAGTACCCATTGAAATTTATCATTTTTTTAAGTATAATGAGAATACATTGACTGCTATTGTCACTGGCAATAACATCAAGAGATTGGCGTTTATTAGAGGGGTGTCTATTACAAAAATTATTACTTTTTGAGGGTGGGAGGTGCATGGGACGTTTATTCGGAGTAATACTGTCTTTAATATCCCTCACTTCCTCGTTTGTCGATTCCCAGTTAAACCCTCTAAATAAGCAAACTGAATTGTCGACCTCGGGTTTCTCAGGGTTCTCTTTAATGCTGTTTGTTATATGACATTCCCATTCCAGGAATTGCCGAAGTGATGACCTTTTTCAGTTATATTTCAAAACAGTTGCTCAAATATGCCACCCTCAGAGATATTTTTTTGGTCACCAATCACTCTAGGAGTTATTTAAGGCTTTGCAATTTTGTCTTGTTCTGAAGTGACACCATGTTTGATTAACCTTGTCCTTGTCTTTGTCCATAATCCGGAAGTGAATCGGGGTCACTCCATGCCTTCCCCATGAACTTTTTTGTAGTGTCTAGTCCTTGATCGGTTAATTAATCGTCATAGGTACTATTAGAAGCTCTGCTTATTACAAGATTATGTATTTAAGGATGTTTTCTGTCAATGCTTTTTCCACAAGGAATGGCTTCATTCAACAACCAAAATAATCTGGAAGGGATTGTTTGAGCAACAAATTAATTTAAACATTTATCTTGGGAAAGGTGAAAAATATATCTCCAAAGCAAATCATATAAGTAGCCCAATGTACCTGTTTCAGCTCTCCTCATCATCAACTGCTTTCCTCTGAACTGGGAAGTTTTCCCTACCATCCTTTATCTCACGACTGCTAACAAGTTGTGTTTTGTTACTTAAATGTTTTAGTAAGGTGAAAGTAGCCTACTTTTTTTTCTTATGTAAGGGTGTGGTCTAGTTCCGTTTCCATCCCTCGTGTATATTATTTTTTTAGTTAGTGACCAGGAATGAAAATAATTAGCACATTATTTTTTGTTATTTTCCTTGGATTCCTGTTTAAACACCATCTCATGTTCAGTTTCATCAAGTTGTGTTTTGCATTTTTTTAATTATATAACCACTAACGATTGCATAATATCCCGAAAACGAGGCCACACTTAAAGACTGAACACGGTATAGGAAACCGGTCTGTTCAACCGGTTTTCCAACAAGCCTAGCCCGAGTTTCTTTTCCCACACTGGAATTTAATCCACCTCTTAGGATATCTCATAAGGTTCCAATTTTCCCCCATCATCCCTTTTTCTTTCAAGATGATATTCAAGATGATATTCCCTTCATGCAATATGTTCGTCTGACAAATCGTTACCATCACACTTACCATCAGACTTTCGCGGTGTAAACTTTGTCGAATGTGTCCGGGTTAATGTGGTTTAAGGTTCAGGCTTTGCCCTATTTGTTCAAATGCTTTCATAAGTGTGTTCACCATATTAATGTGATGGTAACTGGTTGTCAGATAAACATACTCCATATTTCCATTCTGAACAATATCAAAGTTCAAACTAAACATCAATTTTTGTTGTTGTTGTACTCCAAATCTCTAGAAATTTAAGGACAAAGAATGGGCCAGAAGAATACAAAAAGCATCTGCAAACCGCACAGCATTGGTAAACAGGCTAGCATCTGCTGCATCAAAGTTGGAGGAGGAAGAAGGACGACAAAGAATCAAGGCTGAATATGGAACCATATACAAATATCCAGAGAAACAACAAAACGATCAACAAACTTTACATTCCGATGGTGGTAAGATAATGAAGCTGTTACTATATCTATTCTATGTCCTTATTAGTGCATTATATTTCCTTTATAACTAAAGACAACAAGTAAACAAGTGCAAATAAACAAAAGTATAAGTGAACAAATCAGTGGTACAGTGTTACATGTATCGTGTATTCTTATCAACATCTGTTCCTTATATTTCCTGTTTTAACCCTGGTTACCCAGCAGGCACATTTGTTAAAAAATCACTGCGAAGGATATATACACACAATTTCAATGAAAATTCTCAATGGTTTGTTTGCCAAATTTTACCCACTGGGTACTCTTTGGTATTCAAAACGATCTTACAAATGACTTGCTTTACAACGCGCTTGCTCTTTGTAGAGGTTATTGATGACGATGATCAGTCTAATTATCACCATGGAAACGCGCGATCAAACTCCCCTCGTGAAAAACGCATTCCGTCTCTTCTTGACCTGGACATACCAGAAATCCCAGCATCAATGATGAAAGACTTTGGTGATGGCCTGCTTCCTACTCCTTCCACGTCCTCAAGTTATCGCAAAGACTCGATTGATACTGGCAGTGCTGAGAAATCGCCAGAGTACAGACGCGGGAGGGATTACGACGCTAATCGCCAGAGTAGAAGGATCAGAAGCAGAAGTTTTGAGAGAAAAAGAGATCAAAGTGATGATAGCAGGCGTGGTCGAAGTTCAGAGAGGCGGACAAGAGGGCGCAGTGAATCGCGAGGAAGTAGTGTAGAGTCGGGACCACGTGATTTTAGCGACGAAATACAGGAAGAAATGAGACGACAAGCTAGAAGAGCAGAAGAGAAAAGAAGAGCTAAGGAAAGGAAGCGCCGTCATGCAGAAAGAGAAGAAGAGGAACGAAGGGAGGAGCTTGATAGAAGGAAACGCCACCGTGAGGGCGTAAGTACTTTATGCATAGGTTAAACTATGGCGTACGTTTTGATCACTGCTTTTAGAGCGATAGGAAACATATTACGTAATTTCTGGGCTTGTGCACATAATACCGACTGGTAGCCTTGTGGTAGAGTGCTCGCTTCCTGTCCGGGAGGTCGCGGGTTCAATCCCCGACCGAGTCATGCCAGCGACTATAACAGTGTGAATCAATCCTCTCTGCTTAGCACTCAGCAAGAGAGTAGGAATGATGTCTAGGGTGGTTGTCTAGTTGAGCGGTTCCTGTCGTTACAGCTTCCGTAGCCCAAATGGGGGCTTTAAATGCTCTAGGACCTCCTTCGCAGGACCCTCATTGATAACAGTACCTTAAGGAACTGAAGAGGCTATCCTGGGTAAACATTCGTAAATAAATAAAAATAAATTTTATGCGAAAAGTGTCAGTGTTGACGTCATTTTTCACGTAGAAATCCACCCCACCGCCGGAGCCGCCAAGAACCCTGGATGAAGACACAAAACGCTTAGTCATGCAAAATTTAACAGAACTTGTAAGTAGGTACCTTATCGGGGATAATTTCGTCCCTCGATAAGGTATTTTTTTATCTCGGAAGTGTATTATGTAGAATATTTGTGATTGGTGATTTGCTGTTTTTTTACACAGGCGAAATGCTGCGTAACGAATGAAGCTGATGCTGAGCTGGCGTTGCAGGTTTCGAATGCACTAACTCAAGCATTACTCCAATATCGGATGAAAAATATGCCGACGTCGGTAAGTGTCGCCGACATGTGCTCGGAAAAAATATCCTTCGTGAAGTTATCTTTCTTAAAATGATTATCGTCTCCAGGTTTTACAGACGTTGGCACAACAACAACAAACACAGTCGCCACAGCAACCAATCCCTCCGACTTACCCATCTACTTCGACAAAGCAACCGTTTCCTATGTCTAACAGTTATCCGTCTAATTCGACAAACTCGATCGTACAACAACCTCCGAATTCATTGCCACTCAACCCGATGCAACCACAACCTCAGCCATCAGCTTTCCAACAGCAGTTCAACACTCCATCGCCGATGATGCCTAATCGTGATGTCGGTATTGCGTTTGGCGCTGGTGGTTTTTCGAATAACGGAGGAGTTCCGATGAACAATATGTTGCCACAAATGCAACAGCCACAACAAAATATTCGTATTCAACATGTGCAAATGTCACAGGCAAATCAAATGCAATCCCCGCAAGCAAATCAAATGCAATTTCCACAAAATGACTTTCAA
The DNA here is from genome assembly GCA_027922465.2 of Turritopsis dohrnii. Lineage (NCBI taxonomy): Eukaryota > Metazoa > Cnidaria > Hydrozoa > Anthoathecata > Oceaniidae > Turritopsis > Turritopsis dohrnii. The sequence continues at coordinate 205,703 of BQMF02000153.1, read as the reverse complement.
AATGCTAGGCCAAATCAAGCAAATTTTCTCAACCAGCAAACGAACCAGGTCAATTCTCCAATGACGATGATGCAAGGCCCCCGCCAACCGCTGGTGCAATCGCCACTACAACCACCAATGAATATGCAGCCGAGAAATAACATCAGCCAAGAACCGCCGCCTAACTTGCCACAGCAACGCTCATATGGTGATAGCAGACAACCAAATTTCCCGTCTAATCCATCGTACCACCCTGAGCAACCATACCACCCAGAGCAACCATACCACCCAGATCAGCCTCAACAACACAACCAACGACTTCAAGGACCTGCGCCTGTTTTCCATCAACGCTCTATGATGGAACAGCAACAGCAGTTTCAACATCAACAACAACTACAACGTAACCAACAAGCAATCAGACAGCAGCAGCAGCAGCAGTTAAACCAAGGTTTCGCACCTCGTCCTCTCATGGAGCCATCTTTTGGTAGGACTTCCAATTATAACCGAAGATGAATGAAGTGACTAGATGAATTTATTCCCCTGAAAGACTTTTGCTGGTAGATAAACTTTGTTTGTATCGAAGGAACTTCGTTGAGTATGGAGATTTTCTTTCTGGCTTTGTTATTTACATTTCATGAACGTTTCAAGATTGACTTTCCGCCGTTTTGATGCGCCCTTGTAGTTAGTACAGATGAGCAGTAACGTTCCGCTACTTTGACACGCCCTCTTATTTTGTATGGACGACCAATGACGGGTTTTTTTGTGTAGCCATCTGATCAACACATTTAAAAAAATTTTGTCATTCGTGTATTTCTCCATAATCGCGTGAAATAATTCAAATTGAACAATAAACTTTTGGTTGAGGTTTTAAGGCAAAAACAAAAATTTAATTGTTGATAAATTTTCTCTCCGAACTATGTCGAAGCATCATCAAATCCAAAATTAATTTGGATCTTAACCTCAACCAAAAGACTATTGTTTAATATGGATAGGCAATCTTGCAAGCGTTATGTTATAATTCAAATTGATTAAGATCTTCGACATGAGACTACATATATGCTAAACATAATAGGTGCGAGAAAGATTCATTCTTTATACATTACAGGTGGGATTATGGAGGGTGTGCTGATGCGGTGTTCTCTGATACGATAGTTCAATGTATTAAATTGGTTTATTGATAGCTACATTATATTTGCAGTTGAATTCTTCGTATGTGATGAGATTGAAAGCAACTGCATAGCCGTTCTGTTTGTTATGCTCTACTGAACATAGATTTAACAATTCTGTATAACTGTGCCGATTGCGTTTTGTCTCTGGTTTGGACAAGAAGAAAGTTTGAAAAAAAAAAAAAGATGGCTGAAGTTCAACATGAAAAAACAGACACATCAATTCCCGCCGATGATGAACAAGCTGTTGGAGATGAAATCACACAAGAATGTAGATGTTGTTCAGATGTAAATCGCAGTCTGTTACCTCCCAAACTCTTTTATTTTTTCTTCTTCGGTGCAAATGGAACGCTGATGCCATATTTAGTTTTATTCTTCAAACAATTAGGATTATCACCGAGTCAAGTTGGTATAGTAACTGGTTTTAAACCGTTTATTTCGTTTCTTTTTACTCCTATTTGGGGATATATTGCCGACAAAACTAATAAAACAAAATGGATATTCATCCTCTCTGTATTAGCCTACGTTGGTGGGTATTTTGCTTATTCCTTCTCCCCAGCTAAACATGTATGTAAATTAAGAACGAATTCGACTAAACACCATCAACCAATGGGAATGTCGCACATGCACAAGAGAACATTCGATGAAAATTCGAACCATTTGTATTCCCAGTTGAACGCTATCGGAACAAAACAACGTAGAATGGTGTATGATAAATATTTCCGGAGGAAGATTCTGTCTGATTTAGATAACAAGAAAAATCAGAGAAAGTTTAAAAAGAATTATATTCCGCATTCTGCTCACATGCAAGATGTATACTCCAGCTTCATCCCAGAAGACATGTCAACATCCTTATTTCAATTACCAAACCATCTGAGAAGTGCTAATACAAAAGAAAAGAACAAAACAAGTAACGATAAACTACAGACCAAACAGTTGTTTTCCTTCTTAGACAACACCACGGAAACAGAGCTTGATATAAACGAAAGCCCCTTAGACATGTTTGAGGCTTCTTGGGGAAGTGCGCTACAGTACCACAAGTCACCGTGGACCATTTGTGCAGCCGCTCGCGCTAATTCTGCTGACAATATTAACTTCACCGAAGATATTAAAGCTTATGTGAATATCAAGGCGATATTTTCTTATTTGCTTGTGGTTACTGTCGTCGCCACTGTGTTTTCTTGTCCTCTTATCACTATCGTTGACACAGCTACCATACGGAAATTACAAGAAAATGATGAAACACACAAGTATGGAAAGCAGAGGCTTTGGGGATCTCTTGGATGGGGCATAACATCATTTGGTGTTGGTGCGATCATAAGTATGATTCCATTATGCCCTGGCATGAACAACGAAGTGAACTATTACCCAGCATTCTATGTGTTTGCTGTTTTATTATTGATCGCTCTTGTGATTGGCTTAAAATTACAGTTTACGGTGCCTGTAGATAATTCCGAGCAACAAAGCTCCCCTGAAAATCCTCGTACGGGTCGTGCGAAGCGAATTCTACAAGGGCTGAAGCTCATGAGGGATCCAATTTACTGTTGTTTTATTGTGACGTCATTTTACATAGGCATCACAATGTCTATAATTAAAACATTTCTATTTTGGCATCTAAAAGACATTGGTGGAACTCAGTTATTATTTAGTATTGCTGCTGCTATCAACTGTTGCGCTGAGGTTTCTGTATATTACTTTTCTCCATTGTTTATCAAACGAATTGGTCACATACGAGTACTATACATAGCGTTAGTATGTTACTCCTTGAGGTTGTATTATTACGGGTTGCTAACTAACCCTTGGTATGTGCTGGCCGCAGAACCATTATCTGGTATCACAACTGCCGCTGCCTGGGCGGCTATGACGTCATACGTTGGACTAAATGCTACACCGGAAAGCGTCACAACCCATCAAGGTATAAACTAACGCGTGTTCACTTTGAGTTCAAGAAATCCAAGAGAAAATCACCCACTTTCACTGTTTACGTTTTTACAAACAATTCTGCTTACGTCTGCTGTCTAAAAATCAAGTTTCTGGTAATTGGATTAACTTTGCGAAAGCTAATCTATAATTCGGAAAGTCGTTTCCTCAATTCTTTCGATCTTCACATCTTTAGAATTTTAATAAGCACAGTGACCTTACTCTGCTGACTCAGCAATCTTTGACAATGAATTTTTCATATTTCGCAGGTGGTTGTCAGTTGATTATCTGATCCTATATTTTTGGGTGCAGCTAGTCGAGTTATCAATTTTTGAAACATGGTTCTTAAGAATTGATAGTCGCGATGTCTTTCTTTAGTTATAACTCCTCAGTGGGCAAATTTGATTAAAAGTCACTACGAAGGAGTACATTTATAGAGAACTACACACACTATTTCAATAAAAATGCTCTTCGTGGCAGTGACTTTTTGACAATTTTGCCCACTGAAGAACCAATCAGCAATAGAAAATAATAAGGCTGGTGTGAATAGGATTTTTTTGTACTTTTTTGTATATTCAATAAATATTCATTAGGAATCCTTCATGGTATTCATTGGGGATTGGGACATGGTTGTGGTGAATTGATTGGTGGTTTCATGGTTTCTTGGATTGGTGCGGCGATGACGTTTAATGTGTTCGGTACTTTATCCTTTGTACAGCTGCTAATCTTCGCTAGCGTCAACTGGTTGACGAACAGCAAGCGCTCTAAAAACATAAAAGCAGAACAGAATAATGAATGCAATGAAAACTCAAAACTTTGTTGCGATTGATATAGTAGATGAAGTACTTCGAAACGCATAAACCATGGGTCATAAAGAAATGTTAAGGTATCTTATATTACGTCAGCCGATCATTTAAGGATTCCGGGCGATCATTTAGATGTAAGCCGAATTGTTCGGGTTACTGTTGGATATATTCGCTCTCTTCTTACGCAGTTCTCCACATTCCATTCTACAAAAAATCTCCTTACAACTTCTAGCCTGAAAGATGAAAAAAAAAAAGTTTTTCTTTCTATATTTTAGTTTTTACAATCTTATATAGACAGGATTTTCAATGTTAAATTTTGAACTGAAATCATTTAATTGAGAAAAAAAACATTCTAGTCACATGATAGCTCTTTATTGATTCAAACATAATATTTATATATACTCTTATCATTATGTCGTCTTCAACTTTACAATCAATTTTACAGTCCGTTTTTCGGTCGAAATATTTTTTTTTTTACGTGAAGGTGGTATCGCATTGTTTTTTATCGGATTTTTAGGATCTTAATAAATGTTAGCCTAGATGTATTTTCATTTGACACTGTGTTTGTTTTTATTTCATCAAAGAAAAATTGAGCACGTGTTTTTCTTTCTCCACCAATCATAACCGCAAACCACTTTGGATTGATTCCAGTAGTTACCATACCTCTTCTTTGGAGATGATGTGAAACTTTCTTGCCTGGACAGAAAATGTTTGTTGAACATTTGCAAAGTTAATCTTCTGTGAAATTAAAATATACCCTATTACCCCGCATATAAGCGCTGCGCCTATAGCAAGGACAATCAAGTTCTGGCACGATTTTTTTATAAAAAAAACGCCGACCTATAGGCGCATGCGCCTATATTTAATGGAGCCTGGAATAGCCTGGAATAAGAGCTTTCCGTATGGGTGGGAAAAAGTCTAACAGGAAAAGCAGGAAAATTCATTTTTGTAATGGTTTTACATTTTAAAACTCTATGTCTACAACAACATCGTCATCATGAGATGCTGACAGCAGAGATGGAGCCAGAAAATGAACACGACAAGTTCTCAGTGAAAATTGTCAAAAACAATGAAGCTGTTGAACATCTTCCAAAAGAACTTTCGAAATACTGTACTTCTGCCTTACTTGCGGGGCAAAGATATCCTGTAAAATTACGGGAAAGAAGGAAAACAAGAAAAGGAATGGCTTGGAAGTACCATGTATACGGTGGAAGGGCCACACTTTTTGGTGTCTAAAGTGGAATTGTTTGTAAGAGACTACCTGAGAAGAACAAAATAAGTCGTCATTAAGATGTGAATATTTTATTGGTTTCGTCCCCTAAGTTTGGACCTGTGATCGAGTCATTTGTGCCTATAACGGGGGTGCGCTTATATGCGGGGTAATAGGGTAGTATTTCACGATTTATGCAAATATTTCCGTACCGAAGTAATAATATGCAAGGGTCTTGGATTGTTGTGTATAATAGAATGCAATACAATAAATTAAAAATGGCGAAATGCTTTGTGAAATTTAAATCATTTACCATAAAGCCCAAAAATCTTTGTGAAATATCTATACGATTGCACTTTTGTTCTTTACTCACTTACTTACTGATGATGCCTTAAGTACTATTTGCATGAATCTGTTAATATCACATCACTTTCTTACTCTGAAAAAAGGTTTAGGAGACCGTTTTACACAAAAATATATACTGGTGATGCGCAGGAAAAAAAATCGATAATGAATCATTAACAGAAAGTTTACAAAGGTGAAATCAAGTCGATGTGATGGGTTGATTAACCAGTTAATGACGTAATTAACACAAACTCTGGCTCGTTAACTAAATTACTAACTTCAAATAATTAAAATTGTATTTGTGAGGCTATTTTAAGATTGGGTTTCCATATTCAGAAAAGATGCATTACTGGCAAAAGTGAGATTCTTTTTTCTGAACTTATTAAGAACTATTTTAAATATTTTATACAATGATACTAATGTAAAATGTTTGACAAATTGAATGGATGAAGTCGAATGGATGAGATGGAAGTTCTTTGTTGACGCCAACACAAACAATTACCGTTAATGCGTTGAAAATGACTTTTCGTCTGTTCAAACGGTAATTTAACGAGGTTGATATTTTTGCTGTCACAAATTTGAATTAAAAATTTGATTAAAAACAAATTTGTTCGTCAGTGAGAAAAGAAAATTTCATATTGTTTTAGTCAGCATTTGATGTTTTCCAGAGTATCTTTTTTGATGAGTCAGCATTTGATATTTACCAGGATATCTTTTGACAACAATAATAATTTATGATGAGGTCCCTTGCAATATTGATAATAGTAAGTAAATTTTTATTTCATCATCTGGTTATGCTGAAGTAGTTGACGGGGGAGGGGGGAGGGGAGGTGATACCACTGTTGATTTTTCTAATTAAGTAAAAGTTTCTTATGAAAATTTTTACACTGAATGTGATCTTGATGTGATCCGCAGCGTGTGAAGGTCCTTCCGTATTGCTTTTGTTGGCTTTTCGTGAAAAAATGGTTGACGTCATTTGTGAACAATCCCTAAACAAAAAGATTGTATAATAAAAATATTCACTCTTTACAAATTTGACACTTGCAGTAAATGGCGAAGGTGTCTTTAAGCAAGTCTTTCCTGTGTTTTACAAGCCTTGCCATAGGTAACCCTGATTTAAACCGATCCACCGTTTCGACTCGGAACGAAGTTGGCAACTATCCCTACCAACATGACCAAATACTACTAACAAGATTAACCTCTTGACCAATTTCTTGTGTTAAGCTTCAACTCATGGATAGTGGGGACAAAATGTTATGTACTCTTGCTTTGATATTTTGGAAAAGAACAAGAAAAAGGTTTGGGTTCAACAAATTTACAGAGAAAGGGTGGAATTCAGTGTTTATAGACTTTCAGACTCGATGTCAAATAGAGAAAGTTATTCACGTAATGCTTTTTTGATTTTGAGTTTAAGTTTAGAAGTTTAGAAGATAGACAACCTCGAACCCAGGGTCCCTGGGTGCGAGGTTGAGAAGATAGAAACACACTTTAAATCTCTTTCGATCTTTACCTTAAACGAGTGAGCACGATTTTAATTTCATTTACGTCATAATTAATCGGAATTCTTTTGAAGTTTGAAATTTTGGCGAAGAACTTATTTTTTTGATTGAAAAAGTTCCAGTTCATTTCGCAAAAAAATAGGCGACTTTTTTTTGGAGAATAACATGTGATTACTTTCGCAAATGTGTGTCCATCAGAATTTTTTTTTGTGAAAATAATTTGCGAAGAACTTATGTTGTTTAAGTGCACACTTAGCTTTAAAGCGCAAATTCAATGAATTGTGCTCACAGCAAGTGAAGACTCTCAACAAATTGAGCTCACAGCAAGTGAAGACTTAGTACCTTACAACCTCGTACCCAGGGTTTCTTGCCTTTTCGATATATGGACGGCGGCGAAGATGGTTGGGAAGATGGTGTTAAGATAGACGACGTTCAAATTGAGCAAGCTTAAGCCTAATCACGCTGGTTGGTTAGTAGAATTTTATAGGACCACTTTGAATGGAAAGGAGATCCCCCCTCGAAAGCGGTTTGAAAATTAAAAATGATATATAAAAAAAACTTTTAAAAAAACTTTTAGCCTATAATCTAATTAGTTAATTTTTTAGGCATTCGCAAAAATTGTTTTCCATGAAATTTGACTCGAAAAGCATAATTCGCCAAAATTGATACCAAATATTTCGCAGGGTTTTGAGCATGCAAATGTGTCTGCGAATATATCAGTGTGAAAATACAAGAAAGTTATCAAAACAAGAAGAAATAACTCCCGTGGAGAAGTGACAAGTTCACTAAGTTAGACTAAAGCTCCCGAGTCTAAGTTCTGTCAATGCACTCCTCCCCACCACCTGTTACATAATACACATCACTCCATGTTTAGATTTTTCACTTCTATCTCCAAGTTGTGGATTCCGCCCTAAGTCCTCGAGAAGTATTGAATACCATCAGGGCGTCAGAAAAGGCGTGTTTCACAGATCCTACAAAAAAATTAAAAGGTAATGTCAAAGAAGATATTTCTACTTTTTATCATTTATTTATTTATTTATTTATATTATTACTTTCATTTTGTTGTTCTGATTTTGATATCCTTTGTTTGTTAAAACAACGTTGCTATTTCATTTAAGTTTTCTCCCAGTGGACAAAATCGTCAAAAAATCACTGCGACGAAGAGGATTTTTATTGAAATTGTGTGTATATTTCTATAGAAATGCACTCCTTCGCAGAGATTTTTTAACAAATGTGCCGGCTGGCTATCATAATATTTCTGGAATAAAATGAAATTGTCATAACTTCATGTGTTTGTTACTTCGTGTCATATCCCTATATTTCCCCCTGTTTTCTAGATGTAAAGGAGAGCGACAAATGTCCCATGAAACACAGCACATATTTCAGTTGTTTTGGCGAACAAAGAAAAGATACAGTTGTATGGGTCACATGTTCAAAGTGGTATTTCTTTACAAGAGGTATGTTTAAATCCTGTATACGATGTGCGGTCAACTTGAACTATTTTGTCCGTACCTTGACATAATAATTAGTTGACATAATAATCAGTGTGATTTCTACCAGTTTCAACTCTCGGTAACTCAAGTTATTTTCTCAATCCACAGAGAGTTGGTGGTTTCGAGAGTCCATTTTATATCAAATAACCTCGTTACAACTCACAGAAGGAAATACTATTCATTCATTCATTCATTCACTGAAAAATCTCTTTAGACAAACATCCTTTACGATGTAACAAGAATGCAAAATGGGAGAAATTCGAGGAAAGGAAGTATTGCGAAAGGTTGCCAAGTAAACTTCTGGAAGCTCGACGCCAAGAGCTTTTTCTTTATGAATTCAAAGCTAGCAATAATTTAACAAAAAGGGTAAAGTATACTGATTTCACTAGACAGGGATATTTTCATGACAAACTCAAAATATCCCTGCCTGAACGAAATTGGTTTGAGAATTGATCGATGTTTTATCGTATGTTTATCGTATATCTGTCGTGTGTGGTGATTCCTAGATCTTTTCTGAATTTCGGCATGTACAAAGATGACATGATGATATGATTTCCACGTAGAAATGCCAGTGAACTGAAACAAGTCAATAACCTCGTCTCGTGTTCAAGCTCTCATTTTAGATCATTTCTATCTTTTGAAGGAATTTGAAAAAGCTGTAGAGTATCGAAAACACTTAGAGCGCATCGACAGAATGGAATTGGTTTTAAGTTATATCGATTTCATCGTGTGTGTAATTGGTTTTATCACACTTCTTTACCTTATGTGAGTACCAGTATCTTTTTCTTCAATTCGAGGAGTCTGGTGAAGATAGTGTTCAGTTTATTTTGCTCGTTTAGACCGGTCGATAATGAACGAATGATATTACATAAAAACTTAATTGCATCATTTGCGTTTCGTGATTTTTTGATGATTTTGAAAATCGAAGAATTTTCTCGAGACGGGGTAATGAAAACTTTTAGCTTTTGCCCTTACAATTATCACCTGATGTCATTTGAGATAATTAGCTCATCAACTTGATTGGATTTTTGGATTCGAACTTAATTCTAAAACATTCTTGGAAACAAGTGCTATCTGTTCTTTTTTACATTATAAAGAAGCTTAATAGGGGCCAAGAACTGTGTTTGTTATCTGTTATTGGAATGGTACCATTCATGTTGATACGTACGAACCCCCTTTTTGGAATAATACCATATAATAATACCCGGAGTGCTGTTCTTTTCATCCTATCATGTTATTGTTTTAGTATCGATGCAGTATCATTGCTGTCTGTTTGCAATATTTCCTTTTGTGTCAAGTTTGTTGGATGTTTAATGAAGGCTTGTATCAAGTTCGAAATTTCTTCTTCGTCTTCGTTCAAAATTCCTACATGTGGGCATACTTCATTTTTGGATGGGGTGGGTAAATTCTTTTAGTTGTCAATACATTGTTTCCTTATATATGAAATAACAGTGTCCAGATCAACAGAATCGTGTGTTTCGTAAATACCATTAATTTGTGTTTCAAAAAATTGAAAAATGGAAGTCACTAAAGTTTTTCTACAGTAGACTCCCGGTTATTCGAACCTGCACTTATTCGAATAATTCGGTTATTCGAAGTGAGATGGCGTTCCCCTTGGATCTGCTTACCCAACTCAGGCAAAAACACTCTCGGTTATTCGAACTTCAGTTATTCGAATAATTCGGTTATTCGAAGTGATTTCTATTCCCCTTGGGGCCAATTATAGGCTAAGTCACCCTCAGTTATTCGAATTTTTCTCATTGGGAGATCGTCGAGTGAGAACATTGATTTTCTGCGATTAAAACACTTTTTTTCTTCAAAAAATCAGGTTTCAATATTCATGGCTATTTACACTCTTCAAGCAATTTCTTCAAAAGTTCAATATTCTCCTTCGGTCCAGAGAATTGAAGCAAACAGGGGATCCTCAATACTTTATCATCTCCAAAGTTAGTTCTTTTCCCTGTCACTTTTACTTTGCAACATGATAACACGTACATGTCAAAAACACTACATCGATAGTAAAAAACAATGTAGCATTAAAGATTTTTTTAAGAGTTGAACTCCTTGTATTTACTAGATACATTTTCTTTATAACTTTCATATTTTAAAACCTGTTAACAATTTGTTCAAATTTATTCTTTCTTCAAAAAGTAAAAATTCTTTGTGTTTATTACGCTCAACTGAACCACAATGCCTCAATTACTTCAGAAAAGTCCATCCCATTAAGGTTAAGTTGAAAATCTGGCGGGAAAACGAATTTTTCAGTTATTCGAACTCCCGGTTATTCGAAGTAAATTCTTATCCCCCTTGGAGCTTCGAATAACCGGGAGTCTACTAGTTCTAATTCGTTTCTCTGCATCGACCATTTTGATAGACAACAAAAACAAACTTCGATTAAAATATTCTCAGAGATACACAAGAACTTACTTCAAAACATGGAAACCCAGACATCAAAAATAACCATAAAGTCAAAAAAATACTTAATAAAAATCTAAACCTTAATCCTGCTCGGTGGGCCATGAGATGGTGGGGGATATTAGCACGACACTTACGTATGAACTATCTTCTTCGGTGACTATATCTGACCACGCGGTATAGCAATACGTGGCTGCATATATGCAAAGAGGACTGGTAACTAATACAACAGATCTCATCTCTCTCTTCAGTGACAAACATTCTTGAGCTAACCTTTCGCTTTAATTATAATATTTTTCTTGGGTTTTAGTTTTTCCAGCTTTTTGGACATTTGCGATTTTTTTACCTATAATCCGTCACCACCCGCCATCAAGAAATTTTAGAAAGTAAGTCCATTGAAAGTGTGTGAGCATTATTTATTTTACTTGCTTAGGTACTGTATCTTTCTTCAATAAAACCACCAAACATACTATTTGCAACAATTCTCATTTTCACATTCAGAAATTGCATTACAATTATTCATCAGTCAGTCAAACTCTTATCATGAAAATCCAGGATTATATTAAGTATGCTCTCCTTAAGGACTATTGTCTGTCTTCGAAAGTGTAACCATATCTTTATCTGACATCAATTGAGATTTTGTTTTTCCTGCTATCGAACTATATAACCATTTAACTTCAAATTTAAGATGCTGGCATGAATTTAGTATAAAGTACAACGCAAACCTCGTCATCTATATTCCAGCCTTGTTGCTTCTAATGGTAAGACGACATTGATTGAAGTTTTACTCATCTTCGACGAAACTGCATCGATATTTTTTGTTTTATTCTTTTTGCTTAGCTGAACATGCTCATGATGATCTATATGATGTGGGTTTTATGGTCCAAATTAAAAGCATCAAATAACAGTGACTTGTATAAAGTCAGGTGAAAGTTATTTCTACCCTGCCCCCAAAATCGTCAAAAAAATCACTGCGATGAAGATCATTTTTATTGAAGAAATGTTTATATTTCTATAGAAATACGCTTCTTCGCAGTGATTTTTTCGACAAATTTGCCTATTGAGTATTTTTAAACAAATCGAGAATAATACAAACTTTATTCATTTCAATTATTCTTGGATTCCAGGAAAGCTGCACGTGGATTTGTGATCCTTTTGTTTCTTCTTGGAGGTGGATACACGTTCGCACTAACTGCTCCTCCAAAATGCATTGAGTTTGCATACTTTAAAGTCACCGTCACGTCAACACAGGTTTGATGAGTTTTCGCTTTTACCCAGTGAGTAAAATTGTTGAAAGTCACTGCGAAGGAGTGCACTTCTATAGAAACATACACGCTATTTCAATAATATTGCTCTCCATCAGAGTGACTTTTTTGACGATTTTCCCCACTGGGTGAATCCTCGCATAGTTGTACTCTCGTACTTGATAAAACCACTGTTTGTCATCTGAGACATCAAAGCACCGACACAGATTAAATGACGTACGTCTCATTTCACACGTCGTTTGTTTACTACGTAGGGTCTTCTCATTTGCTTTGCGCAAGTGTTCTTCAGTAGGGAGGTATGGAAAGCTGCAATCAAAAAGTTAAGGAGATTTCAGACGGTGAGTGGACTTGATTAATCGTAGCACAATTGAGAGTATATGAAATCGTGAACAAGTAAATAAGATAACCCAGTGGGCAAAATCATCAGAAAGTCACTGCGCTGAAGAGCATTTTCATTGAAATAGTGTGTATATTTGTATAGAAATGCACTCCTTCGCAGTGGTTTTTCAAAAAGTTTGCCCACTTGGTAACTGATTTGTGAGGAAAAATTAACAACCAATTTTGTTTCATAATTTCTGAAAAGATGAAAAATAAGTAATGTATTTACTTTGTAGATTGCTATGCCTAACCGTCCTATGAAAAGCGATTCGAACGGTAACCGAACGACCCCCCTTCAACGTAATGACCAAGTGAAATTATCGCTTAAGGACAGTTCTCAATCTACCTCTCGTGTAACCCAGGTCTTAAAGCAAGCCGGCACTTCCAAGAGAGCCAGCATCAATTCTGATCAAAACCATCAACAAATTCCAGGTTCGGATGAGATCTTTGCACAAGTAAACAAAGCCTTTCAAAAACTAAATGAAGAGAAGGAGGCAATGGCAGCGTGCGAACAGTCCCTTGGAACATATCCCCATCACATAGATCAGGGATATGTAAAAGCGTACGCTTTAACATATCCCTGCATAGATGAAGATAACATTTCAAAGCAACCTCATGTCCATACACCTCAAGATTTTCAAAAACTAAATGGAGAGGAGGCAATGGCACCGTGTGAGCAGTCCCTTGAAACGTATCCCCATCACATCGATGAGGATAGCATTTCAAAGCAACCTCATGTCCATACACCTCAAGATCTTCAAATTCCCATCGATATCGACAGCAATTCAGCTTGAACAACCTCTTCACCAAAAAAACAGAAGAAAAGTCAAAGTCCATCAACAAGAACTGAGACATAATGTAAACAGTACTGTACGAAACGAGGCCATTGAGCCTCGTGGTCGGAACTTCGTGTTTTCATAAGTATATTACTAACAACTCTACGATCCTTCAAATGTAAAGTTTGTTCCTTTAAAAACGTTTTTATATTACACGCCCTTGTGAAGAGTGAACGGCCTGGCCAAGACGTTGCGATGGTCGAAACCTGTGATAAGAAACATGAAATAAACAACATTTTCAGTTTCAACTTTTCAGTCTGTGTTTTATAGATAAATTTTATTCTTTGACAAAACATGCTGTACTTGGCTTGTCCAACGGGGAGCTGAATTTCACTCTAAATATTCAAGGAGTTTATGGAAGCAGAGTGTTCTCGAAAACAATCGGAAAAAACTGTGGTAGATGGAACAAGAGCAGGAAGAGGCTGAAGAAGAAACACTTTTTTGTTATTATTTCACGATTTTTCCCTACAAAATTATTTCGGAAACTGCATGTATAAATTCTTCTTTAGACATCCAACACCTTGCGAATCGTTAGTGAAAAAAAAAAATTGTTCATAATATTTGAATATTTTTGTTGTGTTCTCGGATATTTTTTCGGATAATTTCTATAACTCTTCTTTCGCTTTTAACTGTAAGTAAGATACAAATCCTTCTGACGTCATCACACCCGAATAGTTTTCAATGAAGTTACCATGGGAATAATACTTAAGGGTTGGGAACGAGGTCACACCTTCTTCATTACAACGGCCTAAAAAGTAAAAAAGAAAATACAACATTATAAAATGAATGTGACAAAAATTGTGCACATCTTCTTTCCTATTTTTGTATTTTTTCACAAAACTTAAGGTCTCGTGTCTGAGGTTATAAGATTTTCTTAAAGATAATGAACTATTATATGTAGAGCTGAGGGTTGCACTATGCTGATGTCAGTAGAAATAGAACAATTCGGAAATGGTCTGAGAACGAGCAGCTGTTCATTATTAACAATGCGCTCAAACAAAGTAAGGAAATGATTGGCTCTCACAAAACTGCTGACACATTTTTTTCTCGACCTTATGATTTTATGATTATGAGTTCCATTATCTTGAACTGTTTTTGGACTATTATCGATTTGAATGTTGAACGTGAAGTTATGCTACACGTTTTTTTTTATAAGCAGCACGTTTGTAAGCAACACTAGTAAATTTTCACAAAAGGTTAAGCAACAGTACTACATGGATCTTACATAAATTAGCAACATGAAATTTTGAAATGATACAGCACTTGCGTAGCTACAGCATATTTCTTAAAATTGTTACACTAGGTGGTTACACTAGGTTGCAGTACAATGTCCTAGACTTTGTACTTAGATACTTAAACGTACACGAAGGTTTCGAAGACTGGAAATACATATTTTTCAATTACGGTATTTCCTCTAATAAACGCCGCCCTCTGATAAACACCGCACTTATATGCAAACGTTTGTAGTGAACGCCTCCCTCTAATAAACGCCTCCCTCTATTAAACGCCGCATCTTGAAAAGCAGCGTTTATTAGAAAACAGGCTAAACAAGAATCATAAAAACGTTTTCATCTCATACAAGAGAACGGCGACAGTGATATTGCTCTTCTTTGACATTTTCGTGAAGATATCTTTTGTGTAAAACATTTTCACACAATCTTTTGTAACGTGTTTTAGGAGAAGAAGTTTGCTTCTGTCCATTTTTTTCATTTTGTAATAAACGCCGCCCTCTAATGAACGCCTCCCTCTATTAAACGCCGCATCCAAAAGCTTGAATTTGTAATAAACGCCGCGGTGTTTATTAGAGGAAATACGGTAATGCTAAAGGTTGGCTTCCAATAAAATTATTGTTATTGCGCAACCGTTTTGCAGTATTTTGTCGAGCAACAAGTGTAGGAAATTGTTGCAGAGATAGATTTTTTTCCTTGCTTATATAAAAAAACGTGTATTCTAAAACATGTTCATTGCGGAAGGGTTTCGTTTGGTAGACTATATTCAAAACAAAATATAGTATCGATAATATAGATTCGTGAGCAAAACGTGAGCTAAGTGTCTCAACAAAATTTTCAGCGTTAGTAGCAGAATAAAATGTGATCAAGCAATTCAAGTTTACACTTCTTTTATACCCAATGATTCCTAATAATCATGTTTTAATGGTTGGAAAAACAATTGTAAATAAAATCTTATAAGTAGTTTTGTGTTGATAGTGATGTTTTATGAAATTTGTCGAAAAATCACTGCGAAGAAGTGCATTTCTATAGAAACATACACATTATTTCAATAAAAATGATCTTCGTTGCAGTGACTTTTTGATGATTTTGAACACTAGGTAAGAATTGAACAACTGTCCTTATAAAAGTCAATTTTTCAAATACGTTGCTCTTTGATAATCTATGCAGATCAGCCAAACACAATTTATTCTTTGCAAACCTTTATGATCATCACAGTTGACTGCGGTCACACCATATGCAGTAAGGCCGGAAAGTCTTGCTGCAGCTTGCATTAAACCAGACCGTATTTCTGAACAATGCTTGCACCCTATAAAAAACGTAACTCCAACATGATCTTTGATGATATCTTTTAAACGAGTACTTGCATCAAACCCTTTGTAATGGTAATGGTCTGTTACAAAAATACTTGTTTTATGTCGGATGGACAAATCGATACTTAGGACTGTATAAATAACAGCACGTTTATGATACAATATCAAGCAAACGTTTTTCAAAAGTATACTAGAATAGACTTTACAAAATTCCAAAACATGATTTCTACAAGGATAATAGTCAAAAAATATTGAAACAAACAGTCATCGTGTTGGATGGACAAAACACTAATACTTTTGTAACAGACCCTAAAATGATGAAAGATAACATAGCCAAGATAAAATACTAGATTTGTAAAATACTTACATTTGATATGGAACATCACAAGGGCATGCGACACCTTTTGCAGGTGAGTTTGAAAATTATCGCTAGTTAAATGCAGAACTGAGCTAGGTAGATCTTCGAAACGGACATCATCCAAAGGAGTATGGGACCGAGTACTGGACCCTAACATCTTCTTCATGAAATTTTCCAAGTTCTCTACGGTTCGATGATCTTCGAATTCTTCAATAAACTTTCCATTACTGAAAAGGATATGAGGAAACACTAATGAGTACTGTCAGTTATACCTTTCATGAATATACTCGAAAGTTTTGTAGAGAAAAATTCATCATTACCTGTAATATTTCACTAAAATAAGAAGAAAAAAACAAAAAAATTAGTACGAAGAAATATCATTTGGGATATCATTCTTAAAACATTCAGAGATGAAACATACGTACAAGTTGGATAGCCATGAGTTCCTTCTCGTTTTGCAGTCTCTCTTTCTTTTGTAGCATCAACCGCGGCTAACAGTCCAGGAAAATTTTCCTCCTTCAGCTTCTTTGCAGTCTCCATATACGCTGGCTTCATTTCCGAACAGTGGCCACACCACGGTGCATAAAACATAACTAATACTTCATTATTTTTCACAAAGTCTGTGAAAGTCTGATCAGTCAGATGATGAACATCTGAAGGTTGGTCTTTCCATTCCTTTTGGATGGATGGCGGACTATAACAAACATAAAACAAGGTTTGTATCGGTTTTTCATAACATGTGGAGGAGTACACTTCTATAATAAGGCATACAAATATTATACACAATTTCAATGGAAATACACTTCGTCGCAGTGAGGATTTCGCTTTACAAAAACTACACAAGCTGATTGCTTTATAATAATGAAAATTTACTTTTTCATGAAATCTATAATGGCGTCAGCTGTTCTTTCTCCTTGGTACTTCGCAACTTCTTTCCCATTCCTAAAAAACATGAATAGCTTGGTGACAACTTATCTCCTTCATCTTTAGGTATGTAAAACATTGAAAGAGAAGTCTTACTTGAAATATTTCACTGCATGTGTTGAACGTGAAGAGAAGATGAAGAGAAGAATGGTGAAAAAAAATACCACATGTAAACCAGGTTTTAGCAACCAGAACAATTGATCAATGAAATAAAATACACGACACATTATTATGTGATGCTGCAGAGGATTTTGATAACAAATCATAACGTTATATAAATAACGTTATAGCGTTAAAAAGAACAAAAGAAATAACAATAAATAATTGTTAAAGTAACGTTATTTAAAGAAAATAAAATATAACTTATAACTGTATAAAGTTTTCCGTTTGTTATCAAAATTCCAGGGGGCGTCAGATATTCTTCGAACGGCCCGATTGCATAATAGACATTTCCCGAGTTTATTTTTTATCAAGCTCCGCCTCGTTTTCGCAATGGTTAATATGGTAACGAAATGTCACGGGACTCATTTCAGTAATGTGCAATAAGTGTAATAATTGTGATAGTGTTAATGATTGAGCACAAGAGATTCGGTTGTCATAGTAACGCAATTGAAAACGAGGCGGAGTGTGATAAAAAATAAACTCGGGAAAGGTCTATATATATAAAAAAAGTTGTAGAGAAAACACACGAACTGAAAGAATAACTAGCCCGTACATGTTGGATAGCCTTTCACGTCGTATTTGCTGGCAGTAGCCACGTTAACTGTACAGTCTACAGCAGCTAGTTTTCCTTCGATCTACAAGTGGAAAAGGTATTGGAGATTTTGGAGATAAATAGAAGCAACAAACTAACGAAAGTTACTTGGTCGTCATCATTGATGCGCTTTGCAGCTTCACCATAGCTTGGCTTCATCTTCTTACAATGACCACACCCTGTAAAGCAGAATAAAGGAAAAGATTAAGAAAGAGTTTTTGTTTTGTTTTTTTTTTCGCGACATTCACATTACTCCAAAAAATGTTTAAGGAAAATGAAACAGAGAGTAGACCGACGATGTTATCTTCTACAAAATTTTAACAAGTCATGAAGTAATCTTTTCAAATGATCAACGATTGCAAAGTGTTTCGTCATCGCTTTAGAAAATCAACGTTGCGTGATGATAACACAACAGATCTATCCTCCTTATTCTGCATCCATCACGAAAAAGGAAAAATCCCAACCCTTTAATTGGCCTTATTTGAGATCCAAAATATGTCTCAACGATATTTAGGGTTAGAGTTAGGGTTAAGGTTGAGTATAAAAAATCCACCGAGTTGGAGTGCACACTTACACGGAGCGTAAAACATGACGAGAACAGAATCATGTTTGTTGATGAAATTCTCGAATGTGTCATCAGTCAAGTGTGAAACGTCCGTATTTTCTTCCGACCATTGCTTCTCGACAGGTTTCGGTGGTGCAGGCCGAGGACTGAAATGAAACAAGATTCATCACGAGATACGAAAATATTCGTTACACGAAAAAGGTACGAACGAGGACCGAAAATAAATAGCATCCAACAGGAGATGCGAAAATATTCGTTACAGATAATATTTTGAATTGTGTTGCAAACACTGAAAAAATGAAATTCACCCAATTTATGACAAAGATTATAACCGATACATTCCAAATTTAAAGAAATGATTAAATACAACACTCCTTCCAAAGTTTTAATAGTCCTTTGCAATCATGTTCTTTTAGGAATTTTAATCACGGTCTGTTGGATGAAGAATACTATAGCTGTCCATTTCATCATAAAATAGAGTTAAGTTTGTATAGGTGGTTAGAAGCCTTATACGTTTAAAAATATTTTTATTTTATTTTTATCAAGATCTCAAATACCATCAAAATTAACTGATAGTAAATAAATCAAGTTTTAGCTATAACATTGAAATATTTATATGATAAATTTGTTCCATTCGTTCCATCCAACAGACATTATACCAATCTTAGTCTTAGAATTTTGTTCCAACAAATTTTCAATATAGATAGAATTTTGACTAGATAATGTTCTAAAGAGATCCAAGTTATGCATTATAAACTATTTTTTCGCATTTGTTTGTTATTCGAGGTGGAACTTGACTGGTTATTAAAAAGTTTCATTGTATAAATTCTATCTATTCCATCCAACAGACCCACTAAAACTTGAACTGTTACGGTAAGCAGTTAGGCAAATGTAAATATTAAAGGCTTAATTTAAAGTTTAACTGGTTATGCTTCACATAATTTAAACAATTTTCACTTAATATACACCAGTCAGTTTTAAAAGTTTCTCAAAGTAACAGAATTTTTTAATTCAAAAGATCGCCTACACGAAACATTTTATTAAAAATAGTGAGATCAAAAAATAGTAAAAATAAATTTCTTACTCTTTCATGAAGTTAATGAAATCATCTTTCTCTCTTCCTCCGTCATATTCCAGTTCGTTTTTTCCATTCCTAACAAAACAAGATTCAATCAACGAGTTCATCTGAAGATTTCGAAAAAAAATTATCCCTTGAAAGCCAAAACATCTTGAACACATCATTTTTTTAATCATTTCGAATCTAGCAGAAAGTTACACGTCTTGAAAATACAAACAAACAAAAACCCGTCTGCCATAAAAGCAAAACCAATATTGCTTACTTGAAATATTTCACTGTGCAAAGGTAAATGACATAAAAGGAAAAGTAAAGGTATTTCAGCACAGGGTATTTGATGACAATCTGAAATTCATTAAAAGGATGAACTTACACGTGGGATATCCTCGTATCCCATAGTTATTGCAGACGTCGGCATTAGCAGTGCAATCAACAGCTGCGAGAACTCCTTCAGCCTGTAAAATGAAACCATTTTTAACGCAGTGAAAAAATTTCAAGGGAAATGCTCTCCAACGCAGTGATATTTTGACGATTTGTACAGACTGGAAATACATAGTGAACCAAAAACAGCTTTTAATGTCCATTTTATCAAGTGAGATCATCTTATTACGAGAGATCATTTCGATAAAAAAACTGCGCCATTTCGTGTCCCCTGATAAAAATGAATAACAATGAATCACAGATTGTTCAAGTGAAGTTGACCACACCTACCTGATCTTCCGTGTTGACAACTTTTGCAGCTTCACCATATGCCGGTTTCAAACGCTTACAAAATCCACACCCTGTAGTCAGAAAAGAAAAAGCTATTCAAGATGAAAGAAAGAAAAACAATGTTTAATGCTTCAGTATTCATCATCTTTCAAAAGTAACAGCGGAATTAATTCTCATACTCTAGAAGAGTATTGTTTTCATTTTATATTCACATGAAACACAGACCCATCATAAAATTAGAAAAACTACCCTTGTCACACTATGTTTTTTTGGGAGGCTTACACATGAATGGTTAAGCTTGACTGATTATGAATGCCTAAATTAAAAGTGAAGTCACTCTAAAAAATTCTTGCTCAATTGTGAGAATATCTTCATGGCAAAATCAAACCAAGACTAGAATCTGTTTCATTGGAATGAAACTTGTCAGAGTGAAGTGCATGGGCTTTTTTAAGTGGTAATCGAGTGTGATCGAGTCTCTCATCTTTTTTTATGCTGAGTAAACATTATATAGAACATACATGGTGCATAGAACACAACGAGTACAGAAGGATTTTCTTGAATAACTGAAGTAAAGGATTTGCTATCAAGATGTTTGACATCTGTATTTTCATCAGCCCAAGTTGGTTCAGTAGGCTCTTTCACTGTTTCAGGTTCGACTTTCCTGAAAAGAAAAAAAAGATTTAGGCTTACACGCCAAACTTTTCCTTTAAAGAAAATGAAACAAAAGATATGACAAAATATTCGAAGTATATACCCAGTCAAGAATTCAACAATTTCTTCTTTTGAACGACCACCCTCATATTCAGTGTCTACACCATCTTTAAAATGTTTGATCGTTGGGTAACCCGTGATTTCATATTTACTGGCAACTTTGCGATTTTTTGTACAATCAACTGCAGCTAAAACATGATCTTCACTAAGCAACTCATTTGCAGCTTCTGTGAAGGCCGGCTTCATTGCTTTACAATGACCACACCCTGAAACCAAACCGTACTTGAATATTAGGACCATTTCAGATTGCTTTCTTATCTAATCAATTCATCAAAGACACAGTAAACGAAACAAACTTACATGGAGCATAAAACATAACAAAGACAGAGCTATGTGTTTTTAAAAACTCTTCAAAGTCGTCATCTTCTAAATGTACTACTGCACTTTGTGTGTCTTTCCATTCTGGTTCAGTAGGAATAGAAGGAAAGGGGCTGTCAGTTGGATCTTTCATGAACTCAATAAAATCGGCAGCTGTGCGGCCACCATTATAAGCAAAATCCTTCTTGCCATACAAAAAGTACCTGTAAATGATTAATAGAAATTGAATTGAAAAATGGATATTTTAAAAAGTTCTCTTAATCTTAATACAAAAGGTGAAGAAAACATGGGAAGGTTTCTTATAACGTAAACAAATCAAACAGATCAACAAAAATCACCACATCTTACCGGAATGTTGGAAAACCTGTCACATCAAATCTCTCACATATCTTAAGTTCAACAGTGCAATCCACCCCAGCAAACCAAATTTTACGATCATCTTTGTAATGACTTGCAGCAGCTTCCACTTCCGGTTTTGCATTCTTACAATGACCACACCATGGAGCATAAAACATTACTAAATGTAAATATTGCCAAGAAATATAATGATAGGCATAGTAGTTTCACAAGATAGGCGAATGTCAGTTTCCGATTTTGTTCTTCATCTTCATCATCATCATCATCTTCATCCTCCAACTTTTGTGTTGACGTTACACGGTGGAATACAATTATTAGCTGACTTTGCTTTTTTCCCGTTTCAAAGCATGGTACTGTAAGTGGGAGAGACAGAATGTTTTTTCGTATTTCTTTCCTAATTTATTATTATATTATACTATGTTATTTAGGAAGATCGTATGCTAAAATTGCTTAGACGTTTTTCGTGTTACTTTTGTGTTGTTTTAGTGAAGTGAACGACAAGGATTTTGAAGCACAGCTTGAAATCCAAAATTTTGCCAACCATACATTTTATTTTTGTATATATTTTAACTCTAAATTTTTCTTTCAATAATTTTCTTTAATGCACTGATTTTTGGCGGATCTTGCCTTCAAAAGATTTTAATTGGATTTCTGTGTATACAAGAAAGCCATATTACAAATTGTCGTTCTTCGTGTTTTTCTTCTTTGACTGTCTTCCAAACCTAGTGTGATCATGATCAATAAAACCTATATATTTTTTTCTTGCTTTTTGTTATGTAAACTTTGGCTATTTTTTGTTTTAAATCAAAGTTTGAAACGCAATGGATTTTTCGCTTTAATTTTTTTTTTTGAAAAAGTTTTTTTTTTTGGCTCTTACAGAATGTTTTTAACAAATCTTATTTTAATTATGAAAATTATAAAATATGTATCCATGGTTTCAATTTACACATTTCTCTTGTTTGTAGCAAATACTTTCTGAAATTACTTGTTAAGCCTTATTTACACTTTTTGAAAGGTATATTAGCATCAGTGTAACTTAGACCTAAGAGATCACAAAAAGTAACAAAGTTTTGTGCATATTTTCATCTGTTTAAGTGTAGATCTATTTGGTTTGCATATTGCAAGTTGGTTTTGAAATGTTTTGAAATATTTAAGCATATAACTTTGCCTCATATCAGGTCCCAAATCAACCCAAACATTCTTTTTCCGGCCAAAAACTTGTTTTCGTTTCCGCTGTTAATGTATAGCTTGCTGTCTGTACAAATTGGAATGCTTGAGCAGGGGGGGCATTTTTAGCTAAAGCTACATGCTAGTTTACTTACTACACAACTCTAATGGTTCATTTCGAAGAATGAGGCTTTTTGAACTATAAAGATAAAGGCCCAAACTGAATATAGGCCCATGAGCTTGTAATGCAAAATCAATCCCTGTTATAACCCCATCTGGATATAAGCTCATGGGATTATAATCAGGATGTACTGTTAATACAGGCCCACCCCAAAAAGACCTTTTCCTGCATATAATCCCTATATCTGGGATTTTACAGTATTCTAGGATTCTTGAGGAACCTACCCAGGACATGCTTTCTCTTCTTCAACTCTTCTTTGAATGTGGATTCTTCTAAATGTAACACTTCAGGGTCTGATACTTCAGGCCATGGCAGATCCTCCTTTGGTGGCGGTGGAGGAGCTTCTGGATTCTTCATGAATTCAATGATTTTATCTTTGGTTCGTGTATTCAACTTGAATTTGAACTCACTGTTCTGGAAATATTTAACAGTTGGATAACTGGAAACATCAAATTTTTTACATGTTTCTGTTTCTTTTGTACAATCAACTGCAGCTAATGTTCCGGAGATCTAAAAAAGATTTTCCAAGAATGTCCGAGAATAAGACATAACAGGTGTTGAATAATATTAATAATACACAAAAACGCATACTTCCTCTTCTTTCATTTGTTTTGCAGCATCAATAAATTCAGGCTTCATGTTCTTACAATGTCCACACCCTTATAGAAAAAAATACACATTGACTGTTAAATATTGTACATACTTGTTGAAGATATAATTGGAAAAACAAACATGAAGAATATTTTACATACATGGAGCATAAAACATTATCATTAGAGATGGGTTTGTCTTCAAATTCTCATCAAAAGTTGCATCGGTAATGTGAAGGATTTCAGGAGCTTCGTTGGACCATGGTTCTTCTGTTTCCTTATCTTCAGCAACTGCTGATTCAGGCTGCGGGCTAAATTTTATAGGATGTTTATGTAAAGTAGGCAAGCAAATTAACATAAAGATTTTTAGCCATGCTACACAAAGTCAATTTCAATGGCAAATTTTAATCTGAAGTACTAAACTATAATATGTATCTACCTAAATGTTGCATGTTACTATAGCTAATCTTCGGCACATCAAATTATGAAATTGAAATTTATTCTGACACAAACTGCCATGTTCTCTTGACTTTCTGTCTGTAGTCGATCACTTCATGGGTTTTATTTTCATCTAGGTTGAATCTCAATTACTTGGAAAAAAAATAAATTTTATGTTGAATTCATTAAATAAATTACGTAAAACTGTCTACAGAAAAGCCTTGTCCAAGTTTTCTATCAAAACAAATAAGATCAAGTTTGATAGCAGTTACATGTAGCTAAAATTCAATCATCTTCGACAGAAGAAAAATGCATTAGGTAACATAAATGACAATGAGTTTTAAAAAACTGCTTTATTGTCAGAAATTTCCGTGGAAAGAAAATATCATTTTTTGTTCATCCACTACCATCTGAACATGAAAAATTCCTGTGAAAATTTCTGACAACACAGTAAACAAAAGAACAAAAAGACTGTACATACTCATTCAACCAATCAATGAGTCCCTGTTTATCATATTTACCACCATATCTATATTTTTCTTCACCTTTCCTGAAAGTAAAGAAATATATTTACATTGCAGACAAGGCAAGAAAAATCAGCTATGTTAACGATTCATCTTGCTTAAAACTTTACTTTTATGGGAAACATACTTGACGAAACATACTTACTCAAAATAAATTAATGTAGGAAATGCCGTAATGTTGAATTGGTAACGAACATTAAATGCATCAGGCTTGTCAACATCCATACCAGCTAAAACCTACAGAATATTAATTTATGAATCAATGATTTACAAAAAAGCATAACTTCGAACTTTGAAAGGCAAAACAAAAATGCAAGACATACTGATTGTCCTTTCAACTCTGTTGCAGCTGCAGAAAAATCAGGTTTTAATTTCTTACAATAGCCACACCATGGAGCATAAAACATTATCAACAACTGCCCTTTTTCTTTTCGACGAAGTTTATTCAAATCCTAAATGATACGGATGCATTAAAAATCCTCTTTAAACTCACTTTAAACATTAAACTCCATTCTTAAGTTACTATCAATGTCTCTTACCTTTTCACTATAGATTTGCACAACATCTTTCGCAGAAGGATCTTCATCCCATGGTGCATCACCAGTTGGGTCCAACATGAAATTTAGCATTGACTGTTTTCATTTTTTTTTAGAAAAAACAGAATACGTTCAGCTTTTTAGCAAACAAACAAAATTACAAAAACAGGAGAGGAACATTGTAATCACCTTGTAAATTTCTTTTCGGTCATAATCTTTATTGTAATTTCCATCCCTCAAAAATAAGATCAACTTATCATGATGAAATTAGTACTGTGCATATAAAGTCAGTACTATGTCTTACTTTAATTCATATAGCTAAAGTTAATTTCTAGATAAAGCCCTCAAGTGATCAATTAAACGTTTATCAATGTTTCATTTTTAAATAAGAATTAATACTTACTTGTAATGCTTAATAGATTTAGGTCTAGGATTGACATTGTACTTTTTACAAAGTTTCTTCGCTTCTTTATTTTCCCTGATATAATAGGAAGGAATTTCAAATACCAATAATACACATCAGTAATATCAACGATGTCAATACAACCTACCCACAATTTATGTAAACAATAGTCCCTTTTCCTTTGATTTCTTTTGCTAAATTATCTGTCCATTTCAGTAAACTAACAGCAGACTTATCTTTAAAGAAAAATGAAAAATGCTTAAGCAGTTAACTGCATGATCTAGCAACATAACGAAACTAGAAACACAAAATTTCATCGCTGTATCTCTATGCATACCATCTTTAGAATAAATTGCTAAAACATTGGTGTGTGTCTTTAAAACCTTTTTGAAATGTTTGACATTATCAACAGAGATGATATTCTTCACATTGACTTTCATGTGAACAAGGCATATCTATGAGATAAAACATTTTCAAAAGGTGAATATCTACTCAAATACACCTGCATCTAATGGCACTTCTTTATTTATATATTTCTTTATTGACTTTGACACCCGTGGTGGAGTAAAGTATTTAAAATACCCGTGGTTTCTCCTCCTCCTCCTACTGCTACTACTAGTTATGAGCGTTTTGGTGCAGTGTTTACATGACATTGTTGCCGAATTCGCAAATTTGGTCAAATTCGGACTTCCAGTTGACCAATTTTCATGAAAATTTGCACAGAAACCAATTGAAAGGTGCTGATTTCAAATTTGACAATGATTTTGCCGGGTTTGACTAAATTTGGGCCATTTAGGCCAAATTTGGACCAAATTTCCAAAATTCTTCAATTTTCATGAAATTTTGCATGTATTACATTTGATAGGTGCTGATTTCAAGTTGACAGTCATTTTGTCAGATTAAGTGTTAAAAATGGACAATTTGGGCCAAATTTGGACTAAATTTAGAAAGTTCTTCAAATTTCACAAATTTTGCACAGATCACAATTGAAAAGTGCTGATTTTGAATTTGACAATCATTTTGTCAGATTTGACCAGAAATGGGTCATTCGGACCAAATTTGGACTTAGAAACTTCTGCAATATTCATAAAAATTTGTATAGTTGTTGATTTTGAATTTGCCAGTCATTATTGTTAAATTTGAACATAATTTGGCAATTCGGCAATGTTGTATTTTTGAGACTAGATATGCATCGTTGTGTTACGTCCTGAAGTCTTCAAGCCAAGCAGCTTCTTGTTTCTTTTATAACTCAGGCAATACCACAACTGTAGTTGTTTGATGTCATATCATCTTATAATCGTTTATTTAGTTGCTACTAATTATTTATTCTGTATGCTCACATAATGTGAAAGGTGGTGACTGCAATACCACACGGCAAGACTAAGTACCATTTCAAATTACGTATATTAGAACCTTTAGGTTGTTCATCTTTGACAGAGAAAAAATTGAACTTGGTTAATAAACTACTGCCCTTTTCAATCATCTTTTGATGCACTCCTATGCATTATGATGATCCTAATGACTTCAAGGTGATACTGATGGAGAGCCTCTTGATTGAGAGAGACTGATTTATTCTCAACAGGTCTATCAAATTGATTAAAACTTTTTTGATTGTTTTTTTCCCGATATATACACTTTGTAATCTAATTTATTGTGATCTATGCTATAAAATGTGATAATGTATAGAAAACTTCTGTGTGATAATGCACACAGAAGAGGGACAAAAGCTTGCATAAATAAATTACAATTGTAAAAGGTTTTTATTGTTCTTTGTTACTATAATTTTCAAGTTATAAGTACTTCAGCCACACAAAAGATACCATGGAATAATCATTGTCACAATGCAAAGCCAAAGGTTACATTGGCTTATTATACACTAACTAGTAACCCGGGTAAAAATTTTTACCAGTTCTAATCAATGTGAGCTGAACCACAGAAAGGCTTAATGGAAACCAAACATCAAAATAATTAAAAAACTAAAACATCGAAATACTTTTGTTCCTGGGATAATTTTTTACTCTGGAGACATGAAACACAATCAAACATCCGGGTAAAAATTATTTTTACCAGTTTTAATGTGAGCTGAACTGCAAAAAAAAGGCTTAGTAAAATAAATTTATATACGCGCTGTGCATCCGCTATTCTCACTCTCTAAAATGAATTTCATCTTGCGTAAAATATTTTACGTGTTTTGATTTTCAAAACGACGTCTCAAAAAATGGCTACAAAATATTTTAATCACAGGAACGATGTTGAGAAAGTACATCCAACTGATCTGAAAAATACAGTAACCGTTATGGAGATGTCGGCTATCAAACATCACAGCCCTGTTCACCAATGTTGCGCGGCCCATAAAAAATGTAGTTCTCAAAATGTCTTCCAAAAAGCACCTTGTACCATTCGAGATGCAATGCAATGATTCCCCGTGATTAAAAAATGTAATGCCAAAATGGAAAAAAGGACTCCTCACTCTCTTAATTAAAAACTCTGTAGGTATTCCAGATAAAGCATTTTACCTATTCATCATAAAAAATACTCTTACTCTTACTCTCGTATGTTTCATTACCTGCTTTTCAAAATAGCAAACGAAAACTTGCTGGCAAACGAACATTAATGCTATCGATTCTTGATCTTGCGAACAATCAAAACAATGGAAACGATCAAATGCACTGCAAGTTTATCTGCTTATACTAATCGTGAATGTGTCTTGCGTGGTCTAACTGCCGCTATATGACCGTGTAAGAAGACTTTGACCGTTAAAAACGACCCGAAATATTCACTCTCTAAACTAAAAACTGGATGCACAGCGCATTATAGATATAACTTAATATTACCAACTGAATTTGACATATATATATAAGGTGCAAAATTGACAAAGGCATGCAGGCAAACTTAAAAACAGCACATTTCAAGGCACATTTAATAGTTTTTAATTTGTTTGCAGCTTGAGTTTACATACAATAATAGGTTACATATATCAACTAGGATCACTTTCGATTGAGAATGCTCAAGAAAACCTTTTTAGTTATATTTTCTAGAACTTAAAGCAACTTTAATGTTGTGCAGAAAGGATCAAAAGCAATCATCGAGTTAACTAAAGATCATTGTGATTTTGGCAATTACATACATCAAAATTGAACACTTTTTGAAATCCATTGGAAAATGTATTGAAAAATGTTACATATATATTATACAACAAAAAACATTTTACTTACCAAGCAGCTGAAAGTAAGAACAACTGTATACCATGCTTCTGCTTTCATTTTGTGATTGAGTATTTACCAAGTGCTTTAAACTGTTAGAAACTTAAATTCTCAGCACATACATATATACTCAGTATCACTTGCATAAAAGTCTTTTTAAAAGATGACTCTAAAAAATTATTATAAAATTATTAAAAAATTATTAAAAATCTGTGTTACAGTTTACATGTATGAATAAACTTTTAAAAAAGTATATAAATGTGACAGTTTGAGGAAAAATCATAACAAGTGATATATAATTTCTGATAAATTTATCAGTAAATTACTGATTAGAAAACAATAGTCAGTAGTTTGTTCGTTTTATCAATAATTTGTTGGATGAATCAGTAATTACTGATAGAATAATCGGTAAATACTGATAAATAATCAGTAATTTATCAGTATTACTGATTCATCGAACGAATTACTGATAAATCGAACGAATTACTGATAAATCGAACGAATTACCATCTATGTTCCTAATTACGGACAGCTTTCATTATTAGGGACATCGATCAAAACAAAATTCCAACAGTCTGTAAATTAAAAACACGGCACATCCCGTACTTTCAACCAAACTGTAATAGAATAAAATTCAGAGATAATTACATTTATTTGAACGTTAGAAAATTACCAATATGCCATTTAGAATTTTATTTTTTCTAAATTTTAAAGATTTCTTTTAAAATTGGCTGCTCTCTTGAGAATCATGCATATTTTTGAGCATGTGTACAATGGTAGCCATATTTACGGATAAAAAATAATAATGGCCACCTCCCTCATGAAATATCGGTTGTCATCATACGGAACAAAGGGCTACGACAGGTCGAAAATTTATGTTTAAAAATGAGTTGAGGAATGAAAATGATTTTAGATCATGCTTTTAGAAAGTTAATTATCATAAAATAAGTCAAATAAATATAGTTTTTGTATGTCAATCACAGTGGGGGAGGACACTTCTATAGGCCATTATAATTCTTCACGGTCCATTATTCTTCAACTGTTGCTGCTAATTGCTCTCTATTGCTCTGTTTCATGAAATATTTTAATCAGTTATACGTGGTGAACTTGGCAAGAGTGCGTCTATTTTCATGAGTGCGTCTATTTTCATGACAAGAATTTTGATGTCCGTAATAACGAAGGCTGTCCGTGATTTGGCACATAGACAGTACTGATTATTCATCAGTATTGCTGATTATTACTGATAAATTTCTGATAAATTATTGATTAATTTATCAGTAATATCACTTGTTATGATTTTCACTTAAACCGTCACATATATGTGAATAAACTTTCCTAAATACGAGAATTTTTACAAGCAATTTGACTTTTCAACTTCTTTAACATGAAAAGATAACGGCAAACTTTATTTACAAGTGTGTATTTTGTATATGTGTATATATAGAATAGTGTTTTAGGTATTTTCTTATTGAAGCCTGTAGTAGAATTAATGAATGACCCCCTTAGAATATTTTCACCCCCAGTGGTTTACACTTATATATGACTAACCCTAACCGTAACCCTGACTCTAACAATAACAAGCATAATACAAGCCATAAGCGTAAACTATGGGGGCTGAAAATATTCTAAGGGGTCATTATTTTCTACCACAAGCCAAAACAACAAAAACATAGTGTGGGGGAGGAAAACCTTGTTCTATCTATTTTTAGACACCTGGAAATAAGAATATATGATTTGAGAGCTGTTAACATTAGATATATAATAATACTGCTCATTTGTTACAAAAAGTCATAGGGAATATGAGGAATAGATTCTCAAACAAAGTGTCAAAATAACATTCAAATTATTCAACAAGACGACGGGCGCAAACAAGCAACTAGAAAAGAAGGTTCGAAGCAATAAACATCTATATATATAATCCTAGGTTGGATTTCCTATTTATTAACAGTTTCAAGTCCTGAAAGGTTACAAATACTGTCAGTTGTACAGACATTGTTTTGATAAAACTACAAGGGACTCTCCTTCAGTGTTGTATCCGCCATTATGATGTTCCATGTGGATGAGGTCGTTGTTTACGTGTTAAAAAATATTGAAACAACACGCTGTTTTTTTTTGAAGAAACTAGCCGCCAGGCGGCGTGTTCGCTCGCCGCCCATGTTTAGCCTTTTTTATCTATGAAAGTGTATATATTTCGAAACATAAGCACGGAGGCCTACACCAAATTTACAAAAAACTAACTTTGTAACAAAATTAAGAAAATAAGTTATGTAATAAATAAATACAAGTTTTTTTTTAAATATATATTTGAAATTGTTTCACTGACAACATGGTTTCCCTTGTCTAGTGAATCTAGCAGTTCTTTTGGAGAAGATCTACATGATCGACTTCCCCTAACACACATATTAGAGAGAACGCAATCTTTCTTCTCATACACGTAACAGCTATCGAGTACTTTGTGTTCTTCTTTCCAGCGAGAGACTCCGCGTGAGCCTCGAGTAAAATTTTGTCGTTCACACCTCTTGTTTTCTCAGCCATGGGAGGCCGTGTTCAATTTGAAGAATGCTTTCAGCATAGGATTTCTTTTTCTCTTTCTCATTAAGTTCATATCACTTTTTGAGGCTCTGGTTCGACGCATAACGCTTGGCGAGTGGGTTGAATATCCTTACATCGAAAAAGGCCAATTGTTTAGCCTTCGTTAAGTCAGCCCCAAAGAGTTCACGAAAACTAAAATTAGAGATTTGTCAACGGAAAGTGTATCCGTGTTGTAAAGCTCGAAAAACACTGATAAAAAAATGTATGGGATCGTTTTGATACGACCAACCGTTACAGAGATATCCAATCTAAAACTTTACGCCCTGCAGAATATCCCCTTTTTGTTACCTAGTAGATAATTCTCGTCGCGTTCGATTTGGATCTCAATGGAATGGCTTCACACTGAGGTCGGGCATAAGAAGAAGAGATTTAGAGATAAATCCAGTCTACGGTGAGTTCACGAAAATACAATTTAGGAATTGGTAACGGAAAGTGTACCCATGTTGTGTTACCAATGTTAGGGGAATTTGACGGTGAACAATTGCGTGGAAGAACCGGCGGCAATAGCAAAGGAAGCAAGATCAGATGTCAGTGCAGCAGGGTTCTGGGCTTCTGGTCACAGAGCATTTTTCGACATAAGGGTCATAGACCTGAACGCTCAACGATACAAGAACCAGGAACTCTCGAAGTGCTTCCCAAGAAACGAGTCAGGGGAAAAAAAGACAATATAATGAACGAGTGTTGCAGGTTGAGAATGGCTCCTTTACACCAGTGTTTTCGACGAACGAAGAAAGAAAAGAAGAAAATTCGATTTAGCGACACCACAAGCTCGATTCGAATGAAGACGTCATTTTCACTACTTCTTTCAATGATCAGATGCATTCTGGGTTCCAGATCGAGTCTTGTTTACTGGAAAATCTAAACCACATTCATTAAACATCGATGATTCAGGAAGCTTGAACATATCATCACAGTTCAAAGACAATCTATATAATACGTAACATATGTGAAAATTATTGCCAACGGAAAGTGTACCCATGTTGTAGAGCCCCAAAAACAGATCAAAAAATGAGATCGTTTCGTTACGAGGAACCGTTACGTTAAAGAGATATAGTCGATAAAAGATTTTGATAACGTCACCCGTCCCAAAAAAATTGTTCCCAAATTCTTTGTCGCCCCATCGCCTGTATCGCATTTCATTTTTTATATCTAGTTAATGTATTGTTTTCAAAGCCCAGTCAACAGTGGTGCTGGGAAAATAAAGTTGATGATAATGATAACAAAAAGACATTATCCCTGCATTGCATTCCATACATCCCTGGAATGATTGGAAAAAAATTCAAGTCAAGTGTTTGAATGGTAACAAATTTATAAGCGATATTTCCGCCGTTTCACAGATAAGGCGGAAATACAGTTTCTTTCACAGTTCTGGACGATATCTAGTTTGCTGTGTGCTAGCGCATGCGCTTATAATGCGTATAAAAAGAAGGAACGATGTAGTATCGTTCTCGGTTTTGTCATATCGTATACGGCAAGTGTTCTGTAAATTTAGCTCATTACCTTATCGGACAAAACAATGTCGGACAAAAGTGACGAAATTTTCCATGGGTGACGAAAATTTTGTCCGACGAATAATTTTGTCCGACGAAAATTTTGTCCGACGAATAATTTTGTCCGACGAAAAATTTTGTCCAAAACGAAAGTTCAAATTCGCTCTTTTTTTCATGAAATTTTGAAAATCTTTCGATCCCGGAATCCTGGATAGGGAGTAGTTTTCGGTCATCGAATAAAAGTTCAAAGCTGACCAATATTGAAAAATCCTAGCACTAAAGACCTTAAAGAGACTTAGAAAGTTTTTTCGCGGCATAAAACATTATACTATCTTTTTATACTATAAAACGTTAGATCTCGCGTCACGTCTATTACTTTTTGAAAGAAGAGGGTGATAAAGTTGATGGGTTTGTTTTCAATACAAAATATAGACCATCGCCGATTCCATCTGGAGGGCTAGAAATACCTTTGATGCTGACTTTCAAAAGTCCAAGATACGTAACCCACACAAAAATGAAAGGTTTCCTTGATAATTGGTATAACTGGGACTACGAACCTGAAATTAATGACTCGGAAAACGAAGGAGAAGAAGAAACAATAGAGATTGCTATAAATGAGGAAGATTGCGAGGTTCTGAAGCCAAAGAAGAAACGGAAGCCACTAAGGATTGAGGAAGAAAGTAGTGATGAAGATCAAAGAAAGAATATTTTTTCAAATTTGAGCAATAATTTAGAATTAGAAATAATCATTGAAAAATAAAACATAATTTTTCAGAAATGACCATTTATAATATAGATGACTAAAAATTTAAATGATTTGAGTCATTTTTTATCTTCCCTTTAAATTTTAAAAATGGACAAAATTTTTCGTCGGACACAATTTTTCGTCGGACAAAAGTGACGAAATTTTCCTTGGGTGACGAATATTTTGTCCGACGAATAATTTTGTCCGACGAAAATTTTGTCCGACATTGTTTTGTCCGATAAGGTATTTTATTCTTTTTATTTTATGTCACATCGAATTGGTCTATCGGACATCAATCGGAGAGAAAGAAAATCGATGTTAAGGTGGAGGAAGTTTAAGCAGGTTTTCATCCAATCAAAGTTATCTATAGGATCACGGTTTATCCCTGCGACTCTTCTTTGGCTATATCAGAGTCCGTATATCGAAAAGGCAAGAAACCCTGGGTACGAGGTTGTGTTTTCGAAAAACAAAAACATTGCAGGTTTTTATTTCAGTAATTTACAAATCAAGTTCATCATCTATAATAAAATCGAGAGCGTTTCGTTCAAAGTCAATGTTATCATCTCCCCCCTCTGACTTTTCGTCGTCACCATCGTCTTGCAAGTTGACAAAATCATCTAAAACATCTGATCCCGACAAGAAAAGAATTGGAATTAAAGACATCAGAACCTTTTTCTCACCGGTTCAGAGAGAGCCAGCAAAAAAAGACAAGGGTCAGAAGAGACCCAGCAATCGTTAGTATTGATTGATACAAAATGACTTTGTAAAGATGCTATGTCCTTAGTGTGTGCAATAAATCTTTAATGGTTGGTTTCACATTTTTTCGTTATTGCGAACTGCAACTCCATCTTTTTTACCACCACAGTCAAATGTTACAAAATCTATACAGCGTAATATGGGGTAAGATGGGTCGGCAAGGAAAGTCGGGTCATTATAACTTGAAGTGTAGACGGAGCTTTAGAAACCGATATTTTTATCGGAACAAGATTGTAGGCGAGTAGTGACGGTTTACAAAAACAACAAATTTGGTTTACAGAAACGTTTTTGGTGAGTTAAACTTCAAAATTTTTGGAAGTAGCATTTCTTAAATTTGCAATTCTTTGAGCTTCTTGAGGCGGGATTTGATGGTGGAAGGGGCAACCCCTGTCTACCGTGGCAGATTTGGACATCCTATCGTGAGTTTGGAGACAAGATATCCGGCCGGATATCTCAGACGTCCGGCCGGGTGTTTAAACGCCCGGCCGGGAGTTTGAGATGTCCGGCCGGGTGTTTTGAAACTAGTCTTGAAACATCCGGCCGGACATCTTCACTCAAAACGTCCGGCCGGGCGTTTGTAAAAATCTGGTCCTGAGAATTACTTAAAAGTCCAAACGCCCGGCCGGGGATTTAATATCTCCGGCCGGATATTTATGACAAAGATGCTTTCTGACCTCCACCAATCTCGATGTTCTGGTCCGTTATATATACGCTTAATATTGTCAAGTCTGTAAAGCATGTATTCAAAGACGCTCGGCCGGACAAAAGAAAAGGTCCGGCCGGATATCAAGATGCCCGGCCGGATGTTTTGTTTGCCCGGCCGGATATCAGCAGGATGTCTTGTTTGACGTTTCAACACCTTGCATTTGTACTTGTGTGTGTTGAAACCAAAAGATCAAAGCTAATAAATGGAAATCATTTTACTGCGACTGCATTAGAAGATACTTTTGGATTAGTAAAGTACACATCATAACCAGGAAGCTGGAGATCCTTCGGCCATTTTGTAACTCTCCAGCTTCGTGCAAAAATATTTGATTTTGAGGACCAGATATTGATGAAATCCGTCAGTCAGGCGTCTCAGTCACCATATCGCCGGATGTTTGAGATACCCGGCCGGACATCCAAACATCCGGCCGGACATCTTGATGTCCGGCCGGGTGTTTCAAAGGCCCGGCCGGACAACGTTAGCTGGTAATTTTCAGGACCAGATTTTTACAAACGCCCGGCCGGACGTTTTGAGTGAAGATGTCCGGCCGGATGTTTCAAGACTAATTTCAAAACTCCCGGCCGGACATCTCAAACTCCCGGCCGGGCGTTTAAACATCCGGCCGGACGTCTGAGATATCCGGCCGGACATCTTGTTTCCAAACTCACGATAGGATGTCCAAATCTGCCACGGTACCTGTCACATGTCTGACATTAGGCGTTCGTCAACACTGCCCAACTTTCACTAATAGTGTTTATGTTATAATGGCATGACCACAAGTAGTCTCAAAAAATTATTATATATTTCCCCATAGGGCGAAATATATGTTAGAATCGGCATTTTCCTCCTCCTCCTTCTCCGTTCACTTTTATAGCCACAGTTCAGTATTCAGCTCTGGCCTAGCCAAGATAGACAAGAATAGAGGCTAGTTTTCAGTAAAGTAGTACGCCATCTTTTTTTAGTCAGTGCAGTTAGACAATGGAAGATTTTTGCTTTCTGCTAGCTTTTTTGAGATGACGTTAAATGATGGAAATAAATTATTTAAGTGTTGTGCCAAAAAGTTTTCTAAAAAGTTTTGAATGAACGTGTGAAAAACAGAGGAAAAAAAGTGATATCAATATCATGGATATTTTGTTTGATGCTATGGATGAATTCCATGACCACGTACCGTCAATCGTCCTAACTTCGGACGTCCTTCCAAACTTCGGACATAAAAAAAAACATGTCCGCAAAATACAAACCACGTCAATAATAATCCATACTGCACTGTCAATTAATCTTAAATCCAAAACTTATCATGACTAACTTAAACTCAACCTTTTGAATACGTCAACCGTACCCTTGAGACACACGTTGCACGGAGATAATCTCTGAGCTTCGCAATGTGATTACGTACTTTTTTCCTACAAAACTTACACACACAAAAGAAAAAATAATAAGGATTTATTTATAAAAATTAATTGGATATTTACTTCAAAAATGCGATGAAAATTTATGTTGCCAAAGTTTTGAAACACACTGTATAATATAACGGTGATTATTCACGCTTATTGCGTTTCGACATCTTTTATCTGCTTCATCTAATATTTTAGTACTTATTGTGACTTGGTTTGGTGGTTATGTACATTTCGCTTGCCAGACAGGTCTGTTTATTTGTGTGTCCGAAGTTTGGAAGGATGTCCGAAGTTTAGGCGATTGACGGTATACAATTTTTTATTTTGTAAAAATTAACATACTGTCAATTTTCCTTATGAACAACGAATGTAAATCAAAACACATTCTAATATATAACAGTCTGTAAATTAAATCAAGCCAGGACACAAACTTCTACTTTTCAGCTATGTAGTAATTTTCTTATAAATTAGGGAGCTTAAGCAATCGCAACGGCAACGAAGACGGCGACGTGTTTAAAACAAAAGCTCCGTTTTCTCTGTGGAATTTGTTTAGAAAGGGAGTCTACTACTTATGAGACCATTGCGAAAGTTTTATAAGATAATTTGTAAACCTGTAGACAAATTTGGTTGTATGTATGTTCTAAGTTTTATCTGAATTACAAAAGGCAATTGTTATTTTGAATTACATTGTTTCCTTTGATTTTATGGCATAAAGGATAAGAAACTTGTCAGGAGTCAGCAAGAATAAAGATTATAAATTTATTATGACAAAATTGCTTTACACAATGATGTGGCTGTTAACATTCAGTTGCTTAAGGGGAAATGTTAAGTCATTTCAGTCATAATTTTTAGTTATGTTCATAGTAACTTCACAGTCGCTTTTTAACTTCTCTGTAAAAATTGTAAGAGAAACCTTATCGTTTTTTTCCATGAACATTTACATTTCAGAATCAGTTCAAAATAAGTTCTTTTCTGGTATTAGATTCAATTCTTCATTGTGGACATTTTTATCTCAGATTCAGGCTTATGAGTTATATCATTGTAATTATTTAATGATACATTTTTCTTATGGTCATCAAATGCGTACAATAATTGACAAAATTTTCGCAAGTTAGGGGAAATATAAAGTTGCATTTTAGCGAATCTTAAAACAAGTGAAAGGACGATAAAAGGTTCAAACTATGAGATTCTAATGGTCCGTAATATCCAATCTTGGCTGGTTTCCTTCTTAGGGAATTTTTTGGTGCAACAAAAAGGGTCATTAATTCCGATTGTTCATTCAAACAAAGAACAATAACAAATATTTTCTCTATCATTATATTTAAAGGACAAAAAGGAGTTCATGATCAATAATTAAAAAAAAACAACAGTACAGTGTGTCCCAGAGAATTTCGGTCTGAGATTTTAACAGCTCATAACTTTTCACACATATACCAGATTTCAGCAATTTTTACACCATTCGATAGGATTTTATTCATAGATTTAAAAAATATACATTTTGTTCTCCAAAACCTTTTAGTTTGGAAACAATTAAGGATTTTACCATGAAAAAATTCAATTATCTTTTTAATGGTTGATTAACACATCTTTCAATAACACCTATCAAAGGTCATTATCAAAAACAATATCAAAGTCAAGTGACTGTAAAACACAAGAGTCATTAAAAACAAAACTTTAAGCTGTCTCAACATGTCCCCCGTTTCTCTTGACACAGCGATTTGCTGTTGCTGTCATAAAGAGTGGCGAATCAAATTTTGATTTTGCCTAAGATTATTTGCTGCGTCAACAATTTTACTTCTCAACTCTGATAGACTCTGGATCTCAGTGGAGAAAAGTTTTTGTAGCAACTAAAGATTGCTCATATGATGTCAAAAAATTTTGTAGAAGCCCCCGTCCCACAATTTTTGACTTTGTGATGAGATTATAATTTTAGTGTGTTCAATAACACCACGATATGTTCTTAATAAACAAAAGAATAATTGCACGTGGAAACTTACTTTTATTAACCATTAAGGAGTTAATGACCGTGACAGTTTAAAGAAATCCTTTTAACTACAAAGGTGTTGGACTAAATTATTGGTATAAAATATAGGTTTTTAAAATCCTTGAAAGAAATGCTATCGAATGATGTAAAAATCTGTGAAATCTGATATATGTGTGGAAAGTTATAGCTTGTTAAAATCTCAGACCGAAATTCTCTGGGACACACTGTAGTGTCCTTAATAAATGCATTTATAGTCTATTCATTCATAGATGCAAAATTTCAAATCTGCCGATAATGTGTCGCACGCAGTAGTAAACTAATGTAGCAATTAAATGATCAGGCAACAACTATTTAATGACCAAGATGAAATTATTTCAGGGGGTTGCATGTCGTAGTTTTGTTTTCCTTTGTTTCTCCAAATGCCCCAGAAAAAAGTAAATTGCTGTTTTAGACCAGAGAATGCATTTTCTGTTGTTCTAAAATATCTCTTGAGATACTTTACGCGATTTAATTACCATTAAGTGATTCAAACAACAGCATGTTTTGATGTTTAAAAAATTGACAAAACCCCCGCTTTACAATTGCAAAAATATAGATTTAATCGATTATACCAAGGTGTTAAGTGTTTCGATAATTGTTAATAAAATTGTAATGACTTCTGTCTGGCAGAAATTTTGCATCTATCAGTGAATGGACTATACAGAGCGCATCGGCGGATACAGCGTCTGTCAAGATTGTCCGTCCGACATGCTTATATTTTCAAAATAAATTGTTGTTTTTTTTTCAAGCAAACAGAGAATTTGACTCTTCTCCTCTGCTGTGCTTACTTCAAAATCTAATTTTACACGACAGTTTATTTACTTCGATAAGGTGCATTAAACCATGCTCTAGTGTCATACAAACACCCTTACGTTCGTTTGAATATGTCCAGTGGCAGAGGGTAGTTGCAACAGTTAACATAATTTGTGAATACAAATACAGTGTGCCCAAGAGAATTTTCGGTCTGAGATTTTAACAAGCTATAACTTTTACACATATATCAACTTTTAGCGATTTTTACACCATTCGATAGGATTTCTTTCAAGGAATTTAAAAACCTATATTGTCACGGTCATTTCCTTAATGGTTAATAAAAATAAGTTTTCATGTGCAATTATTCTTTTGTTTATTAAGAAGTTGTCCCGGTGTTATTGAACATACTAAAATTAATATCTCATCGCAAAATTAAAAATTGTAAGACGAGGGCTTCCACAAAATTCTGTACATCCTATGAGCAATCTTTGGTTGCTACTTAAAACAAAAAGTTTTCTCCACTGATGTCCAAAGTCTATCAGAGTTGAAATGTAAAATTGTTGACGCAGCAAATAATCTTAGACAAAATCAAAATTTTATTCGTCGCTCTTCATTAAATGATAGCAAGAGTAAATCGCTGTGTTCAGAGAAACGGAGGACATGTCGAGACAGCTTAAAATTTTGTTTTCAATGACTTGTGTTTTACGGCCGCTGAACTTGTTATTGTTTTTGATAATGACCTTTGATAGTTGTTAATGTAAGATGTGTTAATTAACCATTAAGAAGATAATTAGACTTTTTCATGGTAAAATCCTTAATTGTTTCCTAAAATAAAAGCTTTTGGAGAACAAAATATATGTTTTTAAAATCCTTGAATAAAATCCTATCGAATGGTGTAAAAATCTCTGAAATCTGATATACAGTGTGTTTCGTAATGTTGGAAATAGAAATTTTAAAGTTAATTACATTTTTACAAGACATTTTACAAGACATTTTTACAAGACATTTTCCTTATTTT
Source organism: Turritopsis dohrnii (assembly GCA_027922465.2). Lineage (NCBI taxonomy): Eukaryota > Metazoa > Cnidaria > Hydrozoa > Anthoathecata > Oceaniidae > Turritopsis > Turritopsis dohrnii. The sequence continues at coordinate 165,497 of BQMF02000153.1, read as the reverse complement.
TTCAAAAACCACTTTTTCATTTTTCACAAAAACATACATTACGAAACACACTGTATGTGCAAGAAATTCTGGGTTGTTAAAATCTCAAACAGAAGTTTTCTGGGGCACACTGTATGATATTACCAATGGGATAATTTGAAAGTTTTTCATTTATAGTTAAATTGCTAACATTCTCTAACACAAATTGCAAATACCCTCTAGATCCCCCACTGAAGACTGACATTTCACAGTTGATAGTCTTCGTCTCTTCCTTCTTCTAGTATATTTCTGACTTCGCCTCCACCACTTTTTCGTTTCCATTCTCTTAACACTTTACTGTACAATGGAATGCTTTCATCTTTGATCAAATCAAGATATTCCATACCTCTTAATGTTAACATTTGAGACATTCCTGAATCAGAAACTTGACGTACATTGATTATCAAATTTAGGACATGTTGACCAATATAAACCACCAAGCCAATCACCGATACTGTGATACCAAAGATGAAAATATACCAATGAAACAGAACAATGTTTTGGTAAAATGCATTAGATGGTATTTCACAAATGAATAAGTGTTTAGTGTGCCTAACGGTTAATGCATCACTTGATACCAACGTCAATTGACAAAGGCCAACTGTTGGAAGAAGGGCGGTTTCTATAATGAGATCAGTTACAAATAATAAATAAATTTCAGGTTAGCTACATTTTCTTAACTTTTAAATCCAGCCGGACGGAATATCAAAATGCAGGCGGCCACTAAAATACGTATTTATAGTACCAAGAAGAACAACTTCATTAGCTACTGTTTAAAATGTCTATTTTGCGCGGTTTTTGAAGGCAGTGAAATCGCAAATCCATTGCTATTCCAAAAAAATAGTGAAGATTTAAGAGTGAAGCAGGGTCATTCCATATAATTGTGGGACAGTCTGACACCCAACATCTCCAATTTCAATGAAAGTTGGCGGAGATGTTCATACTATTGAATAAAGAAAGAGTGCCAAGTTTGGTAGAATTTTTTTGGTGCAACAAAGTCTTGATAAGTCTTGATAAAACATGTGGTAATGCAGATTAATTTTATTTACTCAAAATTCAATGTAAAGCGTTGTTGATCAGGTACCTGCCTTCTGCTATTCCTTTCAGCCTTTGTTAAAAATCAAAATTAAAAAAATTATTTAACATGAACAGAGGCGGAGCTACGGAATTTTATTTGGAGGGGCGAACTTAGAAAATTTTGGACCTTTTTACGTAGTGGAAAAAATGTGGCCCAACATGGTTGGGCGACAAGAAAACTTTTCATATTTTGAAGCTCTAAAAGCTCTGTTTGCGGCTATTTCTGCCAAGGAAACGATTGTTTTCAAACGTATGGATGACAAGTTCAACATTAAAACAAAAATTGCTATCAGTTATTTCCAAATAATACTCTTTTGTTTAATTTTTTATGCTAAAAAACAACAGTGAACCTTTATAATGAGTCAAAAAGTGGACCTTTTTTAATGGAATTTTTTCTTGGGGGGGAGGGGCGAGCGCCCCCCTTGCCCCCCCCTTTGACTACGCCACTGATGAAAGTTTCATGATATTACATCACTTACTCGGATGAACGGCAGGAATACTTTTATTTCTATTTTCCCAATCGAGGACATCATTTCCATAGCTGCGAAAATTACCTTTAAGAATTGATGCAGTATATAAAAATGCAAACACGTTAACTGCAATATAACCAATTTTGACAATCAATGTAAGAAACAGTCGTGCAAACTGGATAAATGCTGAATTAACATTATGATCAAAATAACTTTGAATTAAAATGGCTGTTTTCTCATTGCTGGAAGTTAATGAAACTATCCTGGATAAACTGTAAAGATCAGGATTCACCATTCTGAATAGTACAAAAGGTAAAAGAAATAAGAATGATAACATCCCAAAGTAAAATGGTAACCATTGGTATTCTTTGAAATACACACGGTTCATTGGTATGCAATCCCCACGGCTACCAAACATGCTATTCTTCGTCTTGCAGTGGAGTTTGGTCTGATTAACTATGCCATCATGTCCGAGCTCAATCGGAATTCCGTAATAAACGCTTCGAATCTCCAGATCTTCAATCATGTCTTTATAAAGAAATAGCCCATGAGACCAACAAAGGTGTTCCACATAAACGTCTGAAGCCCTCAATGAATAGGGTTGTGCACAGCTTATTCTGTATGAGAAATACTCTACCATCATAATGATACTGGTGGAAAGTAACATGGTGAACATGAACACACGGCTGTATCGATCGTACGTGCTGTCGACATGAGATAGCAAAGCCATTTTCATCAAGTTTCGTTGTGGATAGACGATTGTTGATGGTTGTTGATTCCAAAGAGAAAAAATATGTAAATACTTATTCTGTTTTTACTTACTTTTTTCTTTTATGAACAGAAGATGTTTTTAGACAAGATGTTATGTATTACGGATTTTCTTTTGTCGCTGAATGAGGGCTTTAATGAGATTAAATACTTTATTATTTGATATAATTCTCTATGAATTGCTCTTATTAACCTGTAATGCTGAATGTACACTCTAAAAATTTGGTCCAAGAACCGAAAAACAAGTTTTCTAAAGAAAACAATAGAACAATGTTACACTTTAGAGTAGAACACTTCTTTTTTGAGCCATTTGTTAAATTATCGTATCATTTTTGTGCGCGCTGCTTAATTTTTTGAAATATTGGGCGGTTCTTGACATCATGTGGAGTGTCTATTTTTCGTCAAACGACAAAAAGAGTTCAATAACTTTCAATTTGAAACTTTTTCCGCCGACAAACACAACAAACAAGTTTAAACATTCTGTGCATCCATGTGTCGGAAGAATTTCCTATCGATAATAAATTTTCTGGAGTGTAAATCCAGCTTAAATAGTAAATTCAATTTTTTTTTTTTTTTTTTTTTTGTATCAATTGTCTTTGAACCCGATGATGTGTTAATCTTTCGCCCAGCCTGCGTTGAGTTCACGAAAAATAAAATCTAGGAATTGACAACAGAAAGTATACCTATGTTGTAGAGCTCCTAAAACTGATCAAAAAATGTATGTGATCTTTTTGCTACGACCAACCGTTACAGATATATCGTTGATAAAATATTTTGATGACGTCATAAACCCGTCCTCTAAAAATATTAGGCCCAAATTGTTCGTTGACTCATCGCCTGTATCGCGGACCCCAAAAACCGTCAGTTATCCCTATTGATTACCGAGATAATTTTCCCTAAACGTTGCGTTTGATTTGCGTCTCAATACAATGGCTTCACACTGACGTTACGCACAAGAAGAGAAATAATTTATGTGTGATATTATGCATTGCATCCCCAATCGAACGTGACGTTTGCGGAAAATTATATGGTCCCCAATATAGGCGATGGGTAGATGAAAAATTTAGGCCAAATTTTTGGTGGGACGGGGCTCTCTGACGCCATCAAAATTTTTGATCAACTTTTGTTTGTTTGAATGTCACGCAAAATGGTAGATTTAGTTGTGAGAGAATTATTTCTTTTTTTGTGTGCGAAGTCAGTGCAAAACAAATACATTGCAACCCCAACTTTTTTGGCTGGTGAACCAATAGGGATAACGTTTTTTTTTATTTTTTATTATCAATTTTATATTCAAAAGACCACCGTTGACTTGGCAATCAAAATGTTTAAAAACCGAAGTTTTCCTTGCACGAAAAAAGTGAACAAAATATTTTTTTGCTTTTGTTTTAATAATTTAATTTCTTTGTTATGCGCTTCTGATCGAACATGTTTTTATTCACTTTATTCATTTAGCACGTGCCTTTTTCTCTCCTCCCGTGCGATCTTTTTAATCGAATGCGACGTTTAGGGTAAATTATCTCAATAACCAATAGGGATAACTGACGTTGGGTCTGCGATATTGGTTATGGGATGATGAAAAAATTTGGGCCAAACTTTTGGGGACGGGCTCTATGACGTCATCAAAACTTCTGATCGACGATATCTCCGAAACGGTGCGTCATAGGCATATGATCCTATACATTTTCTTGCTCAGAATTTCGAGCTTTACAAGACCGTAACACTTTCCATTGTCAATTCGTTAATTCCATTTTTCGTGAACCCTTTAGGAGGTGACACAACGCAGACTGTACATGGGCGGCGAGCGACGCCGCCTTGGCGGCTAGTCTATATATTAATAGCCGATTTTCCGTCTGTCTGTTTGTTTGTTTGTTTGTTTGTCTGTCACGCAAAATGGTAGATTGAGTTGAGAGTATATTATATTTTACTAGCCGCCAAGGCGGCGTCGTTCGCCGCCCATGTTCAGCCTGCGTCCAGTTCACCAAAAATAAAATATAGGAATTTCCAATGATAGGTGTGCCCATGTTGAAGAGCTCGAAAAACTGATCAAAAAATGTATGGGATCGTTTTGCTACGACCAACCGTTACGGAGATATCGTTGATCAAAATTTTGATGACGTCACACACCTGTCCCCTCAAAAAGTTAGACCCAAATTTTTCGTCACCTCATCGCCTGTATCACAGACCCCAAAAAACATCAGTTATCCCTATTGGTTACCGAGATAATTTTCATTCTCGCGTCAATAAGCGCCCAGTTTCCTTCATTATGCTTTGTGATGTTCGATTAAAAACCATGCTTTTCTCGATATTTTATGTTTTTGCTGAATAAGCGCCCAGTTTCAGTTTTGGACATGAGCACTTAATCGGAACCTGGGCGCTTATTCCAAAATGTTCCTCTAAACCTGGGCACTTAATAGGACGGGGCGCTTAATTGGGTCCTGGGCGTTTAATCGGTCATTTACGGTAGTCGAGTTTTTATTTTCATTCTGAAAAAATAAATAAAATGTAAATAAACAGGTGAAACCAAGTGCTATAACTCACAGCAACCGAGAAGCTTGTTCTTGAATTTTCTTCTTGTAAGATTAGTGGTAATTTGATATTATTCCCTTTTTTAACAAATGGTTACCTCGTTTCGAAAATGGGAGGGATCAATCGCATCCGTGGTTGACAGAGGTGTATTCAGGGTCAGTCAAAAAACGTGGAGGAGTCCAACATTATGGTATTTCTTTTAAGTCGATTAGGTTACTTGCACACTTTCCTTTTCTACTTGAAATGACTAAACTCTCTTCGACAAATGTTGGTTCCCCCACGGTACGCCTTTCGATTTCGTGTTGATTAATGTTGAGGCGTTAAAACGAGTGAGCGCATCATAAAGAGAACTGATTTCTTTAATCAACGCGCCATGTGTTCTTCAACAGAAAATTTCACATCATTGATTGTTTCAAGATTCTGCAATGAAATATCGCAAAATGATAGAAGGAAAGTGTGATTTATGTTACTAATCAAAAAGTCCTTATTTTCTAAATTTATGTATTTATGTTGTAATTTCTATACAAACATTTTTTCCCAGTTTTTTTCATATTTATCAAACTAACAACTGAATACGTGCATAACACTCTTCAAACACCTTTATATTTGGCTAATTTCAAAAACAGCACATCATGTATTGGAGTCTTGGTACGAAGTTGCTTTAAAGTGTAACTAGGATACTGTCAATCAAATAAATGTGAAAGAAATATAAACTGCAACTCTACCCAGTATATCATTCTTTATAATTTTGATGTTGGATATCATTTTAAAAAAACTATTTGTGGTTACACGTCTCAACAAATAATATTTCTTTTGGTTAAACTTTTCTTTCATAACTTTCTCGCGATGAAAATGTTCACAAAAAACGCTGGAACGCAATCGTCTCCTTCAAAAACAGATTCAACTCTATCAGAAATATTAGCAAGTGATCCGTATCAAGCAAACGTGTACAAACGCGTCTGTTTCAACGCGATAACCGCGCCATCGACGCGATTCTTAAACAGTCTCAACACCACGTCAATTGAACTAAGATATCAACAACTCGGAGACGCAGGCATACGTGCGATATGCAAAGCTCTGTTGAAAAATCGTTTTGTTACTACTGTGAATCTCATGGAGAATCGAATATCAGATGAAGGAGCAGGATATATTTGTACTTTACTATCGGCTAACCCATCTATAACAGATGTGGATTTATCAGAAAACTCAATCCGAAACGACGGCTGGCTTGCTCTGGGGCAAATTCTGCACGATAAAATCAACTTGAGAAGATTAAATTTAGCCGGTAAGCTTAACACAGGAAGGAATGTAAATCATTTAAAAACAAAACTGAATAGTAATTGTTTTTTAGGCAACAAACCGCGAGAAAAAGCAGTTAATACTTTCTTAGAACAATTTTCAATGAATAGTGGTCTACTTTACTTGAACTTATCAAGGAATGGTTTAACTAATAGAGCTGCCAGTAAGTTAGCCCATGCACTAGATGAACATGGCAGTATAGAAGAATTAGATCTGTCTTGGAATAACTTCACTTCACTAAGTGGAGAAGGTAAATAAATGATTTTAATTTTGATTGTTTTGAAGCAAAATCACAGTCCGCAAAGACACTTACCAATGATTTTCATAGATTTTTGTTTGCTTAGATTTAGCTATTGGCATGAAGCGAAGCTGCAGTTTGAAAACAGTAAACTTGTCCTGGAATGGTTTTTCAGATGATGGAATTGGCTCCATTTTTAATGCGTTGAGGGAAGATAGTTGCTTGACAAACATCGACATCTCAAAGACCAGAATAACGGAGAAAGGTAAATTTATAAATTCTGAAAAAAAGGAGAAGCGCTATTAAATAAACGCAGCGAAAGTGATAAAATTTATGAAAATAACAACAATTTATTTATTTACTTTTTTTGGAGCAAAAGCTTTTCTTCAGAATTATAGAACGGTACTATTACAGAACAGAAGATGATTTCAGAGAAATTCATATAGGTATGAATGACAAAATTTATTAAACTGATAAAACCATGTCCTATGCATCATAGTATTTATCAGACACTTTAAGATAAGGGGACTGAGACTGGCACATTATTTTGGGTGTAAGTTTTGTCACACAATAACTAATATCTTGTTTGTGCGCATATAGATAAATTTCAATTTTTATCAGCTTTTTACCAATTCATTCCATCATAGCATTAAAATTCATGTTATATGGTTTTCTATAAACAAAATATGATTTGCATCACAGTGGGCAAAATTGTTGAAAAATCACTGCGAAGGAGTGCATTTTGGGAGAAATATACAAACTATTTCAATAAAAATGCTCTTTATCGAGACTTTTGAAGTGTTTGCCCATTGGAATGAATTTGTAAAATATTAGTGTAGAACTTAAAAGACCTGATGTTATAATCTTATTTTTCTACCATTTGGTGGTAATTCATGTCATTGTTTTAGTGACTTTGTTGCTTTTGATGTCTTCGTTCCTTCAAGTCTGTTCCTTGATTGAATAGCACTTTATTTTGAAATAGGTCTGGAAAACATTCAGAAAGCTTTGACACTTTCTCCCATTGAAAAGCTTGACTTATCTGGCAACAAGTTGTCAGCAAGTTCCATCATGAAGATCATCAAATTGAAATTCGATAACACCAGTGTGTCACTGAAATCTCTCTCCTGTGATCTGTCAACAGAAATAACAAACGAATGGTTGGAATTGCAACATTATTTAAAAAAGATCCAGCTCGTCAATCTTGAATTTACATTGAACATTGGAACACCATATAGCCACTATTGATGACATAATGTATATTGCGGGTATGTATTTTCCTGGTGCTAAAAGATTCAATATGGCGACATAAAATCACTGACCGAATCCCATGTACTTTGCCCATTCAAAACAGTCAATATGTATATAAGGAAGTCATTAAAATCTTGCTTTTATGTGTGGATAGCCATTTATGAATCGAAAGATAAATTGTTTTGAATGAAATCCTATCGAATGGCGTAAATATCGCAAAAATCTGATAGATGCAAAAAGTTATAGACGTTTAAAATCTCAGAGTAGATTTGTGTAATTGTGACACCATCCTGAAGACTTTTAGCCAAATTTGAGACGAACAAGTTTTGATCTATTTGTTTTGTATAATTGCGAGTTGAAGTTCTGCTACCGTTATCAACTATATCTCACAGTTCTATGAACAGTTATTTGTTAGAATTGTGAGAATGCAATATAGCGAAATTTTCGACTTCCAAGTCGTCTTGTTCAGCTTTGAAATAGGTGCTCTTACAAAAAAAATAACACCCCTTGGTTCTTCTGAACAAAAGTTAACATACGTTACTGTAACATACGTTATCTAATTTTCGAACGTTTTGATTCGAACGCTTTCTACTGCAAATTCGAACGTTTTGATTGGATTTTTTGACTTCACATTGTCCATTGTTCGTGTATGATCAATTTGTGCGAAGTGTTTGGAGAAGTGACGTGGTAAAAGAAAACAAAAAGTAAGTAATCATGATTATAGTAACATACATTATATTGAAATAGAAGGCACATTCTCATGTGAATTAAATCATAGAATCGTTCATGGACTCTAAGCTTTGTTAATCAACACCATTTGCCACCCTGAAATTCATCATTCATCATGTATTAACGAGCAACAAATTCTCAACGTATAACGTATGTTGCAACGAAATTATAGCGAACTACCTTGCCTGCCTTGCCTTGCTTAACTTTTCGAGAATTTGCTAGTGTTGCATATGAACTTGTTGTTTATAAAAAAAACAACGTGTGCATTTCTAGACATTATCCTGTGGGCTTGTAATATTATTACACCACGTTCCATATGCATCTTTTCTTTATCGTGTTCTTGCTGTTATTATCAAAAAATACAAAGATATATTTCATGAAAATACAATTTTAAAAATGTAGGTAAATAGTTACTACTGCTACAAAACTATTTCTTGACAAAAAAAGACATTATTATGATTATAATGGTTTAAATAAATGTTTTCAGGTCGTAATACTTCTATATCTCAGTCTTATGAGAATTCTTTTTCACATTTGGTGATATATATATAGATGGATGATTAAATGTCTGTAATATTTGTGTGTAAATCTATATACAATCCGATATATGCTATGTGCTGGATAAATTATTTCCTTTTGCTGCAACATGCTTTACTGCATACTGGTGCACATGATGGTGAACATGCGGGTCCGCAAGCTGGTGGTGGTGGAGGTGGTGGTGGCGCTTGTGGAATCATTACAGATGGAAGTGGTATAGTCTGACAACATGATGGCGCGCATGAAGGGTTACATGCTGGTGGTGGCGGAGGTGGTGGAAGCATAGGAGGTGCAGGTGGGGCACAAGGTGGAGCCATGCAAGGTGCAGCCATTGGTTGAGGCGCACAAGGTGGAGCCATGCAAGGTGCAGCCATTGGTGGAGGTGCCATTGGCATCTGTGGTAAACAGCATTGTGGAGCACATGAAGGCATACAAGCTGGCATCATCGGAGGTGGTGGTGGTGGAGGTGGTGGTGGTGGTGGTGGAAAGCAACATTGTGGTCTACATGCAGGATAACATGCTCTTGGACAACCGATTGGGCATTGTGGTGGTGCTCTAGCTGGTATTAGCATTGGTGCTGGCATTTGTGGCATGCAGCAACTAGGTGCACAAGAAGGTTGACACATTGCAGGTGGTGGAGGAGGTGGTGGCATGCAAGCAGGAGGTGCACATGGTGCTGGCATCATTGGCATTGCAGGTGGTGCACATGGTGGAGCCATGCAGGGAGCTGCTGCTGGCATCATTGGAGCAGGTGTTCCACAGCATCCTGGTTGTTGTGCACATTGAGTTGGGCAAGCATATTGTGATTGAGGCCTCTGAGATATTATTGCGTACCAATGTAAGCATACTGGAGGACAGTTTGCTGGTGGTGGAGCAGGAAGCCCTGGTGCGCCGGGTGGTCCAGGTGGTCCAGGTGGTCCTGGAGGTCCACAACATCCTGGAGCACCAGGTGGCCCCATTGGTCCGGGTAAACCCATTGGTCCCGGTGGTCCCATTGCTCCTGGTGATCCCATCATTCCGGGCATTGGAGCAGCCCCTGCGCCGCAACATGATGGTGTGCACGCTGGTGCACATGCCGATGAACATTGGAGGCCACATGGATTTGCACTCCGCTTGTCTACTTCTAAGAAGAAAACCAAAATATGTTTTTTTTGTTCTAGCTAGAAGTTTGAAACAGTGTTTTTGAATGTTTGTTTATAAAATGACTTACTTTTGAGCTCAAGACCATGTGTGAAACACAACAGAACAGCGACAAACGTCAATCGCCAAATCATATTTATCTGAAAACAGTTAGAAAACAATGCTGATGTTGAAGTGAAATCATTCTCGTCCAATTAAAATGAAGAAAATGCTCTTTTCTCCATTGTTTCTTTCATAAGAAGGATAGGTCAAAAAAATGCACGAGACATTATAATGTTAAAGACAATGTGAAGAGGTCAGTAGGTGAAGAAAGGGCACTTCAAGGAAGAAGTACTGACATCTATCCTCGGAAGAAAACTACTCGCAGAGGCATGATGGTACGATATATCAAAAAATAACATATAATGCCGTGCAACCGATACAACCGATACAACCGATACAATAAACTCTCTTTAACGTTCGATTTATGGAAAGTTCGGACTATTGAAGTTCATTTATAAAGAAGTAATAGGTGAAGGGACCATGAAATTTGTTCGAATTAGAACGAGTTCGAATCATGAAAGTTCGAATTATAGAGATTCGACTATATAAGACAGTGAAGTCTATACTTACATTGCTATGTCTTGGTTATACTTTGGAATATTTTTTGTAAAAATCTTTGGCGATTTGATATTTTCTTTTGAAGTATTCGAACGACATTAAAAGTAACAACAAATTTCTGTTTCGCTTCAGTAAATTCAAAACAACTTGAATGAAACGATTTATCAAAACATTGTTTGATCACAGTTGGAAAAAGCGAATGTTCTTTTAGCATTCTTCAAAATCACTCACGCGTATAAAGATTAATCTTTCTCTAAAAATTTTCAGAGGCATCCAAAATTGCATATAAAGTAGTTCTTTCTCGTGTGTTGGTTTTCTTTTTCAATAACGGTATCTTCAAAACTCTATCATGGATATAGGATAAATAGGCAATTTCCATCAGTCAAATACTGGGTTAACATATATATTAATTCATTAATAACGTTATACAACCATAAAATATATTAATCTTTCAAATAACATATCGCCCCTGCGAAGTTGCATAATCCCACGATAAGATTTTGTGCCGGATCTACAAGGTAGGGATTTTAGAGCAACCGGATTGTGGCAGAAAACGATGCAAAGCCAAACATCAAAAGTGTTTCCAGTTTTCACAGTTCCTCATTTTTATCTAAGTTGAAACTTGGCACTGAATCACACGTTGTGCAGGCTTAAAGTATGTTAGATGTTCATCTGCAAGACTCTAGGCGCAGATTGGCGAAAAATAGCACCACCAAAGGGCGGAGTAAAATGGGGCATAAAATGTAGTTAAGTGTAAATTATATCTTACATTGTAAAAACGGATCATCCACAAAAATTCGCCATACGGACATGACATTCCCATGACATAGGCAGAAACGGATACCTTATCGGTGATAATTTCGTCATTTGCCAAAATTTTACTAATACTTTCTTATAAATTTCACTTTTTCAAAATTTTCGTCAGGGAAAATTTTCGTCACGAAGCAAAAATTTCGTCACTTTTCCTCGACGAAATCATCCCCGATAAGGTATTTTGTTCAAACTCACTTGGTTAGATTTCAACACGTTTTCATAAAGCACTACTATATGAACATTTGCTTGTGAGTCAATGTTTTAAGTTAAAAAAACACTGAACCGTGTAATAAAAAAAGAAAATGGGAGAAATAGCACATATATTATAAATCTACAAAAACAAAAAGAACAGAACGGCGATAGTGTTGCAACGACGATACAAACGTTTATAAATATACATCAATCTCTCGTTGTCATGGTTTTCTACTAGACCATTTGTCACGTGACCAAAGACGGGGACAAGGGTTTGTTCAAGGGTTTGACGGAACACTATTCACGGTTTTATCTTTGTTAATAACGGCAAATCACTGAATGGCGACGAATCACATGGCTGGCAAGAGCATGTGGTAAATTGTTTGTATTTTACAATTTTACTTTTTCCATTGGGGCATAGGACCGTGATGTAGATCTCTGAAATACCAACTGGCCTGCAACAAGTACATTTAGATATGCCTAAACCGAGGTCAAAGTCGAACTGAACAGTGGAATTACAACTTCCGTAACAGACTGTCTTTGTGATTAGTTGGTTAGAAGTGCAGTTGTATTTATCATGATAGAGTTCCCTGGAACTGGTTTTAAAACATTGTCGATTTGGAGCGATGGTCGTTGCATGGGTCGTTCCGTTGGTTGCAACTCGTGTTGTGATTGGTGTTTTTGTACTAGGCTGGGTGGATGGCTTTGTTGTTGTGCTTTGTTCTAAATAGGAAAATATATTATAGAGATAGGAAAACAGTAGTCAATGTACAGCGACTAGTGTGAGCCAACATATGATTCCTGCGGGGAAAGCCACTTGACTTGTCGCAGTGAAAATAACTTACTTATTGGGACACAGCTACAGCAGCCATCTTTTGGTTCTTTCAGCTCAAGACCAGAGGGACAAAAAGAATATTTACAGGTCTTGCCACAGGATATTGTTCCGTTTTTGCATTTACATAAAGTACAGTTTCCGATGTTCCATTGACTATTACCCTAATCATAAAGAAATAAACACAGCCATGTACTCAGTAGGCAGATTTGTTGATAATCACTGCGAAGGAGTGCAGTTCTTTAGACATATACCCACTATTTCAATTAGAATGCTCTCCGTCGCAGTGCCTTTTTAACGATTTAACATCAAATGATGATGAGGGACTGTTAACATATCCTTTTGTGATCACTAAAACTTTTGGTTAAAAGTCTCTTACTTACGTTTGAAAGAAGGAGGCGACACGCAAGAATGTTCTCGCTAATCCAAACAGAAATAACAATGGTTCGAATACAAACTATCCACGAAAGAGATTCGATATGGTAAAGTGGCTTTTTCTGAAAATTGCTGATGTACTATACGTAGATAACACAAACCACAAATTGACTAAGTTATTTTCTCTTACACTCCCTTTCGTGCAGTTCAAACTGATCCACGATGTCATGCCTAACATACGCTTGCATATTACCAATAACAAAATTTGTTTGAAGTTTAAAATTTGTAGTTTAAATAGTGATCATACACTAATATAATGAGAATTAAGACAGACGGAAGAGATCTTCTAGCCTTCTAGCCAATATCAACTAGTCTAATTTCACATGCATTAGACTAGATTTGTGCAAAGGGAATCTTCTCTGAGAAAAACAAAACAGAATGTTTTACAAACTAACCTGATATCTCTTTCCATCCTGACCCAAACAGTAACAATCATTCAATGGAACGCATTTATTTCCATCGTCATAGGTTGATAATGGGCAAACACAGCCTTTTGTACAACTGTTCGTATCGCAAGTTGTATTGAGATTGGAACATGTTGCTGGGCATGCGCAGCTAGTTTTGATCTGATCACTTCTACAGACTATGGGAGAAGAGTTGAAAATTGTTACACTTCGATAAAACTCCTTATGAACTGGAGGTGTTGTGAAGGTTTAAAGGAGCCTACCTAATTTCTTTTTACATACACAACAGCCATCTGCTGGAAAGTAAAGCTCTTCGTCCTAAATAAATAAATAACAAAAAAAAAAAAAAAAAAATACATAACTCTCTAAACGACCAACAAAAAAAGCTATTGATTGGTTGTTTGCCTACCGCAGCACACATCTTGTTACAACTACGTCCGCAGTGAAACCCGTCTGCTTGACACATACATCTCTTGCAATCAGCTTCATCATAATACGTACCAACCTTTAGTCAGAAGTTTTGGATATTAATGAAGCGTTTCAGATTGTATAAATTTGATGATGTTGTGTAAGTCCCTACGTACCCTGACCGAAAACTCCCCGCTTGATTTTTTCTCCCGGTTTTATTTATACTGATCATGTGACATTGTTTATTGTTTAATAATCAGCCCTCTTTGCCGGGATCCTAGCTAGCCTTTTCAGGTTTTTCATTTTTGAGAGGTTTTGTTGCATACCGAGTTAGCCCAGGCATACCGAGTTAAGCCATTTTTCCGGGCTGGATTTTCTCATATCTAATCAACGTTCATCTCAATGCTATCACATGTTATTCATTGTTTATGGGACACGAAAAAAAATCACACACCTTATAAATTTTGCCATCTTTCACACATGAGCAGTTTACATCGTTATGACAATATCCAGTTTTGTTATTAAAGTTATAACCATCTTGACAGCTGCAGTCATTAAGACAATAAAATGATTGACAGCCCAATGGATCTTCAGCTAAACTGTCGCATGTGTTAAGACAATAACAGGTGCTGTTCAATGGACACTTTGTCCTTCCTTAAAATAACACGATTATTTGATAGTTTAAAATGGTCAGTGAATATTGCGAGGAAAACTTAGAAGGAAATTATTACTTGGCGTGGTCGATACTTTTTGGCCTTTTGTCGTTTGAGTCGTATCTGTAATAATATCTGTTTTTTGTTTTGTTGTGCTGGGTTTTGATGTTGGTGGAGGCTAACAAACAAAAACAATCAGGAACATTAAATACTACTAAAAGAAAAAGTCTGTTATTGAATTTAGGAAATACATATACCAGGGTGGTAAAGCTGCAGTTCTTTTCGTCAAAACCATCAGCGCAATCTTGATATCCATCGCATATAGTTCTCTTCTTTATACATTTTCCCAATGGTGCTCCTGGTAGAGATGGGCATTGAAAGTCGTCTTGTCTGCAACATTTCTCATCATCACCATTCACCAGACAGTCTTTGAAGTTATCACATACAAAGGTTTTATTTAAGCATTTCTTTGAACCTGAACAAACGAATCCAGTACATGGAGTAGACGCAGTTGTGGAAGTACTCTCTCTCGTCGTGGCTATCGTCGTTCTCACTCCACTTTTAGTCGTAGTTGTAGAGGTAGCTGTAGTAGGACAGTTTTTTTCATCGGCGCCATTACCACAATCGTCTTCTCCATCACATATAAATCTAAATTAAATCTCCATGATGTTACTATTTCCCATCATTCCTTAGTATCTCGTTACTATGGCAACAGTTGAAGATGTTGATCTGATGATGTCCTCTTGCTTGTTAGGATGAATAGTGCAAAAAATAGCTTGTTAGTCTATCTTATCAAACTCTATTTCAGGTAGTTGTATCTTCACACAACAACTAGCTACGTACACCGTTGGAAACTCTGATCTAGAGGGTAGTCATAATGAATGAATTTATGAATTCAATCTATTCTACCAATGGGATTATTGATCAGCGCGCAGTAGCAGCTGATCTTTCATTTGAACGTTTTATTTTATGGTTAAATTACTAGTACTATCGTACACGATTTTCAACTACCCCCTTGATCCGCCGCTGAGTGATATGTGCATTCTAATGTTGTAGCGACGGATCTAGGGGGTAGTCAATCACTAACTAAGCACTAACCTTTCCAAGATACACTTTCTTCCACATGAAAATGTTTTTGGCGGGCATGTGTAGTTCTTACATGACAACTCGTCGCTGCCATCTGGACAATCTGGATCTCCATCACAGCGGTTTTCTATGGGTCGACAATTACCACTACCACATCGAAATTGAGATGCACTGTGCGATGGAGAAACAATAAACATAATGCATTTCAAAAATTTTAAAATAGGATAACAGATATTAAGAAACACAAGAGTATAACAAATCCTCTTTGAGAAATCTGATTGTTCGATGGTCATCTCCTCTGATTTGACACAAATCCAGTGGGTAGAAGATTCAAAAAGTCACCGCGATGAAGTGCGTTTTTATTGAAATAGTGTGTATATTTCTGTAGAAAGGCACTCCTTTGCAGAAATTGTCAAGAATTTTTTTAAAAACTAACTGGCTACCTGCAAGTGACGTTACAATTGAATTCATCAGATCCATCTTTACAATGTTTGATTCCATCACATTGCAGACGATTTTGTATACATACTCCATCATTGCAAATGAACTCTGCACACGGTGTTGTCGCTGTTGACTGCGTGGGTGTGGTAGTGGTGGGTGGGGCAGTGGTCACAACGGTCTCATTCAAGCAACCAATAAGTTCGAAACGCAGACATGGTTTCCATTCAAATTCTTCAACTACAAGTCGCACAAACTGAGCGAGAATTCTGTGCTCAAGCTTTGTTATATGTTGTACGTTGACCTTATGGTTACCTTTGAACACCTAAAGATAATTCAAAATATCTCGCTAATTCTTAAATGATGCTAACTAGAATGACGGTTAAACGTTTCACCATCAATTGGTCATTCCTATAATTCAGCTATCTCCTGAACACGACCATAATGCAATGCTATTGCATTGCATTGTGGTAGTTGTAGTACGTATGGAAGATAACTGAATTATGGGAATGACCAATTACTTCTCCGGTGGCTAAATTTTTTTCCAAGAAACTTAGATATGAACCAAAACAAATTTATTGGAATTTCAGTAGATTTTCCAGTAAAAAAAAGTTATTGAAATATATTGGAGTTAAGCTACCACAAGGTTACCTTCGCTTTCTGGCGATATGAATATGTCTTCCAAGTGAATGGCGTTAAACTATATTTTAATTTGTAAGAGGTAACAAAAGCAACAACATTGTATCTACCTATGAAAAAAGAACAATTCATCAATAAAACATGATATGAAAACGATCAAAATTGTATGGAAATATTATGAAAGCATACTTTGTATGACCACTTTAGTAATGGTGTAGATATTTCCAAGATCTACTTGTATCCAATGAGGCTTCGGGTTATATTTAGCTGCACACCATGCTCCAGAACTCATAGTTGGTATTTCAATATTATTATAACGTGCATTGGGAGGATTAAAAATCGGTCCCAAACGAGATATATATCGATATGAGCTTGCGGTAAAGTGAGGAATATGTTGCTTCCCATTTAATAAATCTTGAAAATAAATAAAACAAACACATGATGAACAATATGTTGAAGTAAAGAAAACAAAAGAAAATGATAATAAAAAAAATACCGCGTCTCCAATCTCGTTTGTATCTTGGATCCCATTTGTTATTGGTAATTATTGCTTGAAAACAATCAGATAGCGTTGTTGAACAATGTCTTTCATCATCAGCATCGTAACAATCCCTTTCGCCATCACAAGCCCAATCTTTTGGAATACACTGCTTATTTTGACAGGTAAATTCATCAGACAAACAGGAGCTTACTGTTGGGGTTGTGGGCGGTGAAGACGTTCCCTCAACACATTTTGGGCAGCATCCTGTTGTGTCTATGACTCTGGGAGGTGGGCAGTAAATGTTTGGACAGGATATCTTGCTGCATATGACTTTATTGTTAAAGCAATTACATTTTTCACATGTTGATTTGCGCTCCCATCTTGTGTAAGCATTGAAATACTTTTTTTCAACAGAATCAAAACACGAACATTGTGATGGTAACACACAAAACGTACCATTGCTTAATAAACCATCTTTACATCCACATTGTGGCGTGCAGGTTCTGGTTTCAATGCAGTCATCTAATAAATAATTACATTTATTTTCACATTCTTTGTAACATGGTATGTATATCATATTGTTATCACATGGTGGCGGGGTAGTAACTGGAGTTGTGGAGCTGGTCACCAAAGGTGTAGTGATTTTTGTTGTAGGAACTAATGTTGTCTTGTTTATTGGTGGACAACCAAGCTCATCAGAACCATCATCACAGTCCTTAGCACCATCACAAACAAATACCCTTGGTGCACATTGGCATGTTTTATGACATTTGAATTCAATTTTTGAACAGGATTTACACAAAGTTGGGCAGCCAACTTCATCACTGTTGTCCAGGCAATCTTTGTTTTTGTCACAAACAAGTGACGAATCTAGACAGTTACTCTTATCATGACACTGAAATTTCCATGGTGACAGGATACAAGTAAACACTTTCGTAGTTTTGCTCTTTGTTGTTGACTTCTTTGTAGTAACAGTTTTTTGTGTTGTTGGTGAGGTTTTTCCTGGTGTTGTAACTTTAGTACAGTTTGCTTCATCATCCCCATAGTGACAATCAGGAAAATTATCACAAACATAACTAAATAATTTGAAAGAAAAATTCAATCATCAATCAAAAAAAAAGTATGGAGTAAAATTTTTCACTTCACTGAATGGAAATACAACATGAAAATCTAAGTATGCTTTAGTATTCTTACTTTTTAGGTATGCAAAGATTGTCAGTACTGCAAAGATAGCCATCACATGGTATTGGAGATGTGCTTAAAGTTGAGTGAGGTGTTGTGACTGGATTGGTTGGTGGTATTGATGTTGAAGAATTACTTGACCCAGTGACTGTCCATATGGCTTTAGTGGTAGGTGTTGGACAATTTTGTTCATCATCGTCTTTTGGGCAATGGCGGACACCATCACATAAATACCTGAAAAAGAAACAAAATTATGTGTGTTCACAATCACTGTGGGTAACAGCGAAAATGATCAAAAAATCAATTTTTACAAAAAGTTTGTTTGAAATCAAATGCTAGGTCACTGTAACAAAATGCTGTCTACAAATCAACAATTACTAATGATTCCAAAAGAATATCCACTTACTTTCTCTTGATACAAAATTTTTTGACTTCTCTGCATTGATAGCCAATTATACCATCAGGAAGGATGCAATTTTTTGATAATGTGGTTGGTGCTGAAGAAGAATATGTTGTAGGACTTGTGAACTTTGATGTCGTGGAGGTTGTTAATTTCGTGGTTACCTCTGGTGTTGTGGACGTTGTAAATTTCGTGGTTACCTCTGGTGTGGTGGAGGTTGTTAATTTCGTGGTTACCTCTGGAGTTGTTGAGGTTGTTAATTTCGTGGTTACTTCTGGTGTCGTGGGAGTTGTTAATTTCGTGGTTACCTCTGGCGTCATGGGAGTTGTTAATTTCGTGGTTACCTCTGGTGTTGTTGAGCTTGTTAATTTCGTGGTTACCTCTGGTGTCGTGGAGGTTGATAATTTCGTGGTTACCTCTGGTGTCGTGGAGGTTGTAAATTTCGTGGTTACCTCTGGTGTCGTGGAGGTTGTTAATTTCGTGGTTACCTCTGGTGTTGTGGACGTTGTAAATTTCGTGGTTACCTCTGGTGTCGTGGAGGTTGTTAATTTCGTGGTTACCTCTGGTGTTGTGGACGTTGTAAATTTCGTGGTTACCTCTGGTGTGGTGGAGGTTGTTAATTTCGTGGTTACCTCTGGAGTTGTTGAGGTTGTAAATTTCGTGGTTACCTCTGGTGTTGTGGATGTTGTAAATTTCGTGGTTACCTCTGGTGTTGTGGACGTTGTAAATTTCGTGGTTACCTCTGGTGTCGTGGAGGTTGTTAATTTTGTAGTAACACCTGGTGTTGTAGATTTTTTGGTTGAACCAGGTTTGGTTGGTGTGGTTACTTTTGTTGAATGGGGTGTAGATGATGTTGTTGATGTCGGGAATGAAGCTACAGGGGAAAAAAAAGCAATGAATAATATGTCAGAATAAATTAAAGAAGAAACATTCTTTCTGAGATTAGGGTAATGTTATGGAAATAATGTGATCAATGAATAGAAACCAACTTTATTCCATTCGCTTTCACATATAAAATAATTTTTAAATAATAGCTACATACTTGAAGTGCATGTTTGCCCTGTACATTTGAAACAACCATCTTGACAAATGCTAAATTGAAGTTACATAGATTTTTATTAACATATACAAATTCATAACAATTCACATTATCAGTTTCTACTTTCGTTGAAAATAATCCTCTAATGTTGATGACAAATGATGTAAATGATGTTAAATTTATGTATCTAACGAGCACAAGCAATAGGTACATATAAAATAATTTTAGTCAAGTACATACTATTAAATAAAAATATCTTCATTACATACCATTGCTGACAGTTCTGTATGATAAAACTGCCAGGTTCAAATTCCATTTTATCAAGATAACAGGGGCATTCTGATTGCTTGATACATTTCCCATTATGATAGATAGTATCATTTGCACAAAAACAACCTTCTACACAATCAAATGGTAATTGTACAGGAGTTGCACACAAATTCTTGCATGTTTTCGGATTAGAAGGGCCACATGCTTTATATTCCTGACAAAGCTCACATTGAATTGCTAAAAAGGAAAGCCAAAAATATCACTAATACGAACCAATATCTATACAACCAGTTACTTGACCTCTCTGTATAGACCTGACATATCAGGGGGCTATTTGTTTTTACTTATCAAATTCATCCATCTCATCTTGTTTTATCCATGCAAAAAACAAATAGACTTGGATAATTTGGATGAGACTTTCCTGGTGTTATTACAGACTTTGTTTGTTTTTATTTATGTGACTAATCCAGTTACCATGCATTTTCAAAATAATAGACAATGAAGGAGTTGAATGAGTAAGATAAACAGATGGAAGAATTGGTAAGTTTTCCTTCTGAGTCATAAAACAACTCAGCCTTAATTGGATGATTATCCAACTCATCTAGATAGCATAAACAAATAAAATCTAGACAGGATAGATTTTTTTTAGAAATAGTCTTTATGAAAACCTGTATTGTGTTTTAAGTAGCAAACACAATAAAAAGAAACCTTTACATTGCAAGACAACAATCATTAACTATCATTTGTTTAAATACATACGACAAAATTCTTGTGTTCTCCACTTTATATGAACTCCTTGCATATTGCAAGCTTCTGCATATGCTGCCACAGCCGTACATAAACAATCGCATTCTCCCCCAGCATCACAACCACATGCATCATGATAGCAAGCATCAAAGTAAGGCATAGGATCAACTACTTCATGACATGGCTTGAACAAATTCCTGTTTATTATGTTGCACTGTTTGTTAGCCCATGGTACACGATCCTTATGAACTTTGCATGGATGAACATTCAGCTTAGCATCTGGGCAAGAACCAATTTTCCAACTGTCTCCAAAGCTTTCTGGCTTCACTACAACATCTAACTCTGGTGTGGTAAAATCGTCATTTTGATCATCATTGAAATTACCACATAGTCCACAAACCTTGCCTATTGTAAGGAATAATGTATGAGTTAAGATCAATGAATTTAAATTTAAATCCAAATAAGATGCAATAAGAAAGCAAAATTCCTATTCTGTTTCCTAACTGCAAAATCAGTACATTAGAATGAAAATTGTATATCCAAATTTCATACAAACCTTTATACTTAGGGTTAAGGGTTATCCATAACTGACTTCCTCTATCCCAAGTCAATGTTACACCATTACTAGTGTGGACAATATCATAAAAATGTGTTTTTACGACTGTGAAAACAGCATCAATCATAGTCTGTCCTGTGGATGAAGTTAAGATTGGCCGATTTTTTGCCATTACAAATTCTGTATCATGCACGGTAAATGTGATTGATTTAGTACATGACGATCCTAAAGGAAAGTAACTATATAATAGCCTAGATGCAAAAAACTGAAATTGACCCTGCTTATCACATAACTTCAGTTCTTAGCTTTCTGAAAACATACAAATCAATACAGATAGACATAAACAGGTGAAAATAGTAACAATATTTACCAGAATTCCCACATGCTTCATTAGATACCTCAATTTTAAAGCTTCCTAAACTATCTTCACAGAAGTCTTCTACCAATGTATAACTGCAAAGTCCTTCAAACATAAACCGCTTTCCATCAAATGTCGTATAATGAGGATCGCCGTAAACTGAACATGTTCCTGGACAGTTATTCGCTGTACATGTCCATTTGTTGCTATTGCATGTACTAAAATATAAAATATATCAATGGGAAACAGAATCATTTTTCGCTAAAGTGTTCATTCGGACACAATTCATTTTCGTAATCAGAACTACATACCAAGTATTGCAATCCCATTTGTAAGCTTCACCATTCTTGTATGTTCTCCCGTTATAAAAACACGAACAATTTATGGCATCTATACACTTTTGAGACACTGAGTCCCATACCGTGTCGTTTGGACAAATACATCCAGCAGTAGAAAATTGATTTACACATGGAACATGGAGGATTTCACAGGTCTTAAGACATTCAGCACCACTGTTAGACCATACTTGATTACCAGGACATTTCAGGTTTCCACAGGATTTATCAGTGTTGCACTCAAACCTTCCATTTAAACATATGCTAAAAAATATTTCATAGTGTCAATTATGTAAACTGAAAAACACAATACAATCTGTCATTCGAATCCAAGTGGCTTTAAGCCAGAGTTTGGAGGTTCAATCACAAAGAAAGGATAGCAACTTTGTAATTTGAATTAAAGAGAGTTTGAATTGTGAAAGTTCAAACTACAGAGATTTGCTGTACCAATCATCATCACGTAATTATTGTCTCCTGTTGTTACTAAAAAGGAGCTCATGCTGATATAATTGTAAATAATAGTCATTAGATCAGTTCAAAAATTCTTCCTTGTTGAATGCCACTTTGAATTAAAGTTTATTAGATATAATCGTTAATAAGCCTTTAGTTCATAAAAGAAAGGAATTTGCAAAACAGTCTATAACCTGGAAATTTCAAAGTATGAATATAATATTCTGAAATCTTGAGAAAAAAAATTTAATTACATAAACTTAACACACCTACCATCTTAAACATTTGTCTTTGAAAATTACATAGCCAGCCGGATAAGAGTTTCCTTCAAGAAGGCAAGAACAACGTGTAATGGGAACACAAGATCCAAACTCATTGCTCAATGTTCCATTAGGACAGTTGCAACCAGCAACACATTTGTTATGACAAGCAAAGTCACTGGATAAATCTTGACAGGAACTTGCACATGTCTCTCTACACTCTTGATATTCATGACCAACTGGACATTGTATTGCTAAAAATATGTAAACAATGGAAAGGGAGAAACGTTTTTATTGTAATATCACAGTTAACATTCAAGTTACTTTAAAAGATAACAAACCACATTCAGGAATGACATCATCATTTCTCCAATTAATTATGACACCTTGATCAGCACATTCCCTTGAGTATGCAGCTACAGCATCGCACAAGCATTTAAGGCTATCTTTGCAACCACACACATCGAAGCGACATGATTGAATATAAGGATCTGGATTCACTGTATTATGACAAGCCGAAAACGGAGACAACATTAATTTATTGCATTTCTTCTCAGCAACATTGTTTTTCTGACTTTGCATTTTACAAGGATGTCTTTGCTCTTGGAAGACTTTACATTGTGTTTTCATTCTCCAAGCATTTCCAAATGCCAATGAATTTAAGGCAATGCTTCCGTCAGCAGTTTGGAAATCATCTTTAATATTGGAATTATATGTTCCACATAACCCTTGAGTTTTCTTTATAAAGTTTGGTTGTATTGTTATGTAGATACTAGAGTAGCCATCAAATAAAACCTCTAATCCAATGGACGTTGATACTCTCAAAAATATTGAGGATGCCTAAAAGAGAAATTCCTGAGTTATATATATTTTTCACCTCTTGAAACGAATTTGAAAAGTTTGAAACTTGCTTGACAATCAAATTATATGAACAATAAACCATAAAGATAAACAAACACCATGCCTTCTTGACAGCAACTCCTTTTGAGATGTAAGGCAAAGTAACAGGTTGTGTATTGACAAAAGCTTTCATCCCACGTTTTAATTCAATCTGTGTATTATTGATAACAACCACAACAGATTTTGCACAAGATACTTTGCTTGCAGCATTACATGCAACGTTTTTAGAAATAACTTTAAAGAGGTTTGTTACGTAATCTTCTACAAGTAGATATTCACAAATTCCATTGAAATCATACCATTTCCCATCAAATGTTTTGTAATGTGGATCTCCAAATGTTGAACAGGTAGCTTAAAGATTTTATGCATTATTATGTGAAATGTTTACCAAATTTAGAAAAGGAAAAATCAACACAGAGTTACTTCATATGCTTATGGTGGCTGAATAATATGCAATTTCAAAGTAAAAAAAATCTTGAATCTTTCAGGAAACCCTTAAGTTTTCAACTCAATCCATAAATTTTAATTATTTACCAGGGCAATCATTTTTCGTACAGTTCCATCTACCACTTGAGCAAACACTAAAAACAAAACAGTGCAAGTTATGTTACTATGTTACTATAATTAATTTTTTTCTCCAAGGATATTGAAATGTAGAGTAGTGTAAATAGTAAAACAATAATTATAGTTTTCTACCTACTTGTATGAAATTTTTAAATTCCTGGTATAGCATAACATATTAAAAACACTGCATAGCATTCAAATAACTCACCATTTATTACAATTCTTTTTGATTACATCACCGTTATTGTAAACTTGTTTGTTATGGGAACAAGGGCACAACACCTTGGATATACATTTATTTTGAAATTTTACAGTACCATCTGGACAAAAACATCCATCAATGCATTGTGATTTCGGACACACAAATCTTTGATGAATGTTTTGACATGTTAGACGGCAAGTTGAAGCACATTCTGAATGGATCATTCCATTGGGGCAAGTAACAGCTATGAGAGAATCATGTTGAATTATTCAAAAATAAATAAAATTAGCACTGACAAGGCAGCTAGGCTCTAAAATGCAAAATGCAGAAATAGAAGTATTGAGCCAATTATATATATATATATTAAAATTGTTGTGTCAAAGTGATTTTTTGTATAGTATATAAATGATATAACTAAGAATGAATGAATGAATGACTTGTCCTTTTCCAACATATGACAATTTAATTTGATTTCAACACTAATTTGAAACAGCTATGACTAACAAAACATTTTTGTTAACCTCATTATCAGCACAATTGTTTGTAAATTCTACAGATTGGATGTACATAGAGAATTTGAGGCTTAAACTTCCATTATGAAATAGGTAACAGCTAATGGTTTTATTAATTAAATAACAAAAAACGCAATGCAGAAAATTACATTTACCACATAAGTAGGGCTTTCTCCAATTCAAGGTAACATGTTTTCGACTGCATTCACGAGAATACTCAGCCAAAGCATTGCAAGAGCAATTGTTTGCTTCTCCTGGAGAACAACGAGACACGTCTTTAAGGCATTGTTTGTAATAATAGTCAATTGGTACAGTAGCATGACATGCAAGAAAGTCTCTTGACTTAATTACATTGCATGTCTGCATTACTCTTTTCTGTTCTATTGAGTTCAGTTGATTAAATGATTTAACGGTTTTATCGTTATTGTAAGCATTGATGTTGTAAAAACTTTGTGTTGCAGATTTTCCACATGTTTCTCCAATACCCAATCTCTTCCAACTCTTAATAAAGATTGGTACAGACTCATCAATATTCCCAATGGAATTTATTTGATCATCTAAAGGATTTCCATTAAAATTTCCACAAAGTCCACATGTTCTGTTTGCATACAGTGGTGATAATTCAATATACAGAGAATTTCCTTCCCATTTGATATTGAGTCCTTTCCATGATAGTGAAACATAATCACCAAGTGCTTCAATCAATACTCCCTTGTGTCTACTAGGAACAACAACTGAGTATGCATCCATTAGAACATGTTTTCCATTCAGGGTAAATATTGTATCTTCAATATAGACCTTAACTGAATGTTTACAAGCATCTGCCGGGCAATTTTGAGCTGCAATGAAATGTATTGCAAAACTGTCATCAATGCAATCTGCTGCTAATTGATAGTTACAGTCACCAGGAAATGTGAAATAATGCTCATCAAAAGATTTAATAAATGACTGTCCAGATATGACACAAACAGCATCAGTTGTTGGTAATGATGGAACTAAAAAGTAGTAAAAAGTAAAATAAAAAAACTGGCCATTCTATTTCATAAACCTTATATGATTATCAACCCTCTACATTCAAACTACTTTGATTGTATCTACAAATTAGCTATAATGAATCTTCATTCACTCTTTTCTGATTAAGAAGAACAAAAGATATGTTAACACATGGGTTTTCAGAACTATCCGTAAAGGTATTGGTAAATATAAGTAGCCATAATATTATATATTACCATATATTGAGCAATTCTTTCCATAGTAATGTTGGTGGCAAACTTTGATACCAAGCTTATTGCAAGTATAATTGCTATTGATTTCTTCTCTGCAGTACACATCACAATTCTTTCCATAATAATTATCAAAACACCTTTTATCCCCAGTGAAGGAATTACATACATAGTTGCTATTGGAAGTCTCTTGGCAATATTTATTGCAACCTTTACCAAACCAATTTTTAGAACAAATCTTCTCTCCATTATTCAGATTACAAGTGTAATGACCTTTGATCGAAGCTTCTGGTTTACAGAATACATTACATTCACGACCATACCAATATTGTGAACATAACTTTTCCCCATTATTATCACATAAGTACGATGTAAGTGAATTGGTAGTTTTAAGACAGTATTTTGTACAATTTATGCCATACCAGTTTTTATAACATACTTTGCCTCCATTATTGTCACAGATAAAGTGTCCATCTCTTGTGTTATTTTTCGGTACACAAAATATGGCACATTCATTTCCAAACCAATTGGGACTGCAAATTTTATTTCCAAATTGATCACAAATGTATTGTGAATTTTCATTAGTTTTACAATACTTATCACATTCAGGTCCATAAAAAAAGCTATCACAATAAGCAACAACTGTTAGATTTAAATTAGAAACATTCCCCAGAAGCTGGTGTAATGATGGCTTAGAAATTGTCTGATTAGAAAACAAATAAAGATTCCTTTCATGTACATGAAAATTGTCAATGAGCTCTTTCTTAGAAGAACTATCTGTATCTTCAATGTTAATCTCCAGATTTAACCTTCCAGTCCAATTACTTTGGAAGTTGTAAGTTAATGGATTCTTCTGATTAAAATTGAGATCTGTATCAAACAAAATATAGTTTTGGTCGGTATATTGTTTTGTAAAAAATCGACCGATGTCACAGTTATTTTTTGATGTTACACAACCAGTTATTTCTGGATCACAAGGATTTGATTGACATGTGGGACCACTGTCGCAGCATTCTCCGTTGTTTTTTAATCCATGTTTATTTGCATACGAAATGAGATTTATTGAAACAATAACACCACAATTACCACTCTAAAATTAGTAAACAGCATAATAGAATATTTTATCGTAAAATAAGACTGATATTAATAACAGGTTTTGTTTAGTAGAAAGTGAAAGTTAACCAGACAAATTCGAAGAATTAATATTGTATAGCCTTGATACCAATTTTAGATATCTATATAGGCTAGTTGAAAATTGATAACAAACATGGTAGTATAAAATGTGAGAATTACAAGCTAAAATCGCGAAATAATCAATCAATCCCATATGTTATGTATGCCTCACATAAAAAATTGCTATTTTATTTAGCCAAGATTATAGGTTGAGAAAAATTGGAAAATGTTTTGCAGATTTATACTTTTGTAGTAAATTTCATTTTAGTTTTAAATGCTAAAATTTTATTTCTTTTTTTGGTTTGATTGGCACTTTTTGGCGCTATGGCTTTGGTGAGCAGCAGTATATAAATATTTTATGCTTTCTGGCACACATATTAACACACTTTCTCGAGGATCTTTATATCTTGTATCTTGCTTTTTTGTTTTGAAGGAATACCTGTGACTAAGAGACAATGCAATTTGCTACCATCATGCCCATCCATATGAATTACATGTGATTTTCCTATTAATTTATTATATTCCAAAAATTCCTTAAATTCTGAATACAAATCAAATTATTAACCAATTTGCTTTATTGCTCTCTGTTGTTACCTTAGAAATCAAAGTTGGTGAAAACTTCATGGGAGAAAAAACAGATTTTTTTATATCCAAACTTTTTGATTTGGTGACAATCGCAAATATCTTCTGTTTGGGTCAAAAACAGCCTTAATCGGTCGGTCGGTCAACGTCGAAAAATATCCGAACTTTAACACCGGCCGCTCTATACTAGCCTTCGTTCTCTATTGCTCTTTGTTCTTCATTTGCATACTTTGTTGTTGTAGTAAGTAACGAACATTAGATTGAAAATGTACAGAAAACTAGTCTAAATCTGCAAAACATAATGGCGGACGAAAGAGAGAAGCAGAGATTCGGTTGGCATTTTTAGATTATTGCGACATGTTATGTTATCAATATTTTTTCCGACAATTTTACCGACTTTCCGGGTTGGACATTTTCTTCAAGAAGACAGTTGGTCGGAGGACCCAAACAGAAGATATTTGCAATTGCCGCCTTTATATACATAAGGAATTGTTGAAAACCCTATCAATTTGCATTAATAGACAAGTTTCTGATGTTAATTAATTATTATATAACACCCTGTTTAAACTGAAAATCAAACACTCTATAAAAGTAAATTTCAAGTGCTATAAAAGAAATTTTATGTTATTGTCTCTAAGAGCCTCCAGATAGTACTCAACAAATCAACAAATAATCTTGAAGTGTATATATAGAAAGCATTTATGTTATATCATACAATATGGAGCAAAGAACACTAATGTTTTTTAAACATTACATCAATTCGTAACTATTTCTATTAATTTGATGAGGGGACACCTCAGAGAGTTAATCATCAATGTATGCTGAAAAATTTAAGTTATAATTTTGAAATTATAAAAAAAAGAGGAGATTTATTTATAAGCAATATTTATGTCACTTATATATCATCTTGACTTTTCCTGACCTGAATCTATGTCTACTTTTTGCATTTAGAATAAGGAAGTTTCTCTCCTCTCGTTATTTTTTAACATTGTGAAAAACATTGACTATAGTTTCTATAATTCCCTGGGTCCTAATAGATTGCATGTGCTGATTAGAGGAAAGGTAGTATATATATACAAGTTATATTTAATATATATAGTATATAAGAATAGTTTAGCTTGTCACAAATTTGTTAAAAAATCACTGTGAAGGAGTGCATTTCTATTGAAATTTACACATTATTTCAATAAAAATGTTCTTAATTGCAGTATTTGGCAATTTTCCCCACTGGGTTAATTAAAGCATTGTATACTGTATATGCATGATTTGAATTAATTCCTACACTTATCTGTATGTATAGAGGAGCAGGTATTATTTTGTTGACATGACCCTGAAATTTCAAATAATGAGCTTTGGTAAAGTTCGACTCACTGTGCAAGGCAGCTTGTACAGTATGGGAATTTTGTTCAAACTATCCTGAATAATCAAGAATGTATCATTTTCGAATGAAAAAAAAAGGAAAAGTTATTCAAAATAGTATTGAAATCTGATTCTTTTATCAGCAGTCTAGCAACGATTTCTTGTTTTTCTATTTTTTCTATACGTAAATGTTGAAAATTCAAGTGTGATATAAGTGTTGTTCTGTTATTCTTCAAACTTAAAAGTCTCTTATAAAATACATAACATTGCTGAATGTTGTTGTTAGGTGTTAAGTGGGAAATGTCTTGCTGCACAAAACCTAAATGTATGATTGGCCCATCAATCTTAAATTCTGATTTGTCATCTCTACATGCGGAGTGTGATGATTTGTTACGATGTGGGGCAGACTATTTGCATCTAGATGTTATGGACGGACAGTTTGTTCCCAATCTTACTTTCGGAGCTCCAGTTGTAAAGTGTCTTCGCTCGAAAATAGAAAAGGCTTTCTTCGATATGCACATGATGGTTATTACACCGGAAAAATGGGTGAACGATATGGCAGATGCCGGAGCCGACCAATACACCTTTCATGTCGAAGCTACAGATAAGCCTGAACATGTGATTCGTAAAGTAAAAGAATCCGGGATGAAAGTTGGAGTCGGTGTGAAGCCTAAGACCGATATCAATACAATATTGCCCTATATTGATGATGTTGATATGGTGTTAGTTATGACTGTTGAACCTGGCTTTGGTGGGCAAAAATTTATGGAAGATATGATGCCTAAAGTAGAACTGATCCGAGAAAGATTTCCTTTCATGGACATAGAGGTGGACGGTGGTGTTGGGCCTTCTAATATTGATATTGCGGCTAGGGCTGGCGCTAATATGATTGTCTCTGGTACCGCTGTTGTTAAAAGTTCCGATCGTTCCGCTGCGATCTCTACGTTACGTAATAGCGTACAAAAGTATCTGGTAGTGTAGATGGTCTTAAATTTGAACAAAATTATGAAATGAACTTACCTGCAACCACGAATTTTGTAACCAAAGAATAACGGATAGTATTAATGTCTTCATTTTATTAAATATATCTTTTCCGGGAAGTTCTGAAATAAAAATAGAAAAAATAGAAAAACACCTGTTGAAACGAATCTCTACTGTCCTTGATGTACAAAAAAGTCTTGCGATCTTGAATAAACCTTTCCCAGTTGTACTGTTACTAGAGTACTGTTATGGCAAGAAGGCATGATTCATTGGAGACATAATTTCTTGTTCTGATTATTTTCATTTGTCATGTTTGTCAAAAAATGCGGAAAGGCAGAACATACTGCGGTTTGTACAGTTTGTGGGTTTCTTTTTTGTCAAACTGACGAAAGTAACAAAATTCTAAAATATTTGAGATATGACATTTCGCATTATTTAAATTCACTTTAAAAGACAATAGCATACCTTTTCTTTTTTTAATCAAATAAATTTAAATGTTTACTCAGAAACATTGATATCCATCCAACATTTCCTGACATCTCAAGAGAAGTTTTTTCCTTTTCTTCATACACATGAAAAAATCTCAATTTTATTTTTTCAAACTGTGATAGCGTAATGTAGTGCATCTGATTTTCTGCATTTTGAAAGAAAACAAAAAAAACCACAACTGTGATTCTGTATTGGCACAAAACGTGGTATTTAACACAATCTATTTTAAAGTCTCCTGAAAATTTAATGATCCTAATTCAGTTTATAGATGGAACATTTATTTAGGCCAAAGACCTTTTTGGCATGTTGAACATCAGACTTTTTAAAATCGATTCATTTCCAAATTTTCGATTGTTTCTCTCTTTTTTTGACGACGCAGTAACGTCATGTAAACATATTTATTGTCACATACGTGGCCAGTTGTTCGCAAAAAAGTATTTTGGTAGTTTTTCGTCACAATGTGAAAAACTGTAAAACAATGTAAACAAATTGAGAGTTCAAAGATAAATAAATAAATAAATGTTCGATTAAAAATGATATGATGATGGTGTAGTATGATTTTGATGTTACGAAAGTCACGTGACGACTCTTTTTTTTTTTTTTTTTTTTGACGTATTACCAAAGAAATGATATCACTTCTGAATGATGTGAAACAAAAGTTTTTCAACTTTTTTTTCTATTTATGGGAAACTGGAAGTGTTATTTCCTAAACATCTCTCAAAAAATGTTTTACAATCTTCGTTTCATTATTATCAGTCTATCTTGTCATGTGAAATCAACATTTCCATGCGGAAAATTGCCCAAATGTTTGTATAGGTATTCCAAGATGTGATATTGCTGTTACGTTTGATATATTTTATAGGTACTTTATTTCACTTGACGACCAGATACCTTATTTATAGAAAACTGCTATTTTTGTTATTGGAAAAAAACATGTTGGAGATGACTTTAAAAAGATCTTGAAAATACATTCTTTTTGTTTTCCATCGTGTTTGTTTAGTTACTTGTTTTTGCAGGGATGAACTTAAGCACACATTTTTATAAGTTTATGTTTCCAAGACTTCTTAAGTCAGCATTTATGTCACTGAGCAATTAAGATTGAAGAGTGCAGCGATTAAGTTTAAGTGTTCGATGTCAACTTAGTAATATAATAGATTGTAAATATTGACATTGATTTACATCAAATGATGGTGATCAAAAATCAGGCAATGTTTTCGATGTTTTCATTTTATATTTCATATATTTTGGAAGAACCGATTTTGCCCACTGGGATGATGATTTTCAACCGTCTGCTATATATTAAACAAAAGTGTTTATCGCAAAAAACATAATTTTGTTTTCATAATGTTCAATTTCAAATCATATTGCGACACAATGTTTCATTTATAAACAAAAAACAAAATAGCTCGGTAATTAATGACATCAATTTCGAGATCTTGCGGTTTATGTTGTTTTTGGACTGAACTCCATCATGTTATCGAATGAATATTCGCTGATAGCAACTTGTTAGATTAACAAAAAAGATTTAACGTCACTCGTTTAAAGTACGTTACTTATTTGAGAATTATAAGTTTGATTGGTCTTCCAAAATAGGCACAACATGATGAAGGATTAGATTAATAAATTCTTCACTCTTGTTGAATATCCTATTACGTAACAAAAGAAGCATTGGGCTGATGTCCAACTTTTCCCCGAAAGACTCAAACGTGAAGGATTTCATTATTGCGGAGTAAAACATTTCATTAACGAGTTTAAAATTTTATAAATTGATCATAACTCAAGAAACCTCTAACGTTTCCAAAACAAACCTGGGTGGTTAGAGATTGCTGCAATGAGTGAAAAGCCTAACCAACATAGTTACCAGACCCATATATACGCCGAACGGTTTTTATTGGATATGATATTGCAATTTTACGGTGCTTTTATTAACGGTCGCCTGGAATTGAACTTGTGTATTGTTAAATTGAGTTCTCAAAGCGAAGCAAATCAACGAATATCATATTACGTCATTAAAGCTAATAACACACAGAACACAAGACGTGTGATATCCCAGATTACGACTTTTATTGCTGATTTTGTCGCAGCTGTTTTTGAGTAATTCTGTCGCTGCTATCAGATCAATCTCGACTTTCGAAACCTCATGATGGGAAAATGCAAACAAACTATAGTGTCTCATGGCGTCACGTGACCTTAATCAGTAATAAGGCATCACGTTGCGTAAACAATCCTTCTCGTCCCAAACATGAAAGGTTCAATAGTTGACGTTCAAACAAATAAGTTTACTTGATTTCATTTGTGCATCCAACACAAATAATGATCATATCAGTGGATTACTCTATAACTGGTAGCTGTTAAAAAAATAAGACAACGCTTTGCTCTTTGAAAAAAAAATCTGAGGAAAGCAAGGGAAAATTTGACAAGTACAATAATTTCACCTTTATTGCATATAAAAATCAAACAAAAGATTTTTATGAATTGTGTACGCAGTAGAGGTGCAAAAAAAACAAAACAGAAACTGTCTGCGATGTGTTCATATAACTTTCATTTCAAATGTACGTCTCTTTTCGACCAGAAAATACACATACCTATATCTTCTTTACATCATCGACCCAAAGTTTATGTAGAGCTCGCATATGTGAGATTCACAGATTTTTTGATATTGTATATTGAACGAACTATGTGTTATTCCAGATACTATTTGATTAGCATTTAAAAATAACAACCTCACTTTGAGATGTCTTCTCATGAAACACGATCGTTAGCTATTTATTTGCTTATTAAAAGCTGAAGCATATTGCATTACGCCCGATCTTTGCGCCATGTCTTAGGGTGGCAGATGACAAAGCATTCACTTCATGTAGTATCACTAAGAAATTCGTTATAGCTCCTCATAACATGTATTTTATTATGAATTGACCTGTTTTTCAGTATTTTCTTTTTCTATCCCTTTCTGAACAAAAGTAATCAAAAATCCACTACGTAGATAACGAGCGGTAGCAAATAAGACATATCCAAAATTCTCACTTGTGCAAAAAATCCATCCAGACACGTAAAAAACAACTCCGGGATGGGAATGAAATTTCGAAGGACATTGTCTTTTCTCTCATTGTGAATTAAAGTCTTCGTTGGCTCAAAAGATCGAGTCGCTTGTGTTTATAGAAACGAAGTTACAATGCTACAATGGTTATCAAATATTTTGAGGAGACTCTTAACCATAAATTACGTCTCAAGATGAAATCACGAAAGGTTATTGAGTCAGAGCACATCTGAAATACTTGATTGATTTGAAATATACTGGCCATTTCAAAGAAGTGTGTATACTTTGTAATCTTGTTTTCAATAGTCCTTCACGTCAATGCCTTTTCTTCAATTGAAAACTCACCCAGGAAAGTCAACAAGTATATTTCAAACGATTTACTTGTTTGGGTAAAATGTTAATAGAGTTGCAAACAGTGTTCGTATGACGTCTTCTTTACGCCCCTATCACGAAGCACACGCCCCTACCACGAAACACACAGAGAAAATGAAAATACGGTATGAATGGACAACAATGATCATGTGTATCTCTTGTGTAAAAATGTCATTATTCCGATTCAAAGTGAGGTAAAAAGTTCATTTTTTCATACACTTTTCTTTAAAAGGTTTTTCGAGGAATTGAACTTTAGTTTATACAAACTTAATCATGTATTCTACAGATGACATAAACAAGTGCATTTTCAAATTTGTGAGGAGACACTTAGAAACAAAAACCTGTACACTATGCTTTTTCTTTTTTAAGCGTAGGAGTTGCAAATAATAGAGGCACGAGACTGTCCCAAATGAAGGAGGCGATTAATGTTATGTTTTGCTTAACATAACAAAAAACAAATAAATAAGTATGATGATGTTTTGTGATTCAACAAAGATTAACGTAAGTGGATTGCCATCTTTCGATGTTTTGGGAGACAGCATGCCTGTATATTTGATGACTTGTCAAGTAAGAAGGATACATATGTCTGCGAAGAAAGACACCGAAAAATATCAAAAAACTGTTTTACAACAGAGATGAAAAACAGAGGGAATGTACATCGACATTAAAGTGTGTTAACTTTCGAAATTTGCTTAAAGAAGCAAATAGGAACTATTTTCTGTCCGTATGCCAGCATCATGCCAGTCTTATTTCCGCGTGTTTCATGATAGGGGTTTATTGGTTTGTGGGCTTTGTGAGAAGACGTTATACGGCCACTCTATTAACATTTTACCCAAACAAGTAAATCGTTTGAAATATACTTGTTGACTTTCCTGGATGAGTTTTTAATTTAAGTAAATCCATTGGCCTGAAGGACTATTAAATACAGGATTACAATGTATTTGATTGACATGCTATGGTATGGCGTATGACAGTTCAATCACTCACCGCCAATCTGCGTGGGAGGCGTGTTTCTTCAGGAATTCTATGAACAATGCCGGAAAACAACATGCACGACATCAAGTTGATTAGAAGTTTATTAAAGGTGGTCCAAGAAAAAAGCCTCCCCGAGATCTTTAAAGACCATAAGGATATCTTAATATATGCTTTCCCTAGCTTCTATACGCCCAAAGAGTTTTCTTAAACTTAATATGGCACCCATTTGTTCTGAGATGAGAGATGGTTGAATGTAAAACATGCTGTTGAATTGTTTGAGACCTAATATCTGAAGCATAATATCCTTTAAACTAGTAAGATAATGTCGGGCATAGCTTGGCTCTAACAGTTGATGAGACAATATTATCTAGACAGTAAATCTAGACAGCAAATAGATTACCGCACTTCATCGTCAACGTTCGATCACCAAACTTAACCAAAATTGATCATTTTTTTCAAATTAAACCACAAACACGTGAACTTCAAAATTTGCAAAGTCAAAAGATCGGAAAAGATGCCGAAAAATGACCTGGCCACTCCATTAACTATGTGTGTGTGTGATAAAATGGAACCCCCCACTTAACATTTGGCCTGAAATTGGGATTAATGTCTTAAGAGGTTGCTCTGTCCAGTCCAGATTTAACCTGCCCTTCCTTTCTTTCTTTGTCTAGTATCTGGTTAGAATAAAGAAGATGGATACTGTTGAAAATTAAATGTTTAAATTAAAACTGTGGATCTGCCTTTTAGATTGACATTTGAAGGTATGTCCTTTTTACAAATATTTAAGTGCAGGTGAATCCAAGTTTGTACTCAGGACTGTTTCCTTTTCATATCCACACACAAAAGGACTGTGCTATTGTCCAAAATAGACTGTCCAACCACTAATCAAACAGTATGATTCTCTCGTTACAAAGGCTAAACACAAGTACGATGTGCTTTGATTGTAAGCTACATATAGCACATAAAACATGGATGAAAGTCGATGATGGAATTCATAAAAAAGAAAGAAAAAAAAGAAAAAAAAAGAAAGAATTGCAAAGAGAAAAAAGAAAAACTAACATAAATTAACTCTACCCTTCGTCTTCAGTAGGTTTTTGAAATTGGACATTTTGCTGCAAACATGCCACAAGAAGTAGTTAAAGAGAGATATTTTTTCATTAGTATTATGTAGCAGTGTTAGTAGATCTCCAATCAAAGTGAACCTTCTGTTCAGCTTGCTATCATAGGCGGCGGTTTTTTAAGGTCTGTATTACACAAGATCTACGAGCTATCGTCAATAGACTAGACGTTTTGAATTTGTCACAAAATTTCCTTAATGAATATTCGTCAAATTAGATAGAGCAGACCGACTTGAATCACCTGAAAAGGTAAAGTATCAGCCAATCCTCATCTTGCTATCAATAACAGGTTGATTCGTATATTGGAACAATAACGAGTTTTTTTTATAAAATAATTGGACATTGTACCTTTGACACGAAAGAACAAGACATTTCACTGGGGAACATTTTTAAAAAACTCTCCAAATACAAATCTGCTTTTTCCCAAAAAGACAGAATTTTCCAATATCAAAATTTGTATTTTTTCGTGAGTTTCTTAAATGTAAGATAAAAATTAGTTTACCTTCAACCTCTTTCTCCTCTGATTATTAGAGTGAAACAATGCACGCTATCCAAATACCACCTTATCCGTCAACAAACTTATGTGCCTTTATCAATTTCTCAAAGAATCATAAATGAATTTTCTCGTCCATCTCTGACATGAATAAATGGAAATGATTGTTCTTGGCGTCTTAGTGTCAGTAATATGACAATTAAATCCCACGCATTGTTTAACGAAAAAACAGGTGAGTAAAAATAGAAAGCTGTATGTTGTCTCTAGCCTTATCTTTTAATCTCAACTCACTCGATACTTGTTTCCCAAAGAAAAGACCATAAAAAAAAAAACTTGGCCAAAAAAACGTAAACAAGTTTGATGATCTGTTATAGTTCTTTTATTCACTCCACAAAACCCCTTGTTCCTCGTCTTATTGTTTTTGGGTTCCAAAAATTACCTGTGCAATGGAGATACTCATTAAAGCCATCGCTGTCTTTTCTGTACCTTTCCTCCCTCTGAAAGCATTAGTCATCACCGTTCACAGAAAGTGCCCTTTCCATGCGCATGATACGTAGCATCATTGTTTAAGTTCTCATTAGTAACAGCACAAAACAGTCTACTCAGTTAAATTGTTTGCTGGGTTAAGCCGTTCTAAAATTACCACCTTCTTAGCCCATATGCTGGGACCGCGGAGCAGATTTTCGTTTTACTTCTCCTCTCCTGCTGGGTGCACAATTTGCGCTATCCCGATATTTCTCTGTGTATACGTAATGATGGAGATATAGTATTTCTATGAATACGATAAAAAAACATTTCATAACAAATACGTAGTAGAAAACGGTGGAAAATGCTGTTTGCATTGTTTGTGTTGTGTGTTTGATGTTCAGCCTCGAACCCAGGGTTTCTTGCCTTTTCGATTAACGGGATGGCAGCGAATCTATATATCGAATAGAAGCCCTGGGTTCGAGGTTGTGTGGTGATGTTTACACAAATTAGTACAATAAAGAAACAATATTCATAAAGATCAATATTCATAAAATTAATTTATTGCAAAGCTTTTCGTAAAACACTTTTACATCTTCAGGTCTACAAAGTTGATGTTTGCGTTTTGTGAAAAGCGAAAGAAAAGGGTGCAAGTTTGGCTGACGAAACATTAAAAATGGCAGCCTCAGTAATGGAAGTGCACATGTAAACTGACTGACTGACTCTTTGATATCATCGAAAACAAGACTTTCCATTTATTTTATGCCTTATCCACTCATTACTCAAAGGGGTTTTTTATCATATAGCCTGAAATTATTTAAATTATCCTACCGTTATTCTTCATTAGCAAGAAGCGTATCACCTTTTGCAACATCGAAAGGCATTATGCCCAAAATTTTCACTGACGAGGGAAACCCCTTTGCTTTGGGAATACTTGCATCTTGTTATTTTAAAGAGGTGCCTGTTACTTTAGAAGTTGTAAAAAAAGGTAAGTTACTTTAAGAGGTTTATTATACTGGTTTGGCTTTAAGGATGACGAAAACTGTGGTGGGAGTGTGGTGATGCCAAATAATTTTTTCAGGAACATCTGATCTGATTCAGTTCATTGTTATAGTTCCTTTCAAAGTTAATTGCTAGCACATACTTTAAAAGCAGACCTCTCAAGTTCTCTTTCAATTCTCTCTCAAGTAAGCAATACAATGATCAATTTTTAAAAAGTAGAGTGTCTGCTCCCCTTCCTTAACGCCAGCGGTAAAAGGAAGGGGAGCAGGCAGTCTATTTAGCACGTTATGTGCCACATATGTGCTGCTTGCCGCCAACTTTGAGTTTGATAGTGTATTTCCTTCTAAAGACAAATCAAACAAAACTTCTTGTTATTTGAAAGTATATATACAGTTAGGACCACTCGACCAAAACTTGCGATAAAAAGCGTTTCATACTACTTTATGACAGCCACACGACGAAGTGCATTCACAACGTTTTCTTCTGATTTGAGAATACAAGATTGAGAAATGTATTGTAAAATCATGAAAGAAGTAATTATCAATCTGATTTAATTTGTAACTTAGGACTCTTTACTTTGTACATTCACGTTGATATAAATAAATTGTCCAGAACAAATTATTCGTGTTTTTTCTATGACGCCCGAGAATATGTGAATAGAATTCGTCGAGATACAGACGAAGTTCATCATAGTATTAGAGGCACAAAAGATCAGGAACGCAAATATTCTCGCGACTTTCGCGACATTTTGCTTTTTTAGGATTCACGACTTTATAGGCTGGCGACTTTTAAATATTTTCACAAAAAACATTTCACGGATTTGCAGCCACTTCTTTGAAGGGTGAAGGGTGCTCGTGACTTTTTGTGTTATTTTCGTATTCAGATTGAATAACTTCGTTTCCAGATCCCCAAAATAAGTAGGCAGTGGCGTAACTCGCGGGTTGCCTTGGGTGCGATCGCATCACCCTCGGATTTAGTTGGTCAAGCAATTTTTCAAGCGATATACTACCAAACATTTCTAGAACACGTTTACGTTAAAAGGAGGACACTGAGCGTGTTATTACGAAATATATATGTTCTGGTGAAGCATGTACATTCGTTCGTTTGAATTATTCATTCCGAATGCTTCCCGAAAATTTATTATTGCAATGTTTGGTATTGTTATGTTAATGATGTTAATAATCGTTTTGTCGATACGCCACACAATAGCGCAATTTAATTTTACGACCATTATTGAAACTTATGCTAATGTATCGCTAGAAAAGTGGTACTCCTCCAAAGATGTAGAAATTGTTCGTTTTCTTCTTTCTTCATTTTCTGAAGAACTAAGCCGAAAGGGAAATTTTGACACGGTAAAAAGTTTTGTTTTTGCATAAAGTTTCACCACCCCAAAAATAAACAAAATTTACCGTGTCGAATTTTCCCTAGAGCTATGTTTCTATGCGGTTGCTATGCTAGATCGTCATCATTCAATCGGATGTATTCAAATAGGAGAGTAAAATAAAATTATCGAGGCAATTCTTTATAATGAATCACGATTATTTTAGCGACGAATTCTGGTCGAGTGGTCCTAACTGATATATATATATATGCATTCAGCTATCGTTATGGACAGTTTCAAAGTGAAATGGCATATACTTGCTGATTTATAGAATAAACTGTAACATCAGGTATAGCGATCATTGTGAAGAAAATTATTTAAAATGGCTTCTTCGAAAAAATATATATATATGCTTCAAAATTCAATGTCATAAATAACGGAATAGATCGATTCCTTGATATTCCTTTGCCGTCTTGAATACTACCAGCATCTGAGATTTTATCCACACAAACAGTTTTCTTGTATATATATATCGTGTACGCGAGTACACATTTTTTTTATAAGCAACCTCGATTTTGGGCTCACGGCTGAAGTTGCTAAGCATTTTTAAGAATCGAGGGCTAAAGTTGCTTGTAAGGTTGCTTAAAAAGTTTAAGTTTTCAAGCAATAAATCGAAGAAAAACACATTTGAGCTATTTTATGCAACAGGCCTGGTCGTAAGAAAATTAGCAGACGTGTGGTCATCGCATGCCTTAATTGACGATATCAGTTATGGCGTGCGCTCGTGTAAATTTTTGACAGATGTGCGATCAATTTTTTCCAGTTAAAATCAACGATCTTCATTCTGTATGATAATCAGTCAAATTTGAAATGTGTCATATGTAAAAATAATGAGATTTTCACGAAGAATGAATTAATGAAACAAAACATTGTTTTCAAAGATTCGGAACGTAAAATGTTAGCTATATATAAAGATTACTTTGACGGTAAATAAAATTTATACAAAAATTAATAAAGAGGAAAAATAAAACCAACCTGAAAATAAAAAATATTTGTATTACTCTCCATCGTTTTGGTTTGAAGTTCAAATTGTTTTTTAATTAAATTAAAGACGTTTCCGTTCCATTAACTCGTCACCACCTGGCTGGCTATTTTTTTAAATAAAAGATTATTTTTTCGAAACTGCAACCTTGCGCATACTTTTGTAACTTAAAAGAACGTTAAAAAGAAAGAGAAAACTACATAATACATAATACATAATAAAATCGCGTGCATGAAGCTCCTTCTTCATTCCTCAGCGGATTTCGTTGAGTAGACTTGTTTTCTACTACCAAACGAAGAAAATTTTTGAGCACTGATTTTTAATTCAAAACCACTACCGTATTCCAAAGCGATCGGAGACCTCACTTCTGAAATGGTAGCAAAGTTTCGTTCCGTTATTGTAAAATTTAATCGTAACACATGAACAATTTCCGAAGCAAAACTTTCAACATTTTGGGACAGATTTTTGTTGACT
The DNA here is from genome assembly GCA_027922465.2 of Turritopsis dohrnii. Taxonomy (NCBI): domain Eukaryota; kingdom Metazoa; phylum Cnidaria; class Hydrozoa; order Anthoathecata; family Oceaniidae; genus Turritopsis; species Turritopsis dohrnii. The sequence continues at coordinate 124,585 of BQMF02000153.1, read as the reverse complement.
TTTAAATAAACATTTGTTATTACACTTGTAATTACAAGCCAGGCGTGCGATTGCCACACGCCTAAATTAATCTTGGCGTGTGTGGAGGCGTGCGCGTGCGATCGCACGCCTCTTACGACCAGGCCTGTGCAATGTTTAATTTTTCTTCATTATATGCATTGTTTGTATTTTTCATAGATTTTGGTTATACAGTATTTTATCAAACATTTGATTCTTCGTATTATTATTATGACTATTTCTATCAAAGAGTAAGAAAAATGCTTACAATGCACAAATTGACTCATTCTAACCATTTATCACTGGTAAATTTAGTCTGTCTTGATGGACAAAAAGAAATTTTATAAAGGTACAAGGCTACCTTTAAACTTATGTGAATTTTGTTTTTGATTTTGTAGATTAAAAGTTGTTATGAAGATTTCAGGGCTTAGGGTTGCTAAGCAAGTTACTTATTTTTTTAGCCATTTTGAGGGCTGAGCCCTTAGCAACTCGGTTGCTTATAAAAAAAATGTGAAAATCATGCAAAGTTTACAGTAAGGTTATTCTATCAGGTGTCTTTTCTCTGCTATAGCATCAAAAATTGTTTGTTAGCACTAATTTCAGCTTGATTGTTCAAGCAGTTAAATTTTTCACACAAACATTCAATTAGCGGCAAATCCTGTGTTGATAATATCATCCATAGATTCATCATGCAAGAAACGTGAGTGAAATTTCTTTCGTAAAACGTTTCACCCAAAGGAGGCATTGTCATTATTTTTTTTTCCTTCATGTGTGGGTGAATCATTTATAAAAGTCTGACTTTGATTTGAAAAATGTATGGGTGATCATAATCATTACTTACAAAAATTTAGTGATTGTGCTGCGATAATGACTTTTTCATAGCTCTCTCTGTACGCTCGCAATAGTGCAATTCCCAACATGTGTCAACATGATTTTTTTGCGATCAAAAGTTGACTTGTCGAGACGGCATTATTTTTTTCTAAAAAAACTTTCAGTGTTGCAAATAAGAGATTTTTGGTTGGTCGGTCAAAATGAGCTGGGGGTCTGGCCCGTAGAAAATGTTCGTATTTTATGCTCTGTACCGCTCGCTATAATGCTCTTTCAGTTAGTTACTTAAAACACGCTTTTAAAGTCTGTTAAGTTTACTTAACGCTAGTTAACCGGGGGCTCAGCGTTGTTTATATTTTTGATCGCGTACGGTTAGCAGGCACGCGGCAATCTCTATATCGACTTTGCTTGGCGTTATCCATTTTGTCACTGGCAGTTTCGGACGCCGGCAGTTTTTATTGCTATTCCTTCGCCGTGCAGTCACGTTTTTGTGAAGGTTTTTAATTTGAGATCGTAATATTCTTTTATCTGCTGATATCTGTCGTCCTTCGTGTTAAATTTGCAAATTGATATTGGTGCTCAAGTTGGAGAGCGCGTGGAATTGCTTTAGCAGCAGTAGTTTGTTGTTTTTTGGCTATTTACTTTACTTTGGACGTCACCATGTGGAAGTCACATATCGTCGCCATTTTGGTTTTTTGTACTTAGGCTTTCGCAGTGAAAACGCGACCTCAACGTCGCACTAGGACTTCCGGATCAACAGACGATGCAGCACAACGTTCTTTACAGGACTGGTTACAATTATCACGAAGCTCTTTGCAGCTTTCGTGCAACGCCTTGAATATTGTGGATACCGGTTCCACACAAGTGTTGGCCAGGCGTCTGTACCAATTTTACCATCCGCTTGAGTCGCTGACAACCAGTGTTTCTGCTCCGGTTACTACAGTGGCAACTTCGTATACGCCTGCAGCTCCGTTGTTTGTGCAACAACAGTCAAGTTCGTTGAGTGCTTCTCATCCCATTCCAGCAAGGACTCACACGTCGTCATCCGAAAATTCTTCATCAACCGAATCTCGTCCTGCGACTGCCGATTCTTTTCAAACACCCATGTCGAATGATTTAGAAACTCTAATTAGACAAGAAGTTCAACGGTTTTTCACAAGGCAGCGTTCAAATTCTAACATTAATATGGACACTATTAATACTGACAGTAATGATATACCAGCTGCTAATTTTATATCTGGTTCAACTACTAATTTTAGTAACATTGGTCTAGGCCCGGGTTCTCTGCCGGTGCCTTGTGCTGCCACGCTTCCTCGCGCGTCACAGAGCGTTGCCGTTCGCCTGCCTGCTTGTCGATCACCCAGTGTTCCAGCGCTGCCTCAGGCTGTCATTGACCGCATAAGGAATGGTGAGTTTGTTAACTTTGATCATTTGTTACCTTCCTCAGTGGTCTCGACGGAGGAATATACATTTCAGTTCTCAGGGGGTTCTTCTCCATTGGTGTCTCTGGTGCCGCGTCAGTCGGGTCGACCATGGGTTTCTGATTTTTCCTCGTGGATGGTGGCTTGGAACAATTTTATTCGTTGTTGTGGCCACTTCTTTCCTGATCGTGTTTGCGAGTTGCTGTAGTATCAGGCCATCATCTGTGATTTCGCCACCCAATTTAATTTTCAAGCTTGTGGCGCTTACGATAGGTTTTTCCGTTTCCAATGGCGTACAATGCTTCTTTGTCATGGAATCGTATTGATGATGACCTGTACAATCGACATCTGAGGGGTGCCCCTGCGCTTGTTGTCTGTTTTGCGTGTAGGGGTGTTGGGCACATGGCATCTGGCTGTCCATTGCGGTTGTCTCAGATCACTAGTTCTAATTCAGGCTCCATCTTACCTAGTGGCAACGGGCCCTTTCGTGCCCCCCAGAACTCACAGTCTGTCAGACCCCCAGGGTCGGAATCCTTTTCTCAGTCTAGATCCTGTCGGTTTTATAACGCAGATGGGCATTGCACCAACACCAGGTGTCGTTTCATGCATCGCTGTCGGATCTGTTCAGGTCCCCATCCAGCCTCGCAATGCACCAGCGGGCATAGTTTTTCATCCTAATGTGTTGCATTCCTCAGTTGTTTCTTTAGTTAATATTTCCAGATTGGAATTGGCTTTGCAGGATCATCCTGATAGAGCCATGGTGTCCTTTGTTTTGGAGGGTCTTCGTTACGGTTTTGATATTGGATTTTCTGGCCCTATTTTATCTACTAGACCTAAGAATTTATTGTCGGCTCGGAATAATCCTTTACCGGTTTGGGAGGCCTTAGCAAGAGAGGTCAATAGAGGTCATACGGCAGGCCCCTTTTTGTCTCCACCATTGGAGCCTCTCCATTGTTCCCCCCTTGGTGCAGTCCCTAAGAAAGACAGGACTTTTAGGATTATTTTGGATTTGTCATCGCCTAAGGGCACTTCAGTCAATGAAGGTATCGATAAGTCAGATTTTTCGGTTAAGTATTCTAGTTTTGATGACGCTATACTTATGATTTCTCAGTTAGGTTCAGGTTGTTATTTGGCTAAATTGGATATTAAACATGCTTTTCGTTTGTGTCCCGTTCGTCCTGCTCAGTGGGGCCTGTTAGGTTACTGGTGGGAAGGTCATTATTTTGTTGACACTCGCTTGCCTTTTGGGAGTTGTTCGTCTCCGTTCATTTTCAATCAATTCGCGGAATTACTATGTTGGATTTTTATTTTCGTTGGTGGCATTCAACATATGATGCATTATCTTGATGATTTTCTAGTTTGTGGCTTGACGGAGCGCCAAGTGGCAGAGGACATGGCTGTTATGCAGTCGATATGTTCGGAACTGGGCGTTCCTTTAGCTACAGACAAAACAGTCGGCCCAACCCAAGTGCTTACATATCTGGGAATTGAAGTTGACGTCTCCGCCAGTACCCAGGGGCTAATACAGGATTTGAATTTGGGCGGCGCAAGCCGCAACTTGAGCCTGACTCGCGGTGCAGCTGGGGGGTCAGGGGGAAAAATTTTGGATTTGAGGGCCTAAAATGGTTGAAAATGCTTTGTATTTTAAGATATTATACATCCTTTTAGTCCCTTTTTCTTTTCTTTTCGTTTTTTGCTATTTTTTCCCTGTCGTGACAGACAAATATTCCTTCGAAATTCAAACACGAGAATCGGTGAGTTTTTAGCTTTTACCATTTTATATACTTGTTGTGTATATTTTACAGAACCATATCAAGATTATCCGGGAAAGAAATTAGTCAGTATTTTTTTCTTTCAAGCCTCAACCTCGAACACGGATAGTTGACATACGAAATATTTACAAGTCGAGACGCCGAAAAAAGTTGAACTGCTTGCATCAGAACGACGAAAAAAACTCTTTATGTTCTTTGTGTGAACTTGAAATGAAGCTGTGTTTCTATCTTTGTTGCATGTTTTGTAAGTCTTCGATTTTTTTGTTATGGCTATTGCCAGTAGTTTTTGTTCGACCCATTGGCGATACGATTAGAAACTTACAAGACTGTTCAAATTTTTCTTATTTCAGTTTTTATATCGATATGGTGCCTGTCGAATAATTCTTATTTTAGTATTCCGTACCTAAAGGCCGTTCTTCACGTCAAGAAATCTTTCGATCAATGAAGCTATTGCATTGTTGAAAGTGACGTGAACTAAAAACTATTTTACAAGTAAAGAAAGGGCTTTACGATGTAACAAAACTAGCAGACACGTGTTCGATGCTTTTATGTAAAACGTTTAACAAAATGAATCTGCAGGTACATAAATGCTTTTGCAGCTGTTTTTTCAAATAAAATTATTTTTGAGATCTCGATTTTATATTTTTATACTCAAACGAAACAACTTTGCTAGAAAAGAAGAAGTTTTATTGATGTTTTTTATGCAGAATTTCACGTGAATTAATATCAAATCAATTTGATTTTTTTTTGTTTCAGCAACAAAAACTTTAAGGAAAAAAAGTTGCAAAATAAAGAAATTTAACGGGGGACACAGTTAAACATTTTCATGCGATTGCAACAAATCACTGTTTTTGTGGCAATCGCATGAAATTTGTTTCCGTGTCCCCGAAGCTTACTTGGATAAATCATAAATCAGGTTAAAATTGTCTGCGTGCTAGAAATCACAGTCCTAAACCATACGAACGTAAACAATTCGAAACGATGACACGGCCATGCGAGAGGGCTCAACAGGCTGCCAAGAGCTGGCAGTTACAGTGGTTAGGTTTATCTTTTTGCTTGTCAAGATTACTAACAATCAAATTAATGTGACCGTGGAGAGTAAAGAAATTTTTATTAAAATTTGGGCGCCGATTTTTTTGCGCCCAAAAGCGCTTTGCGCTGTCAATTTCGGCCTGTATTAGCCCCTGGTACCATTCAATTACCTGTAGATAAGTTTGAGGACCTTCACACCATGTTAATTGGATGGAGGAGCCGATGCAAATGTACTAAACGGGAGTTACTGTCTTTAATTGGTTCTTTATCATTTGCAGCCAAAGTTGTTAAGCCAGGTAGAATTTTCTTACGTAGGCTGATTGACTTATCTACTTCGGTGTCATCGCTTAGTCACCATATTTATTTAAATGCGGAAGCTCGGGCTGATATACAGTGGTGGATCGTTTTTTGCCGTCTTGGAATGGTGTTTGCCTTTTTCAATCGGAGCCTATTACTTCAGTGGCCATGTCCTTATACACTGATGCTTCAGGGAATGGTTTCGGAGGCTATTGGGGTTCCCATTGGTTTAGTGAGACTTGGCCTCTTCACTTTCTCAGGTATCACATTAATGTCCAGGAACTCTTTGCCATTGTCGCAGCAGTTGTTACTTGGGGTTCCCAAAGGCAGAATTCACAGATTGTCATCTTTACAGACAATTTAGTCATCGTTCACGTTTGGAGGTTCGGTTCTTGCAGGGATCCGGTCATTATGACGCTTGTTAGGTTTTTGTTTTTGTGTTCAGCTCGTTTGAATGTTAATATTTTATTGCAGCATGTACCAGGTCATTTTAATGCTGCAGCTGACTTTCTTTCTCGTTCTCAGGTGAGGCGTTTTCGAGCAGTGTGCCCAAGGCGGATACTCAGCCTACAACAGTCAATCCTCTGGTGTGGTCGATCCTACCGGTTCAGTAGTCTTTTATCAGTCACACGCTTTGGCGCCATCAACAATGTCCACTATAACACTGCTTTACGGAATCACCAGCGTTTTTGCTATAGCAATGGTCTCTCACTATTCCCAGTTCAAGAGGATGGTCTGATCTTCTTTGTATCATCTCTGGGCTCTCGGTTGTCATTCGCCCACTATTCGTACTTATTTGGCTGGCATTCAGTTTCATTCAGTTATGTCGGGTTTTCCTTGCCAACTGTCAGTATTTTCAAGACTATTCTATACACTTAGGGGGATTAGACGAGTTCAGGGTCCAGATTATTCTAGGCCGCCGCGTCACCCTATTACTTTTCGTCACCTTTGCATCATTCATGCTCGGTTACAGTTGTTGCAGTATTCTGTGTTCGACCGTCGCTTGCTCAAGGTGGCTTCAGCGTTGGCTTTTTTCGGACTGCTACGATGCTCTGAATTTACGTGCACTTCGCTGGTTATGTATGATCCGAATCATACGTTATTGGTATCTGACGTTTCGTTCAATGTCGATCAATCAATCATGGCTATTCACCTGCGTGCATCCAAAACTGACCCGTTTCGTGCTGGGTCTGTCGTTAGGATTGGTGCTACCAACAACATTGTTTGTCCAGTTCGCTGTATGTTGGATTTCTTGAGTTTACACTATGATCGTCGTTTGCCATTATATACACTTCAAAATGGACGTTTTCTCACACGTAATGACATCGTTACTCTCCTTTCAAGATGTTTGCCTGACGTACCCGGTGTAAATACTCATTCGTTCAGGATTGGTTCCGGATAGTGTGATACAAATTTTAGGGCGATGGTCCAGCGATGCTTACCGTCGTTACTTGCGTTTTTCCGATGATTCTATTCGTTCCTTATCACAACAGTTATGTTTGTCTGGTTCTTTGACATCTGTTTGGAATTCTGATTTGGCAGCCTCGGTCAATTTATAGCGTTTGGGGGAATTTGGGGGTGCATTGTTCTGCTGTCCTTGTTGACAGTTCAGTATTTATACTTAAGAAACCGTCCTTGTGGATGGTTTGTGAATAGATCTAGATTTTGTCAATTTGCCTTTGTTGGCAAGAACTGTCTTTGTTGACAGCCATATCAGATTAGGCGCTGTCCTTGTTGACAGCTAATTGTTCTCAATAATTGTCCTTGTTGACAGCCAATCAATTTAGAGCTTGTCCTTGTTGACAGCCGATAACATTAATATGCTGTTCTTGTTGACAGTCAATCAAATTAAGAAACTGTCCTTGTTGACAGTTTGTGTCAGGTACAATCACGCACCCTCGGATATCCCTCAACTGCCAACACATGTCTTTTGATTACCCGTTGACGCCCCTGACCGGTTAATCACACGTGTAGATACTCTTTAAAAACATGCTCAACATTCTTGCTGAATTGACAACAAATTACTATAGGTGTATTAAGTGATAATTTGTTGTTGCTAGGGAGAAGGACCACCATTGCTAAGGTAATTTTGAAATTTCCTTCGTTATACAAATTCCTTTGTTCACCTAACGAAAAAATATGGAAACATAAGTGGTACCAGTAGGACTCATTTTCGTGCTATTCAATGAAATTAAAAAGCATCTTAGTTTCCAGCTCCCTTAAAATATGATTTATCTTGACTAATGACCGGTGTCTGCTCAATTACAGACACGATGTTTCCCAGTGAAAATGTTTCTGATTGGTCAATTTCGCCAGGGTAGACTTGCTCGAGTCGGCGAAGCATGTGGCGTATTTTTCTTTCTACATAAGTTCCTGTAAAAGAAATTCTTTTAAAAAAGCATACGTTGCACAGCTACGCATGTATAATTCTTTTGTCTTTCTGGTGTTTTATGTTTAGATCCTACTTACATTAACTAATCATTTTAACATTTATGCAAAGTTGCTGCTACCGTTTTGCGCCATCTGGCTCTTGTTTCGTTTAATTACTCTGTTTATTTTATCAGTATCAGATCGGAAGAATATCTGCATAAATGAATAAACAAACGGTCACAACGCAGAAATCATAATACTAATGAGTATATTCAACAGCAGGGTAGAAGTACAAGATATAATAACTTCTGTGATGGAGAGTGTTGCGAGGAGAAAATTAGCGCAATGTGTTGGTCGGAGCAAAGTCAGATTTTACCGGCATGTCGATAAAAAAATAGATGTTTACATTATGAATCTGTTTAAAACTTCAAGAACTGCATGTGGGTAAATGGAGAAATGTTTCAAAAGTCAGTAAATTTGGTTCGGTCGTTTTAAAAAATCTGCATTTATTTTGACCGACCAAGGCTCACAAACGTTCGGCATTAACCGATGACCGACCGTTATTTGCAACACTGACTTTGCTGATAAAAATATGGCTTTCACATTTGCATTGACGAATTTTGCAGCATTATAAAAGTTAGCAGTAAGGGGAGCAGGCACTCTACATGTATTATTTTACTTTGTAAATTGTTTTTCTCATTAGAAATATATACCATAAAAGTGCAAAATATGCTAATGGCATCATGTCTATTTGTAATATATATATATTTGTTTCATATGGTCTATTACCCAATATATTGACATAGAGAAGCAAATTCATTATTTAAAGTATATGCAGTGGACTCTCAATATAACAAACCAAAGTCCATTCCCTTTGGATTTTGCCTTAAAGGAGTAGTCCAGCCAAAAAAAGTTTTTTTGGAAATGTCATTTTCGTGATAAGGAAGTCTGATTATGTAGGAAATAATATTTTTTTTCATGCTTACAATTGTTTTTCAGTTTTAAATAACCTTTTTTAAATGTACCGAAAACAGCTGTTACCAATCTGTGACGTCACTTATGTTCTCGTAGTTGTTTTTTTATGAAAAAGATAGAAGTTAGTGAAAAGTAAATTTAAAAAGTGATTAGATATTAAAAATTAAGGAAAACGTAAACGAAACGCTTTAATAATTCAAAACCAAATCATAGTAAAAATGTAAGTTTTTACAAGCTACCACGAGACGATAAGTTATTGAAGAAGATATGGATCGCCAAAATCAAAAGGAATAACTTACCTAAAGATGCTAGACTTTACCATCTACATTTTGAAGAAGATTGTTTTCAAAAATATTTACAAGTAAGTCAGGTTTTAACATGAACCACTATGAAATTCCTAGCACTAAGCATTTAAAATAATCGTTTGATTATTATGCATCGTAGTAAAATGTACCAAGGTATTGAGATATTGATTTCGCTGAAGTAAAATTTTATTTTATTGTCAAGAACGAACTTTTGGGAATACCAGCAAGACGATTGCTTAAACCAGATGCCATCCCGACAACAAAGGCAACCAACAATTGAAAAGACATTTTGTAAGTGAGAGGAGAGAAGTTGTGACAACAAAGAAACAAAACATTGCTAAGGCTATCTTGAGCAAAGGACAATTTGAGGAACTAGGTACTGCATGTTCAACTACAGTGGATCTCGTCATGGTCCAAAAGATGCCGAGACCCAAACTGAGACCCAGACCCTCGAAACAGCTGAAATGGGTATTCAAGTTAACCTTTTGCCCGACACTGTTGTTGATTCTGAAAACAACCAGGATTTTCCTCATAATATAATAGAAAGCTCGTCAGATGAAGAGGATGTCGATCTTGATAGTAGTTTCCGCACCACAGATTCTGATGAGTTTGATGTTGAAAATGATTCCCATTTCACAAAAGGGGTTATGTTTATTGTATATTGGTCTGCCTTGATTCAGTTGCTCAATCACTGTCTTTGCTGCTCATCGTCTGCAATAGTTAATAACTCTCCTGTTACCTTTTCCAAGGTTTTGGTAAATCCACTATGTGGATTGTCTATATGCAGCGTTACTGTATGAACGGTTGGTAATCTTCTTCTCAAGATGGTCTCCCATGAGAACATGTAAGCCAACCAAAACATTTTGTGAAACTGTTTTTGAATTCCTCACTGTCACTAACACAAGCTCAATATATCTTCAAACTTATGTTCGCTGATAGCTGCAACTTCTTGGCAACATAAACAGTCTATGTTTTGGGATTCCATTTGACAGTTTTGACAAATACACCAATCTTTATTTCTCAAGTGACCTGTGCAACTGCCAACAGTGGTGGTAGAAACTGGTTCTTCATCGTCAGATTCATCATAATCATCAATTTCAATTTCAACCTCTGGCTCAAACTGATATGGTTTTAAGTCACAGCTACAGCACATTTCTTAAAATTGCCACACTAGGTGGTTGCACTAGGTTGCAGTGTTGTGTCCTACACTTTGTACTTAAATACTTAAGCTTACACAAAGGTATTCAAGACTGGAAATACATGTTTTTTCAATTAATTCTTAGCAACAAATTAAGCAACATTGCTACTTAGGTCTGACCTTGGTTCCTTATAAAAAAAAAAACGTGTAATTTAAGCAATATTTTCTTTGACAATTTTTTAAACTAACTACTTTATGATTTTTATCTCTTGAATAAAAAAGCAGGAGGACAGCCATGATATTTCTATAGATCTGTAAAATCCCATTTTTAATCAGCAATATTTAAACAAAGAAAAAAAATTATTGCGTCATACTAAATCAAATACGCTTAATCAAATTAAATTCAAAAATAAATATGTAATTTTTGGCCGGACTACTCCTTTAAGAAACTCTTATTAATCCTTTCTATTATAAGGAACCCCTGTTATAGCGAACTCTCGATTTAACAAACCAAATTTTTTGTCCCTCAAACCCACAATACTTCGATATAACGAACTCAATGTAATAAATGCTTCAAAAATAACAAAAAGATCTTCGTGTAGATTGAACTTTATAATTTAGAATAAATTAAACACATGGAATGTCATTCAAATGGAACAATTTGGATCGAAGCATTCGAATCTTAAATCTACAATCTGCAAAGCCATAGTCAAAAGAAAAAAACGCATTTCTTTCTTTTGTTTATGCTAAAGCGTATACGAGCAGTGAATCGAGATGAAAAGGGTAAATATCTCCATAACAGAAAATTATAAAGCCCTACAGAACTTGCAGAGGGCAAAAGTACAAACAAGAGCATTTCAGAGGAATATGGCGTAAAGAAAAATACTGTTTCGACTTGGTAGCAAACAAGAGGAAAATCACAGAAGCTTATGAATCATGCCAAGTAAATTCAGGCAGAAAAAAAAATGAAAAAGAGTGACAATAAAGATTTTGATGAAGCTGTTTTTTTATGGTTCAAAAATGCGCGCTCGAATCATATCCCTGTTAACAGGATCATTATCAAAGAAAAAGTGATCTCACTTTCCATAAGCCTAGATCTAGCTGATTTTAAGGCTTCCAATGGCTGGCTAGACAAATGGAAGCAAAGACATAATATAACTTTCAAAGCTGTTTTCAGAACTGAAAAATTATTTCATAAGTTATCATTTTACTTTTGAACGGGGTCCTAGTTGTAATTACGAAATTAAAGCATTTTTGTTTGAAAGATTTAAACTATTCAGGCAAAGTTTTCCAATTTTTTCTCACCTTTCAATATAACGAACTCTGGATATAACAACCTTTTCTCATTTCCCCTTGGAGGCTTGTTAAAACGAGAGTCTACTGTATATACATTATTGCAAACTTAGATGAAACTTGTAAACAATGTGTATTACATGAACTTTTAAAGGAATACTTGCATCCAAAAATGATACTTCTAGAGATGATAGAACGCATTAAGTTTTTTAAATAGTCTTTCTACAGTTTGTGGAAATTCTGTTTCCTTCGGTAGATATTTCAATTTAAAATCATCAAATTATGCAACCACATTATAATTGTGATGTTATAAGATAGTATTTTGTTGATCTGTGTAACTTCTTGGTTAGACCTTTAACCAACTTAATATTTCATTCATTCTTCTATCAATCAACTCAAAGTAGAAGACCTTATTCCTTAGTAAATTACAAAGATCTTATTATAATAATTGTGTAGTGTGCATACCACTTTTATTTTAGAGAAATTTAGTTTTAATTTACGGTCAAGTTCCTCTAATGACCGCGTAAAGCCACGTAGAGGCGAGGGACACTTTTTTCACGATTAGTATAAAAGCACGTGGCATTTGACATCAGTTATTTTTATGATCACGGGGAATCATTGCATTGCATCTCCAATGGAACGCGACGTTTTTGGGGAAATATCTCAAGAAACAACAGTGATAACTGACATTTTTTGGGTTCGGCGATACAGGCAATGGGGTGACGCAACATTTGGGCCTAAATTTTATTTGGTACTGCGGCAATGATGTCATCAAAATCTTTGATTGGAGATATCTCTGCAACAGTTGGTCGTAGCAAAACAATCCCATACACTTTTTTGATCAGTCTTTCAAGCTCTACTACAACATGCGTACTGTCCCTTTTCAAGATTCGGTGATTCAATTTTCGGGGACGGGGCACGCATACGGAAAGAAGAGAAATTGCACATTGTTTTCGAAGTTAAGCTCGGTAAAAATTTTTACCCGGGTCACTGGTGTAATATTAAACTAAACTTATTGTGATGGAAAATGTTACCTACTTTCTCATTATGGTCCAAGTCTCCTGATTCTTACCAGAGTCTCCCAATTTAAGTATTAAACTCACCATCTCCCGATTCTTAAAGAAAGCTCCCGAATCCTAGAAAGTTGCTAAATTTGTTTTCTTATTTTGTTTTTCACAGTGTCTTCATTACTCCATCATGATTTTGATACCAGAAAGGCAACGTATATTTATGTTGTCTAGATGTAAAATGGCATGCTAGTCTTGCCCATCATGAGGCATTATATTGTATATATGTTTCTGATTTCCTTGTCGTGCCGTTCCTGCCTGGGGATGAGAATCCCATTCATTTAGACTTGTTCACATCACCCTAACTAGTCTCGGTCCCTCAATGCTTTGTCCTTCAAGATTCGCTGATCCAGTCTATAGTGACGTGAAGTTTTGCATTTTCGTATTTCAACTTGCGTGAAAATTGCAAAAAGAATAGTGGCGTGGGTGAACAAAATATAACTAAAAACAACAAAACTACAAAATTATCTTCAGTATTATTCTCTGTAAAGGCTAATTTTAAGCCAAAGAGCAGCTCGTTTGAGAGTGAAAGGGGCTCACAGCACACCCAAACCCCCAGCTGATTTTGGTTAAGTCTCCCGATTTTTAGACATTTGCACTTGGACAGTATGCTTTCTTATTACATCATAAATATATATTGCATAGATTAAATATATCATTAAAATAAAATCTAAAAAACAACCTTTTGAGTTCTGTTATATTTTTGAATACCATTTTGGACGTAGGAATCCCTAACATATATTGAGCCTCCTGTAGCATACTTGCTGTAACTATATATGGGACAGTGGAGAAAGTTGAAGCGTTCACTAGGTTACACAGAAGATTCATGTCTGAGTCTTATTTTGATATAATAAGGGATATACCTCATGCTAGACAAACAATGACTAGATTAGTACCCCCACAATGTTCCTTAAGCAATCTCCAATTGATAAGGGTTATGGCACAAATGATATTATATGCCTCTAAATAAACAGTCATATTATTAAAATGGACAAGGTTTCCAAAAGAGGTCTCACCACTGAAAGAAACATAAATTGTTCGTTTGTTTATAGGCTTTAAAGTTGCTGGGTGTTTTTCGGAAAAGGTATACTTTGTGTTTGCTACTCCTTAATTGCTTACAAGAGCCAAACAACCTTGCTTTTGTTTGGTTTCTTATAGTTTCCAATATTTGAAGCAGAACCTGGCAAATATTTGTTCAATCCAAACTCAGCTGTTAGGTAAACTTATTTGTTTGCTTGTTACAATATCATCTATGTTCATTATGAGCTTTATATTTAAATATTATAAACAACTTTTCTTTCCACTAAATAGCTTATTAACAACTATTATGGCAAACAGGATAATTACAATCATAATCGACTGACATATTTATTCCATCTTTAATGTTATATCATTCTTCTTTTAAAGAGGCGATTATGCCATCATTTATTGTCTGCAAAAATACAGCATTAATTTATTATATAACTAACAACTTACTGTTTAAGGCGTGAGGAAGGGAAACTTTCATGAAAATTTTGCTTTTTCTTTTTTTTCACTAAACCGATGTAAGATCTGAACTTTCAAATGGTGCAGTTGTTTTTTGGTAAAATAAATTGGAAACTTGTTTTTTTTTCATTAAAACAGTTAAAACGTTCCTTTTCCTGTTTATCACTTCATTAATCATGTATCAATAAACAAAGCATACGATCAAATAAAAATGAATGAACATAAACAGCAGATGTCATTCATTTTAAAGCGAGCGATCAAAATACCAGTATACGTTGCCATAGTGATTATATATTCTGCATGTTAAGTTGTAAATTCTATAAAAACTTTAAAACACTTTTTCGCCATGTTCATTTTTAAGAAAGTGACTGTAAGGTGGAAATCTAGCAATAATTCAAGCTGAATAAATGATCTAAAAACGTTTTTTTATTTTTTTCGTAAAAATGAACAGAACTTGAGTTATGATGTTAACTTTGATAAAAATATAGAAAAAAATATGCTGTAAAAAAGAAGTGAAAATATCTTCAAAAATACACAATTTTAGGAAAAAAGAAAAAAACCGTTTTTAGATTGACATGTTATGATTTGAAAACGCCAAAAAGTATAAGTGTAGCTTCAGCCGTTTTGACAATGAAGCTTCAAATATAAAATACACACCCCTTTGTTATTAGCCTCAAAAACCTGAAATTATTATTTTTTCAAAATAATGTTGATATTTTCTGATAGAGCATATTCATGACTTTCTAAAAATATATACTTTAATACCGAAATAAACAATTTTTGCACTGAAATTAAGGATATAGAAAATCATGCTTTTTCCGTTACTCATGCCTTAAGAGATTAACAGGTCTTTTTTATTGTTTGTACTATCATCTAACAATAAATAACAACGATAAGTCTCTAATAAGTTCCAAAAAATATTTAATCTAAAACCTTTTTTATTGTCCACATCAATGTTTTTCTATTTTCTATTCTAATTTATTGTTATTGGTTATATAGGTATGTCTTTGCTGCTACTGACAAAGAATCCAACTTATTTTCAAATACTGAAGTGGACGAATTGTCTGAATGGGCTTCCACTAAACTCACTGTTAGTTCATTACCATTGTCATTATAAAGAATAGTTCTAAAATTACATGGTATCTGTAAATATTGTATTCAGATCATATTAGTAATAAATTTTTTTATTGCAACCTTGGATTACTCAAAAAGTAATTGTAAAAATGTTATTCCATCCAAAACAATGATGTGTGATTAGGCTCTGTTTTTCTTATACATCAAGCACTGTATTTTTTAGATTTCTACGTAAACAAAGAAATCCAATACAACCATTCATCATTTTTTTCTTCTTCTTCGTTTTCACTGTTCAAACTTAACATGAAACACCTAACTTACCAAAATGCCAATTATGTAATAATAGCACTCCATAAAAACTTTTGCCGTGTAAAAACAAAAAAGTGTTTTAAAAGGTGTTTTTTGCTAAATAGCAACTGTTCAGCTAATGCTGCTAATATCCTTGTACCTGTATAAGGAGGTTTTTATAAGGTTTCCTTTAATTATTGAAATTTTAATTATTTTAGTCATTTTGACATTATTTTATTTTCAGCCATTGACACTACCAATACTCTATGCAGCTTTGTCTGAAAAGAAAGAAAACATACCTTATGAATCAATTGATAGCGTAATAGGAACACTGAATACCATTCTTGATACACAAGAGAACTTGCTAGGAGTAAGGATTTCTTTTTTTAATAGATGTTTCTACAAAATATCCGAAATATAATTTGGCAAGCTTCAAAGATTTATGTTGTCAGTCAATTATGTATTCATTCTGTTTACTGTATCTTCCATGATGGCATTTTAGGAAAATATATCTCCTGTTGATGTTGTCATCTGGACAAACTTGTATGGTGTGTTTCAAATAAGTCCAGTGAAAGGTCAGAAACTACAAGCATCAGTCACATTTTAAATAATCTACGTACAACAGGTTTGCAATTGTTTTCAATTTTGTTATTGACTTTTAGAGCTGTATTCGAAATATGAGTCGGTAGCACAATGGTTTGACCGCTTGTCATCATTGTCAGCTTTTCAAAAAGCTGTCAAGGACATCACTCAATCAAAGGGTGTCCATGCATTTAAGGTTTGCATAAATTGACACTAGTAATTATGTTTTTGATACTTCACTGACTGTGCAGGTGATAAATACACTAAAGTTTTTAAGGCTTCCCTTGAAGGTTACATGGCATCATGCACAAGATCGGTAAAGAACAGTGGTATGTATAAAATTTGTTTTCTTTCAGTATAGAAATTATCATCATTATTGATCTAAATCTTGGTTTTCTTCTCAGGTAAATCTGAGTCTCCAACAGAATCCCAGGTATTTACTTTGTAAATAAATTAATTGTTTCCCACAACAGAAAACCCACCATTTTTCATCAGAATGTAATGTTTGAATTTGATGAGTTGTTTATACTACTTTGTAGGAATCAGGACCTAGCAAGAAAGACATAGAAATGGCTGAAAGACAATGGTCAAAGGGAAAAAGTGAACTCCCTAAACCAAAAAACAGTGCTCACCCAATGTAAGATTGACTCAATTGATTATTGATTATTGACACAGCTGCAGCAATTCTGAATATTAGATAATTTTCATATAGATTGCCAAAGAATAATGAAAAAAATATTTTGATTTCGTCAGCATTACCTTATGTCAATAATGTACCACATCTTGGTAACATCATTGGTTGTGTCCTGAGTGGTGATGTATATGCAAGGTATGTTGTTTGATATCCACCCATAAACAGATATGCGTACAATCATCTTCAACTTTTATGAATTAAAATGCAGCAGATTTCGACAACAAGACAGTGGTATTTTGTTAAGACGATGACAAAGCCCTATAATAATTAATAGTCAGCTGCCTAAAGCCGCTGACAAATGAAAACGAAAAGCCATTAATTGACCTGATATCGTTATAGCGTTATATCATCTCAAATGATTCGGTTTGGTTTTTTATAGGTACTGTAGATTACGTAACTACAATGTTTTATATGTTTCTGGAACGGATGAATATGGTACTGCAACTGAGACAAAGGTAATGCAGAATCATAAATACATACTTCCGAAATTTATCATATTTTTGAATATTTTTTAAAATTGATCTTAAAATGTTTGATATGACACTCCCAAATGATATCAAGAAACATGGAAGAGATTAAAAAGTTACTCTTTTGTATTTTGTAATTCTTTGTAGTTTTTTTTAGAAATATGACATTTAATTTATTTTGATTAGATAGCAGCTAGCATTTTTCATTACAAATACTTCTGCTATTATTCAATTTCCACGCGCTATACGTAGGAAATTGTTTGGTTTACACATTCTATCTTCTATCTAACTGTCTATGTAACAGTTTTTCGTCGTTTTCGGAAAGTCCGTTCGGATTTCGGATTGTTTGTTTCTTCAGAATAGTTAATGACTAACCCAAAACTCTATGCTAAATGTTATTTGATGTTATATATACAAAAGGACTTTAGGACATCCGTGATGGAGTTTTAGTCAAACCTGTCAATTATGTTGACAGGTTTGACTAAAATTGGACAATTTAGGCCAAATTTGGACCAAATTTCGAAAATTCTCCAATTTTTTTTTTTTTTTTTTTTTTTTTTTAATTAGTCGCTCAATACAAGGTTTAAAACCACTAATGTGTATTGAGGCACCAGGAGTAAAGGTGACGATGGACATTACATATAAAGTGTTGAAGATTATAATGAGAAGGAAAAACAGACTGGGGTAAAGAATTCCAGAGAGTGGAGGAGCGAGAAATGAAACTTTGTTGGTAAAAATGTTTTGATGATTTTGGGATGCTGACAGTGTGATTTAGAGAATCAGAGGGTGCACCACCCCAGATATGGCAACAATACTCAATACAAGGTCGAATAGTAGATTTATAGAGGTAAAGAATGGCATCAGCGCTGAGGTATGCTCTTGCACGAAGAAGGGAGCCCACCTTCATCGAGGCTGACTAAACGATTGCCTCAATGTAGGAGGGCCAGGAGAAGTCCTGTGAAAAAGTGATGCTGAGACGAGACGAAAGGAGTTGTTTTCTTCCAACTGGGTGCCATTCATGGAAACTGACGGTAAAAAGGGATCTTTAGTATGATTTACAGATAGAAGTTTGGTTTTTGTGGAATTGAATGTGACCAGCCATTTCTCTCCCCACTCAACTATAGATTGCAGATCAAACTCAATTTCGCCTGCCATTTCTACCTGGCTGAACAAATCTGATTTTGGAATACAGGAATAGATGGTTGAATCATCAGCATAGATGGCAAGCTTGGAAATAATGTCATCAGGCAGATCATTGATGAAAAGAAGAAAAAGGGTTGGCCCAAAGACAGAACTCCTGCATTGATGGAATGTGTCAATGATGATCGCCCATCTAAAACAGTCTTAAGCCTACGATTACCAAGGAAGGAACGAATGATCTCATAAAGGAGACCCTTAACTCCATATGCAGCAAGCTTTTTCAAAAGACCAGTATGCCATACTTTATCAAATCCTGATTATCAAATGCCTTGGAGCAACAGCTCTTGCCTCCCCAGATTTATCTAATGCAGTGTAGATTCTATCAGTTATCACTGTAAGGAGGTCAGCAGTTGAGCGTTGGGAGCGAAAGCCATATTGAGAATCTGAGAAGAGGTTATTAGATTCAAGGTGATTAACAAGAGCATTATTGGTAAAGGCCTCAAAAAGATTGGAAAGACTGGAATTACAAACTTCCAAGATGAAGGAAAGCAAGATACAGCTATGCACTTGTTATATAGACGAGAAAGTATAGGAGATAATTCAGGTGCACACTTTTGAAACAGAATGACAGAAATTCCTTAGAAGAGCCTTAGAAGCATCAAGATTTGAAATGATGGAAGATATTTTAGCTGGTGTGATAAAGCAGCTATCCAGTACTTTATTAGTCCTCAAGGGAAATTCCGGAACAGCATGGCCAGAGTCATCAAGAGTAGAGTTAGTACTGAAAATATTAGAGAAGAGTTCAGCTTTATCCTTAGATGATGATAAAACCTCTGGACCATTGAAAATGGGAGGAATGGATGACCTTTTATTGTTGGTGACACTTTTAATGATGCGCCAAAAATCTAGAGAGCCAATTTTTTGTGAAGAGATACAATTACGAGTTTCTTGTTGATATGTAGACTTTGCATTATTAATGACAGATTTGCAGTGATTTCGTGCTTGGTTGAAAAGAACCTTATTATGAGAAGACTTCTCACGTTGATATTGATGAAAGTAAAGATTTCTGTGAGCAATTGCTGCAGCACAAGCAGGTGAGAACCAGGGAGGGGAGTGAGGTTTAACACGAAATTTTCTACTGGGGATAAATGCTTCAATACCAGATGTAAGCCAAGATGTAACTTCCTCTGCACATTTTTCAGCTGGATTTGAAAACACATTGAACCAGGGGACATCGCGAAGAAAGTCTCGAAAATGATCCCATTCACCACGTTCATAACTGAAGATAGTGCGATGAAAAGGAGATTCAGAAGCAGCTTTGCAATTAAGAGATGTTAAGACAGAAGCTACGCCATGGTCAGAGTTGCCAAGAGGAGCTTCACTAGATGCTTTACAGATATCAGGATTTGATATTAAAAAGAGATCAAGTAGAGATGGAGATTAATCATCACGATCAGGAAAGCGAGTAGGGAAGTCAATGATTTGGTGAAGAGATTGAGAAATTTAGAGTATGAATTCCTGAGTGAGAGATTCCATTTGAGAATTTGAGCCATTTTTCATGATGAACATTGAAGTCACCA
Organism: Turritopsis dohrnii; assembly: GCA_027922465.2. Lineage (NCBI taxonomy): Eukaryota > Metazoa > Cnidaria > Hydrozoa > Anthoathecata > Oceaniidae > Turritopsis > Turritopsis dohrnii. The sequence continues at coordinate 104,780 of BQMF02000153.1, read as the reverse complement.
AAAACAAATATATTGGCACTGTGATGAATTGATAGGGCCTTGTCAATACTTTCAGATATAGAGTCTATAACAGAACAGTCTTGGGATGATGGAGATCGATAAAGAAAGAACAGATAGCTTGTTGAATGGAGCAACAAAAGACGAAAGCACATGTATGGCAAATCAGGATCCTCCAGATCACTCACACGAGTTATAGGTAAATTGTCTCGAAGGTATACACCAAGGCCATGCATGTGGGTTTTAGAGTCCTTACGACGTAGAGGAAGATAACCTTGAAGGAGAAAATCATTTTCTGTGTCAATATTGGAATTCAGATTAGTCTCCGAAATTGCAAGGATGTCAGGAGAGTTGTTAGAAATGAAAGCATGAATGTGAGAGAAATTTGTACGAAAACCACGGACATTTGTGAAAGATATGTTCAGTGGGGCCGGGTTAATCGAATTGGGTTTTGAAGCTGGTTTTTTTGTGTTTTTTCTTTGATTAACCATTTCATAAGGGAAGTTTAGAAGGAGTTTAAATAAAAGGAACAAACATAACATGTACTTGCAAAAAGTCTGATTGTGTCAATACTGTTGGTTCATCAATAAACCTTCTGCCGTAACAGAGGGCTCAGGGTGTGGCCTCGACAAAGCACACCAGACACATTTGCTGGGAAACCCTCCATGCGCGACATGGCACAACAAATGTCCTGATATTTTACAGCTGCTGATGGAACAGCCTCTTTTAAGCGCTACCAAAAAAGTTCGGGTTCCTGAGTAATTGAGTTTTTGAGTTGTACCCTCACCAAGAGATGACTTACCAGAGTTTCGACACAACAGCGACAGTTCACAAGCAGACAAAGAGCACATACAACAACTAAACAAACAGAACAAGATGCCCTTACGGGCAGAAGGATTTCTGCAAAATCAGCTGAAGTATGAAAATGGAAGACTAACAATAACATTCTTGAAACTTGAAAGATTTTGAATGATTGAACAATACAATGCAACATTGACTGCTGCTCAGTGTAGACTGCACACAGCAGATGGGGATTGTGACACACAAATTAAAATGAGCTTTGTTATTGAAATTTTGAAGTTAAATATGTTCAAACAGCTGGCCAAAGGTGTGCTACCAGTAAAAATTTTCATGAATAAATGATTTGAAATTATATGTTGACTCTTTTGAATGTTTGAATGAGAGTGAGAAATGTTAAAAGTACTCTTTATTATAATTACATAAACAATACACAAATTACATATAAAAGAACGCATGACATAACAATCAACTCAAAATGATCTAATTTAATCTAACACAATAGAAGAAAAGTTTATAAAAATTCTTTTAGAAATTCGAAAAGATTGAATGATCTTTACAAGGCATGCCGAAAGTGTAATTGATACTACGTAAAACTTTATTGCATATATACATCTGAATGACATGAAACATTGTTTATTTTGGGTGTACAACATACGATTAAGTTTATATTGATCTTTTCTGATATCACAGTGATTACGTATGAAAATCATGTAATATACTTTAAACATTTGATATGTACTTCCAATCTTCTTAATTACATACAAACAGAATTCCCAATGTTGCAAATACAAAAAGTAATCAAAGATCTTGATCATTAAAAGTATATGCTCTATAAATTTATACCAAAATTTACCAAAATTTACCAAAATTTTGTATTGTGTTACTAATAGTACAGTATTTTGAATTTATACACAGAACATTTTAATTTGCCAGGATGATGATCAGGGCTATATTATTACAAAACAAAACGCGATTATAGAAAAAACATCAACAAACAAATCAACAAACATAACATAATAATAAATACGTAGTTTATACTGACGCTCGACCCACACACAAGCCACATACAAACAGGAATAAATTCACAACAGATAACATGAGCAAATAAAAACGTTCAACTACAAAGAAACATATCAACTGTGACTAACAATACAATACAATGAGTGACCTGAAAAAACATTGACATCAACCCCCAACAGTTCAAGAAATTGACAGAGCCAACGTGAAACTGAAGATGTTTTCACTGCCTTATGTGGTTTAATGTGAGCAACCAAAAGTTGGTTATCAGTAACTCACCATTTTTCCCTTCGACCTATGTAGGAATCTATAGTTTGACATACACAAAGTTTTGGCTCCTCCTGATATTTGTAAAACTTGAGTGGAAGCAAAGTTTTTCCAGGTTGGCTGACTTTAGAATGTTTTGAAAAATGAAATAAATAAAAGTGTTTGTGTCTCACCAAATGACTTAGATCCAAGCCAGTGATCTCTGATGCTCGTGATGCTGTTGTGAGAGCCATCAGCATGGCCTATTTAAGTGTCAACATTTTATCAGACAGTAAGGCATCTCCTTCTAAATCTCGTATGTAGTTAAGTGCACATTCAACATCCCATATGAACATACATTTGGGTTGAGGAGGCCTTTCATTAAAGATACCTGTCATTAATGCTGAAACCCTTGGGTGTACCCCTACTGGCATCCCATCCACAGGATCATGATACGCTGAGATCGCAGACCTGTGGGCCCCTATGGTGCTATGCTGCAGACCTTTTTCAAACAAATCTGCTAAGAAATCCAGAACAAACTTTATAGGGCATCTAATGGGACATATTTGTCGTTCAGAACACCAGCCATGCCACTTTCGCCAGGATGATTCATAATTGTTAAGTGTCCCTTTTCGTCTGGAGAGAGAGATAAGACAGGAAGCCTTTTCTGATATTCCCTCCGCCGCCAAGCTTTTCCTGAAATAGTCCATGCCACTAGACGCAAGGCGCTGTTTAATATCAGTGGGTGTTGTAAGCCCTTGGGATCTTGAAGAAGATCCCTTCTGTGTGGAAGCAGTAGGGGATTCTGCACTGACATTCCCAGCAATGTCGGGAACCAACTTTGAGTTTGCCAAGCTGGGGTTATTAAGATCATTTCTGCCTTCTCCTCCTCTACTTTCCTGGCAATTCGACCTATCAGGGAGAACGGGGGAAATGCGTAAGCATACTGGTGACCCCAGTTCACTTGAAATGCATCCCTTCCCTGACTGTAGGGGCCCAGTTTCCAGGACATGTACTGAGGCAGTTGATGGGAAACTCTCGATGCAAACAGATCTATGTCGGGAGTTCCCCTCTGTTGACAAATTTTCTGAAAAATTGCCGGAAACAGTTTCCATTCGCTGGAGTCCTTCACTGACCTTGACTCCTTGTCTGCCTCCTTGTTTAGGGCACTTGGGATATACTCTGCTGTAATTGTGATCTGTCTCTCTAAAAGATATCCCCAGATCCGTTTGCTTATTGATAAAAGACTCTCGTTGTGGGTGCCTCCCATTTTCATCAGATAGGCTAAGGCCACCATATTGTCCATCTGCATGTGAATTGATAACCCCTTCTTTTCGGGCATTGTGAATGTCCTTATCGCTATCTCTGCCGCTCTTAGTTCCAGGACATTTATGTGCAACATCCTTTCCTCTCTGTTCCAGGGTCCCCCCGTTTGTCTTCCCCTGCATGCTGCACCCCATCCCTCTTTCGAGGCATCGGATGATATTATCACCTGCGCTGGTGGCGCAATCAAACACTTCCCATTGTAAAGCTCCAGGTTCAGAAGCCACCAATTTATCTCTTCCTTGGCCTTGTCTGACAGAGCAATAGTTGCCTCGAAAGAGTGCTTTGCTGAAAGCTCCTGAATCTGTTGCCTTTGCAAGAATCGGTACTGCAGAGGGGCTGGTAATACCGCTATTGCTGTGGACGACAATCTGCCTATCAGTTTGGTCAAATCCCTCACTGTAACCTGAGGACATTCCAGTATGTTTCGACACTGAGCTTGTATGGCTATCACTTTGTCTGAGGGTAGACTTACACTCATTGTTTTGGAGTCTATGACTACCCCTAAAAATTCCAAAGATTGTGTTGGTTCTAGGATTGATTTTGATATGTTGATCAGGAAACCCAATTGTTGAAACAGAAATATTAGGGTATCCTTTGCTGTTAGCAAGTGTTCCATCAAACTGGCCATAAGCAGCATGTCGTCCAAGAAAACTATGATCCTCACATTCAGTTTACTCAGTAGAGATATTGGAATTTTCATAAGTTTTGTAAATATTCTTGGGGCTGGACTGAGTCCGAAACAAAGGCAAAGGAACTCGTACAGGCTGCCTTCCCACATAAATCTTATGTACCTTCTTGATTCCTCTGACAGAGGAATTACGAAATAGGCATCCTTTAAATCGATTTTGCACATGAAGTCCCCCGGTCTTAACATTTCTTTTAGTAAAAAGAGGCCTTCCATTTTGAAATGTGCGTATGGTATATGCCTGTTCAACTCCTTTAGGTTTATCACTGGGCGATTTCCCCCACCCTTCTTGCCCACCAGAAATATTGAGCTCAGGAATTGACCGGACACTGGCTGTGCTTTCCTTATTGCACCTTTTTCCAACATAGATTTTATTTCCTGTTTCACAAGTCCCTTTTCTTAAATTTGATGTGGCCTTCTCTGCTGTACTGGTTGGGACTGAAAGCCTATTTGGAAACCTTTCACCATATTCAGTATGTTTGGGTCGCTCGTTAATTTCTCCCAATTCTTTTTGAAATATTTTAGTCTGCCCGCCAAAGGTACATTCGGAATCGAGTCCGAGAATAACTGGGACACCAGTGGGTGTATTCTGTGGAACTGATCTGGGGATAATAGTTCCACATTGGTCAGAAGAGAACTTTTGCAAAAATTTAGTGTTACCTCTTTGTCCTCTGCTTGATCCTGAGTTGGCCAAGGCTTGTCCTGCTGCCAAGAAACACCACGCCCCCTACCCCTAGCTCACTGAGGTAAGGGGTCCCTCGGAAAGGGCCTTCGACCACCATTGCCACCATGATCAGCCTTGTGCATTGCACCAAACAATTCCTTGGACTTATTTTTCGCATTAACAGATTTAGAAACCACCTCTTCATATTTTGGACCAAATAAAAACTCGGATTGATTGTCTGCGAATGCATCTGACATATCCTTTAAGATGGATTCTGTTCTTTTCTTGTCACTTAGGAAGGAAATCAGGATATTGAATCTTCGTATGTAGGAGCACGAATTGAATGCCTGCCCCAGAAGAAGGACAGTTTGATCAAATAAGTTTGATATATCTACCATAGCATCCTTCTGATTCTCAGAAGTTCCTGGGGATTCCAGCACTTTCTCTTTTTCCTGCTCTATGGCAGACCAAATTCGACACAGGGGTCCATACACATTGCTGATCCTCTGTTGGAGAGATGACAATTGCTGATCTTGGTTAATTGTTACTTTTCTTCCCTGCTCATTTAGCAGTTCTCTCAGGTATGGGTCAATGCCCTTTACTCCTTCCACATTTTGTGGTACTGGATTTTGTGATAATATCCCTTCTTTGAGGGCTTGGCTTTGTATAAATGTCTGCATATATTTATTGGCATATGTTGCCAAATCAGGGTCTAATGACCAATCATTGATATCTCCCCCACATAATTCAAATCACCCCACCTTTGCTGGCGGTTCGTCATGAGACTCTGTCTCTCTCCCTCTTTTCGGGGGATTGTCAATATCTTGAGGATTCAATCCTCCTGTTGGATCGTCATCCACACTGTCTGACAGGGGTGAGTGTTGTTGTTCCTCACAATCTTCACCGGTCATTCTACGAGAACGGTGAGAAAACATGATGAAATATAACCGGTGGGGTTAAAATCAATTAATATTGAGTGGCATTTGTCATTTCATTTCTATTATCAACTGACAATTTCGAAGAAAACTGCGGATTAGCATAAGATAAATTTGTTTACTTACTTAAGCACGTCTTGTCGTTCGAGCGAGAAAAAGCGAAGAGGAGGTTGAAGCAATGACCTCTAGATTTATCGGGCAAAGCGGAGATACCAGTATTAGCTCCGGTGGAGATTTTACGAAGTAAAATTAAAGATTGCTATCAATCTTCCTAATTACCAATGGACTAATTGCAAACAAAAAAGTAAACAAAAATTTTGATCATGAAAAATACAAAACTGAAAGTTGAATGTTTTTTACAGGATGTGAAGTGTTTCGAATTATATATCAAAATTAGGAAAGCTGTCCATAATTAGAGACATTGATAACCTAAAAACTACTGATCACCGACAAAAAACAATACTGCACTTCAAAGCATTATACAAGCACATAAGCTTAAAATATAGCTAGAGTGAAACATTAGCTAAAGATATAAAAAGTGATGCTGAGCAGGAAGACATTTGGAGCTGAGATGGAACTTAAGCTGAGCTGTACGCATCCAGAGCTTAAAAATCATTACAGCCCACATTTGAAACGAACAATGATCTTTTTTTAGAAAAAATCTCAGACATTAGTCACAAAAACAAAACATACCTTTTCATTCTATTTATAAAACGAAACGAAAAATCACCATTGAATCATAATAATATAATATAAGATAATAATAAATTACTGCTACAAATTTTATTCTTCATCTTCAGTTTTGGAAATGTGCATCTTCTTTAATTATACTGACTAAAGCTGCTTTGGGATCCTTTTGGTTGGTTCTTTGTTGTGAATTTCTTCTTCGACTGAAATGCGTGACTTTGGCTTCGTGTAAACTTTCACACGAGATTTCAAAAAACCGCTAGGTTTGGACAGCAGAAAAAAAAAAAAGAAAAACAAAGCCGGTTTTAAAGTATTTCTTGCTTTCGCAGAAATCCAAAAAGGTGAAAGAAAACCAACGTTCAGTGTCCTAGCTTAGAAACAAGGTAAACTTGAGTTTACCTCTAACTAAGCCACTGACAAAGATGGAGTTCGAGGCTGGCCAGTAGGAAGATCCTACCTACTCCATAAAGATATACAGTTTTCTCAGGGTGTTACATCAGAGTTTTCCTTCTCCTAGATGGACTGCCTTCACCACGGCTTAATAGAGCCTCATCAAATTGTGCACAGATCACATTTGAAAGGTGCTGATTTCGAATTTGACAGTCATTTTGTCAGAATTGACTAAAATTGGACAATTTGGGCCAAATTTGGACCAAATTTCAAAAGTTCTCCAAATTTCATGAAACTTTGCACAGATCACATTTGAAAGGTGCTGATTTCGAATTTGACAGTCATTTTGTCAGAATTGACTAAAATTGGACAATTTGGGCAAAATTTGGACCAAATTTCAAAAGTTCTCCAAATTTCATGAAACTTTGCACAGATCACATTTGAAAGGTGCTGATTTCGAATTTGACAGTCATTTTGTCAGAATTGACTAAAATTGGACAATTTGGGCCAAATTTGGACCAAATTTCAAAAGTTCTCCAAATTTCATGAAACTTTGCACAGATCACATTTGAAAGGTGCTGATTTCGAATTTGACAGTCTTTTGTCAGATTTGACTAAAATTGGAAAATTTGGGCCCAATTTGGACCAAATTTCGGAAGTTCTTCAAATTTCATAAAATTTGGCATGGATTACATTTCAAAGGTCCTGATTTCAAATCTGGCAGTCATTTTGTCACATATCTTGAAAATTAGCCTGATGCAATTTTCTCAAGGGCTGATGCGGAAATTGTTCAAGCCTTCTAGTTAATATTATGTCTGTCTGATGTTATTATGGGATCATGCCCACTCTGTGTTGATAAATAGATCATACACGCATCAACAAATACATCATAGTTATGAATTGCATAATGTAATGATTCTTAAATCAAAGTATTTGTCCAAAGAAGCAGAATTTTCAGAAAGTGCAAAAAATTTGAAAATCCTTATTTTGTGGTGAAAAGTTTAAAAAAATTCTTTTATGTGAGGGTTCAATAAGGGTTTTGGTTAAAAATTACATGAATTTGAAAGAAACATTCTAACGTAAATTCACATTTCTGTGTGAAGTAAAAACATGATTTTTAGTTGGTTTGTTAGTGTGGTCATGTTCTATACAATAACCCTGTGATGTATCAAAAAAAAATTTATCCTTGTTGCTTTTCCTTTGAGTTTTTTTAGCCTTGGAGATTATCTCTAGTTTCTTTAAGAGTTACTTTAAATTTTTCCTTTCTTACCCTTTGGTTTCTCATAGCATATTTTTTAGTAATAAACGTGTATGGACGTTAACAGCATTTTTAAATATACTTGGAGAACACAAATTAAACTTTTGCTGTTGTGAAATGTTTTAGGCTCTATCAGAGGGTGTTACACCACAACAAATTTGCGACAAATACAATAAAATACATTCAGAAATTTATGACTGGTTTAATATTACGTTTGATTACTTTGGCCGAACATCAACAGCTGAACAAACACAGTAAGTGAGTCCAGTGATTGTTTTTGTTTGTTTTTTGCCGCTCTTTAAATAATCCAACTTTTTTTTAATGTCTTTTTACTTTTTAGAGTAGTACAAGATATATTCTGGAAGGTTTATAAAAATGGCTTTCTACTTGAAGACTCTGTGGAGCAGCTTCAGTGCTTGAAATGCGATAGGTTGGTACTACATTTTTTGACCTGAAACGAACCAATCACACGTCCAGTGTTTGTAATTGTCAAAGTTCTGCTGAATCACGCAGCAATGTTTGATTTTGATATTGAATTGATGGTTGATGTATATGTGGACGACTTTCAGTTATGTTATAACTTCTGTTTTATCTACAACATCAGATTTTTAGCTGATCGTTTTGTCGAAGGAGGTTGTCCATTTTGTGCATACGAGGTATGCTTTGATTGATTCTTTAATCATTATGAAACACGTTTTACATTCCAGCTTCTGAAACCATTTCTAAAATTGTTTCCAGGATGCTCGAGGTGATCAGTGTGACGCCTGTGGAAAACTTATAAATGCTGTTGAACTTATTGTGAGTTTGCTGTTTGTTGTTGAAAAATTCGAAATGCTTCAAAACATACTTGAGCTCCTGTTCTCTGGTTGTTTAAAATTCATCATCGTTCATAGTACTGTTCTTTTACATGATCAATATTACTTTGAATAATGACTCCCCAGTGGGAAGATCGCCAAAAAATCACTGCAACGAAGAGCATTTTCATTGAGATAATGTGTATATTTTTGTAGAAATGTGTGTTCCTTCAAATTGTTTTTTTTTTAGAATCCTCGTTGTAAGCAATGCAGTTCACCACCTGTTCAGAAAACATCAAAACATATTTTTCTGGATTTACCAAAGGTAAGTAAAAATTCCTGAATGGTATTCAAAGCTAACTTATTTTATGTTACCCCAGTATGTTACCAAATTAGTTGAAAAATGTCTGCAAAGGAGTGCGTTCCTAAAGAAATATACACACTATTTCAATATTTCTCAGATTGAACCAAAACTTCGCGAATGGGTGAAAAAGTCAGAAATCAGTAAGCATCGGCGAGCCATACCACCTTTATACTGATCTTTCTCTACACAACTTTCCCTGTTCTAATCCATACCATTGTGATATTTCAGATACTTGGTCCAACAATGCCAGGAGCATCACTAAAGGTTGGCTTGCTGAAGGTTTAAAGCCACGCTGTATTACCAGAGATTTGAAATGGGGGATACCAGTTCCTTTGGAAGGATATAAAGAAAAAGTCTTTTATGTTTGGTTTGATGCACCTATCGGGTATGTTCTGTTAGCGTCAGTTGCCACACTACTTACTCGCAAATACCTCGTCTAGATCCAAGATAAATACTGATTTTTTTTCCCAACACAATTTTCAGATACATATCTATTACTGCCAAGTACACTGATCAGTGGGAAAAATGGTGGAAGAATCCAGATCAGGTAGAATTTTCTTTCATCTGTAGTTGTGCCTGCGAACAACCTGATCACCTTGTCTTGAACTAGATGGCGACTCTAGTGTTGAATGGTATATTTGTAAGGAGTTAATGTGTTGAGCGATTCCTCCACATAATGGAAACTAAATGCAACTACAAAGAGGTTTTGTTTATTTTCATCATTCCAACTTGTATGTATGTGTGTGTCAATTGTCTTTGATAGGTTCGACTTGTCCAATTCATGGCGAAAGACAACGTCCCCTTTCATACCGTCGTTTGCCCGTCAGCGCTTCTTGCTGCCGACGACAATTACACCATGTTGAACGACATCAGCTCGACTGAGTATTTGAATTATGAGGAAGACAAGTTCTCCAAGAGTCGTGGTGTCGGTGTTTTCGGTGACCATGCAAAAGACACAGGAATTCCTGCAGACATCTTCCGTTTTTATTTGTTGTATGTCAGGCCGGAGAGCCAGGTGAGTAAAACTGGCTTTCCATGTTTCTCAAACACTTTATCAAAAAAAAAAAAAATGACTAGAAGATACTCTATTATTGTTTTGCTTTGTTACATGTTGATAGGCCTTGATATATTTTGTTTTGTTTTTAATTTTTTGTTTTTATTTTTTGTTACAAGAAACTCCTTTCTGTAGGGTTACACCTTAAATTTCTCAGTAAATTTGCGAGATCAGACCTCGGGAAGTAACTTTCAAGCAACTTCAGAAAACGACTGACTCTTTTATCACAAAGAAAAAAGTCTTACCTGGTCAACCACTGACCCAAACAAACTGATTTAATTACATGATTTTTGTTTAGGACACTGCGTTTCAATGGTCGGACTTAGTGCTGAAAAACAACTCTGAGTTATTGAATAACCTCGGCAACTTCGTCAACAGGTTGGTGTTTAAAGAAAGAATTTTTTTTTTTTTTTTGCCAAACCCTTAGTAGTGTTGGTTTGTGAATCTTCACTTTATGACAATATGTTTTCTTGTAGGGCTTTGATGTTCCTGAAGAATAATTTCAATTCTACAATGCCGCAGTTGAATCTCTTGGAGGAGGATTACGAATTGATCGCAAGTGTGAACAACGAATTGTCCGCGTATATACAGCATCTTGAGAAGTTAAAGTTAGTTTTCCTTCTCATATCTCACTTGAGTACTTGGGTTCAATTTTGCCGTCTATTTGAAAATGTTACGAGTATATCCAAAGTTCCATCTGTCGTCACAGCTTCATTTTTTATCCTTGAAACAGGCTACGCGACGGGTTAAGGTTAATTCTCAACATTACGCGAATCGGAAATCAATATCTTCAAGGCTGTAAACCCTGGGTACTTGTAAAAGGCACGGAATCAGACAAGTAAGCTTTTATTTTATTTTGCGTTTTCATTCGTTTTCATTCGTTTTCATTCGTTTTCATTCGTTCACTAATGCTCAATTTACCGTATGGACAGAAATTTCATGGTTTTATGTTATTTTGACGAAATCCCCTCAAAATCGTTTTGCACTGCCTAATACATCCGAGAATACGACAGTATTATCTAGCGGATATTGTCCGATATATACGAGTATGTGTTACTATACAACAAGATGTGATATAGCCGTACCTGATTATACATGCATGTACTATTTAAGCACAATGATATAACATAATGTCATAAACAATTTATTTGTCGAAGGTTTCTCAAAATATCGTAAACATTCGAATTTGGTAGCTACGCCTCTCATTGCGAAGATAGAGATTCTGGATTTGACTCTGGTTGGGCATGGCACCAAAGTTTGAATCTAAGTATGCAGGGGGGTGAAAAACAACAATTCATTTGTTTTCTAATTTTGATTTTATTTCTTGAATAAGATATCTTTGATACTTATGCATGCTGGGAAATTTCGAATATGGCTACCTTATGTTCGTATGTGAGGATGCTTTTGAGGACTCTTAACTAAGTTTAGTTGGTTAGCTTTTCTCTCTAAGAATCCAGTGGGCAAAATCGTCAAAAAGTCACTGCGACGAAGAATATTTTCATTTAAATTGGATGTATATTTCTATAGAAATACACTCCTTAACAGTGGGTTTTTTTCAACAAATGTACCCGCTCAGAAAGGTTGAAATGCTGCTTGTTGCCTCATATACGTCCTTGTAAATTTCTCTTTATTTCGATAGAGCGAGAGCTGGTACGGTGATAGGATTAGCCGTCAACATTTCCGCTTTAGTGACTGTGTTGATTAAACCATACATGCCGCTAATAAGTCAACAACTGCAAAGTCAACTAGCCTTGCCAGACGAGTGCATTGTTATTCCAGACTATTTTGTAGCGTTGCTAGATGTCGGGCATAAAATTGGTGAACCGAATCCTCTGTTTGAAAAACTAGAAAATTCTTTAGCGGAAGAATTAAAGAAGAAATTCTCAGGCAAAAGAGATGAAAAGGTATTTTTTCAATAACGGAATGTGTTTACCTCTTAAACCTAACCCACTTCGAAATGACCTCTTAATTTACATATGACACTTTTCTTTATACAGTGAAGCCCCTCCTTAAAATGGACACGGTGCTATTTCCTTTTCGCACCCTCATTCTCCGTCCGGGATGTTTTAGGGTCAGGGTTAGGGTTAAGATTAGGGTCATTTTTTTATCTCCGTGATGAAGAGCCAACTAGTAAAAAAAATATGGCAGATTCATTTATGGGGGTGCGAAAAGGTGAACACCCCTTAAGGAGGATGACCCTCTATAGCAGACACTTGTTCATTCTCCGATGTTGTTAACCCGATAAGGGAAAATCTCTACGAGACAAACGATTCCCCTAAGGTGTCCGTCATATGGAGGTAATTCTATTGCAAATTCCATATGTAAACAATCAAAATCACTTTCTTCTTGTTTTATCTTGTTGAGGTCTTGGCATAGCATGGTATTTTCGTCTGCGCTTATTCTTGTTTTAGCAAAAGGTTGCTGAAAAAAAAGATGCTGATGTCAAATCTGATGCTAAACCAACAAGTGCGGATCCTGCTGCTATAGAATTGTTAGAAGCAGAAGTAGCGAAGCAGGTGAGCCATTTCAGTATTAATCTATTCATGTTATTTGTTATTTACGGTTATTTCATATTTCAAAATTGGATCAGGCGAAAATGGTTCACTATGTTTTGATTGACATGAACTAACACCGTATCATACCCTATACACTATCTCGTCCTAAGATTGGTCCATTCATAACGCTTGAGTTGTTTATCCTCCGAGCAATTTGTTAAAAAATCACTGTGGTGGTGTACATATTTTAATGAAAGGCAGACAAATGTACACACCGTTTCCATGGAAATGGCTTATGTCGATTACTTTTCAGGGAAATATCGTGAGAACTGTAAAATCACAGAACGCAAGCAAAGAAGAGATTGATACAGAAGTAAAGAAATTGCTAGAACTGAAAAAGCAACTGGCATTAGCGCAGGGTGTCGATCCAAATGAAAGTCAGAAGAAGAAGAAAACTGGTGGGAAAAAGAAGAAGTAGCTTTCTTTTTAAAACTTTAAAGAGTGTAGTACAAACAAAATGTAATGAAAGACATCTCATGGTCATCAAAAGTGAAATCATGTTCAATTTAGATTGTTCTTTGTTTTTATTCAGGCTTTGTTGTTCTTCGACAGAAGCTTGTGACTACACCCACGCCCTGACTGACAGAATAAACAGAGTGGGTTAAGCAAGAAATACTAGAGACCTAGAAATAAGCCTAGAAGTAACTATGGAGATAATTTTTTTACTGATTTGATATTTATAGATGTTCATCACTCTATTATATACGAAACTGTGGCAGTGTATCACTAAAATAAGGTTATTTCCATACTTGCATTCAAGCAATTTCTTCTTGAGCATTGTGACGTCACGTTGCCATGGAGATCAAGGTTTTAATCATGAGACTTTTGATGAATTTCAACTTGCTGTTAGGGTTTCGCCCCAAGTATGTAGAAATTCCTTAAACACAAGGCTTTTAGATTGAACCTGAAACTTACATAATCTACACCTAAGGATTCATTTTTGTTATTTTTCTGGAACTCAAAATGACTCGGGGAATTACTACTTCTATCGATTTCAAACCAGCTAAATCTCTCTGTTAACATATTAAAAACGTTTGAAGGCATAGCTTGAATCTAAACCTCGCTAACTCAAACAAATTCAACGAGGTTTTTACACTGTAGACCATATACAATATCATGAATGAAGAAGCAAAAACAATTGTTTGTTTATTTACTTATCTATTTGTAATATCGCTCTGTTTACATATGTTCTAGGTTCTTCCTGATAATAAAACTTTTTTGTGAAGACAGGAAAAATACCTGGTGAGGAAAGGCCTTTCTTAAGTTCCGTTTACACGCAAATCAAGTTATCTTGATCATTTTATATTCATTGTCTCATCTCTTACAATTCATTAACGTCAGTTAGGTATGATGGCAGAATGGTCGAAAGTAAACTAGATATTGGGAACAATATTAGCTGTTTCAGAAATTAGGGAAAATATTTTATAATAGTTACTAAATTTCAAATTAGGAATGGTTTTGAAACAAAAAAAACTACAAAATATTATCGTAAAAAAGGTATATAAAAGATATAAATATATATATGATGCTATAAAAATTTGTAAGCTAGAAATATATAAAAACAAAGAGTATAAAAATATAAATTTTCATATAAAACATTGTTTGATCTAAAAGTTTCTATAAAATCTGGATCATTTATATAAAACGTTAAAAAGCTTCCATAAAAACACATACACAAGTTCACTGACTGAAATTTTTTGCCCTATAACAAACGGTGAATAGAAGATCAATAAAAAGATGCAGATTTCAGGAATGATACTGGTCTCTGATGTTCTGTTGAAACTGCTTGCGGGACTCGTGGAATTTGACGGAAAATACAATTTCTTACCTGGACTATTCATCAGTTTTACAAAAAAATTATCTCGCCTTAATCATCTTTTCTTTGCATCTACTGCTTAATTTATTCAACAAGGCTATTGATATGCATAGGCAAATTTAGATCATAGTCAAACTTTCTGGAGGAGAGTTAATAATTGAGACTGAAAAGAAAATTCGCGACAGAGTACACCACAATGTTTGACTATGTATGTATCCGCCTCTGATTATGGGACGTGGTCTGTTTTGTATTTTCTCAGAAGGTTTTCTGTCTTAGTCTCAGTTCACACTAGTCTGTTGTCTGTCGGTTGGTCGTCTGTCGGTGTCATGTCTGTGACGTTCTGTACGGTATCGGTTCATAAGAATTGTTCATATTATATTCGGTCCAGAAAATATATAAGCTTCTAAAGAGGTGACGGTAAGTGTAATATTCAAAAGTTAGTGAAAAAAACCCACTTATTCTGTAGCAGTTTGTCGTCAGATTGTAAACTATAGTTGTGTCGGTAACGTCAAGTGTCGCAAAAATTTTAGGGTAAATATGTAATAACGTCTCAGTATTTCCCGTCATTTTTTTTTTTTTTTTTTTTTTAATCGCCGCGTCTGTTGTGTAAATTAGTTGTTTTTAAATGTCAGTAACGTCCGTCGTACGGCTTCGTTCTTTCCAGTCCGTCAAAGAATTCTGTGATGTATGGTTCAAAGTAAAATTTCATATCATAAATTCTTCAGTGGCAACTCTTATAAGGGTATTTGGATGAACGAGAAGGGTATTTGGATGAACAAGGTCGTTGCAAAGAGATTCAGTGGACTGAGATTAAAACCACTCAATCAGTTTTGGCATTTTTCCTTACATCAGTACAGTCGTACTTCCCCAGCAGTCAAGTAAAATGAATCCTATAAAGTCTTCTTCGTTATACAGTTAGTTATACAGTCACCTATCAACCGTCGCGTGTTTTGTAACGTCAGTCGGTCTCATTGTCAGATTTAGAAAGCTTAAATGTCGGTCAGAAGAGACTAGAGAAAAGTCGGTCGGTATAAATGTCGGTTTTTAGAGAACGTAAATGTCGGAATGTGAAGGTCCATCAGTAATTTGTTTGGGAAGATCCGATGTCGGTTTGAAGAGAATATAAGGATCCGTCACTAGTCAGTATAAATGTCGGGATTTGAAAAGGTTAAGTGTTGGTCTGAACTGGTCTGAAGAAAGCATCCGTCACTAGTCGGTGAAAATGTTGCTTCTTGGAAGGCTTAAATGCCCATCTGAAGTGAATTTCAAGATCTGTCACTTGTCAGAATAAATGTCAGTTTATAGAGAGTTTAAATGTCCTCCAGTTGGGGATGTAAAGATCCGTCAGTTCTTAGTATAAATGTCGGTCTTTAGAGAAGGTAAAGATCCGTCAGAACAAATATCAGTCTATAGAGAATTTATATGTCGGTCAGTAGAGAATGTTATCTATCGGTAGACAGTATGCATGTCGGATTTTTTGAAAGCTTTAATGTCGGTCTGAAGGGCATGTAAAGATTCGTAACAATCTGTCGTAACAAATGTCAATTTCCTGGAGATTAAATGTCTGTCTCTGTAAATGTCGATTTTCGGTGGTTGCGTATCGGTCAAGAGTAGAATTATCGTAACCTAAAGATCCGTCACTAGTCCGTATACATGTTGGTTTTAAGAGAGCATACGTTCCTGAACAGTAACCGTCAATATGTTGATGCATTCGTTACACGATGCGATTAACTTGAATTTTTTCCTACATCTTTTGATTACGATCTCTCACGCGAGATTAGAAGAGCATTTTGTAACGAAAGTATGAAATAGCAACTTGTATTTTGTCCAAATATGTCCGTCCGTTTCGTCCGTGTCATAAGTATCTGGATGTGCTAACGTAACGTCATATGATGCAGTTACGCAGACGTCAGTTGAAATCAGGACATTTGATTTGATAGATCAAACGCGAGATTTCTTTTCCAGTAGTTTCCAGTCCTTCTTAATACCTCTTTTTATTTATCTTCATACAGATATTTTTGAGAAAAAAAACATATTTTGAAACAAAAACAGATTTCCAAAAATCAAAGTGACCAAAGAAAAATTAAATAAGCAAATAACCAAAGCACACTAAAGAGATAATGTGTAAAAAAAAAGTATGAACCATATAATAAAAAATGCTATCTCCTCAAAAAAGCTATTGGCGACTTAACAACTTAACTCCCTGAGCGTCTCGTTGATTGCACAGCATTGCTACCATTTTTACAGATATGATTACGAAGGGCTTCTTCCAGTTGATCTTTTTCGCATTGCAGACTCTGGATCATACTTTCTAAGTTGTTATTCGACCTGCTTAAGTCATCGGACTCCTACAAGAGACAAATTAAATTGACGTTTCTAGGGTTACGAAAGTCAAAGTAAAAATTACTTCCATCCTAAGTGTTAAGTGATTTTCAACGTTACCTTTAAGAGTTTCCTAACGTGATATTTTCTCTTCACTCTGCATCTGGACGCTGCGACTTTGTTCCTTTCTCTCCTCATCCGTCGTCTCTCTTCTTCCTCGATGGTCAACTGAAACACACAGTCTGTCAATACACTTCTTAAAAATATCAGGAAAATGTTGACTTGAATCTACCTGTTTTTTTCTGTTTTCGTTCTGAAATATATCGTACTGCTAATTATAAGCACCTGAATCATTGTTAGGACTTAGGCTGTGGAATTTAATTTCTTCTCTGGAGTTTTTTTCACAACAAAACCAACATACCTCCCGCGGTTGTCTTGGTAACTCCTCCATAATTGGCATATCAAGCCCCTTCTCAGCTCTTTTTGCTTCAATTGCATATCGGAGTTCTAATTTGACTGGTAAATCACCAATATCAAAATCATCTTCAATATTTCTAATGTTCGAACGACTTGTATTATGTCTATCATCAATACCTAGTTCTGTAGCTCCCTGTAAACAATTGCAACAAAAATGAAACACAGTACGAAATTCGTACCTCACCAGATGTTTGAAGTTTAAACTAATTACGTACCTTTCAACAAGCTCCATCTTTTAGTGTTTATTTTTTCTAATATTATTTTTTATTCCTAAAGTCATCGTCTTGTACTTTTTTGTTAAAGTTTATTTCGTGACACTCGTTTGGTTAGTTAGCATGCATTACAAACTTTATGATGTTTTGCTTACAAAGTGCCCTGGCTATAGTGGCCTGACTGCACAGATTATTTGCTTTAATACCCTCAAACCTTATCTCCGCATAAACTCTTCTCGCATGCATAATTGGAAGTAGAGCTATCCTCAGACTTTTTGAGCAATACATTTTATCGTCATACATACCAGCTTATCTTTTTATATCAAAGCAGAGAATAAAACATACAGGAAACACCAAGTGTAATTTTGTTGTGAAAAAAAAAAAAAATTCTTTTTTAAAGATTTACATCTGCTACTTCGATCATCTCATCGCAAACCTTTTCAAAAACTGATTGGATCTTTGAATAGCACGAATGTATAAAGGCATTTTGCAGATGAGAACATTGACCTCGTTAATAGGAACCTCGCTGTAATCTATTCATACAAGCCGAAGAAGATGGCCACGGTTCACTTGTTTCATTTGTAAACAAACTAATTAGCAAACAATATGCGGCTACTGCACAAACAGCAAATAAAACATCTGTTCACTGCCAAATAATCAATTTAAAACCACTCGAGAAAAACAAGATTTTTCGTCAAGCCTCGATTTGGAAATACACTCAATCAAAATCAAAACCACATGTAAAAATTAAGCCTAGAATAAAACTGAACTAATCATACCTGCGAATAAAAACTGTAATCCATGATTTTGTTTTTTCAGTTGATTTTAAGAGCTTGAGTTTTTTGGTACTTCAGCTTGTTTCGTACGTCTTCTTTCCGTCCAACTTCTAAAACAATCTTCGAAGCACTGCAGTAGCTAATTAAATCGCAGTATTTAACTAGTGTTCCCGCGCAGTGCCGGTTATGCAGATAATGAGCGCGTTCGAATCGAAGAACCTGTTGGAATGTTCGAATTACATATGTCTTCAAACATGAGTAACATTCGAACAATGTTTCAAACTGAAATCACTCATTACCGTTGAACTTACCTTCTGCATGGAAGACTTCAAGATGAGAAGAGATCAATAACCTCGTTCCCAGGGCTTCTTGCCTTTTTGAAGCCCTAGGAACGAGGTTGAAGAACTCAAAACATTCGTAAAAAAAGAAATTGTTTGCTGAAAAAAAAACTTTTTTCTTTCGTAAATTTTAAAAAAATTAAGTGGTAATGTCAGGTAAACTACAAGCGTAATTCGCTACAGCTAACGTAAAATCTCGGTTAAAGCTCTGGGCCTATATTATTTCAAAAGCAATTTTTTTTTTTTTTTTTTTTTTAGAGAGAGTATAGGCGGGAAGAGCTAAGGGAGGTTAAGGAGAGCCATATTTCAAGATAAATAAGTTTATTTGCAATCAGAATCACTTCTTGAATCTCCAGAATCTTCTCATTCTTTAATATCGACTGTATCACAATCTATTTCACTTCTTGCACTTTTTAACCTTGATAAAAATTATACGTATCGTGATGTTTCACGAGGAATGTAGCCAACACAATATTCCAATCAACAAAATAATCATGCTTTGCTTTTATGGCAAATAAGCATATGGATCACTCGCTATAGATTTTTATATATTTCCCCGTAGGGCGAAATATATGTTAAAACCGGCATTTCCTTCTCCTTCTTCTTCTCCTTTTCGTTCACTTTTATAGCCGCGGTTCAGTATTGAATTTTCACCTAGGCAGATTGTCAGTAGAAGACTTTGCTTTTCCTGCCAGCTTTTAAAATGATTCAAAAGATAAAAGGTTGTTAAATGATGGAAATAATCGTTTTAGTTCAGTGTTGTTATGAAAGGTTTTGTAAAAACTTTTTAATGAACGTGTAAAATACAGAAAAAAATTGTTTTGTTTTTGTTGATAACAATAATGCTATGGATGATTGGTTGGTAATTAAATGTTTGGAACAGCAAAACATTGAAGCTGTGATTTCAGTGCAAAGACGAAAATTCATTATCAATACAGGCTGAAGATTTATTTTTATTTTACATCCTGATTTGACAGGATAATGTATATATACAGAATGTATAGCGCCAAACTGAACTGACACAGCACGCACATGATGTACAGCCACCACAAGGGAAACCTTTTATACGTGGAGAACAAGTAGTTCAACCAATTATGTTAATTCAAAGAGTACATTACAAAAACAGCAAGTAAAAACATGATGTCGTATAGGTATGCAATAAGATGTTAAACAAATTACGTATATACAATATTTTTATACACAGGATTGAGACAGATAATAACTTGAAAGAACCTGGTTGAATGTGCTTCCCTGACCTGGATAGGCTGGATACTATGGATTAATTCCATGATCACGCATACTGTTTTGATACTGTATTATGATATCTTATTTTGTCATTTTTATCACATAGTAAATAATGAGTGTCCACATATTTTTGTGACTGAGATGTTTATTCTGAATACTTGAATTTAATTTTATAAATTGTCACTTTTAAGACCATCTCTTTTTGGAAAATAACTCTGGTCCTAATTTGAAATGCTACACAGTACAAATTTTGATTGTTTTTGATAGTTATTTGCTGTCTACCCCAAAGTATTTTTAATACTTAGACTGTAGTATTAAAATTAGATTTGACAATTTTCTTTTCTTCTTTTGTAAACTTGTAAACAAATTTCATTGTATAATGTTGTAAAATAGTTTAATACGAGTTACGAAAAGCTGTGTTCTGTTGAATTATATACATTGTTTGCTATGATATTACTGTGTAAAAGGATGTCAAGCTTCTGCAGCAATGAAGATCATACGTTTATTATGATGAATTTACCTTATACATATTGATGCAGTTGTTGATATTCAGTTGTTTAAGGGGAAATATTAGTTGCATTTAGGTCTTCCAATTTTTAGCTTTGTCCATAATAACTTCTCATAACTCATCACTTTTTTTAACTCCTCAGCAAAAATTATAAGAGAAACCATGTCACATGACCATGAATACCTTCATTTCATAATAAGTTCGAAATAACTTCCTTTGTGGTATTAAATTGAATTCTACCCTGATTAGTATGGACAGCATTTTTATTTGCGTTGATGGTAGTTATACCACTTTTCTTATGGTCTTCTATGTACACACAATAATTGATAAAAGTTTTGCAACTTTGGGGAAATATATAGTCGCATTTTTGCGAATCTTGTTAACTTTTGAAATCAGTAATTCTTCGAGGAAAATTATTCGTCAGGGAAATTTTTCGTTACTTGCAAAAGAACTAGTCACTTTACAGTTGTATTTCTATAGTTCGAAACTCCATTATTTCTCTTCTCTATTCTTCTCTATTCTTCTCTTTTCTTTTCTTTTCTTTTCTCTCTCTAATTCGAACGAATTTCATGGTCCTTTAAACGAACCACCGTAATTGGAACTTTCCAAAAATTGAACGCTTTCTTGATCTCTTTGATTGCTCGAATTAGAGAGTGTTCACTGTATATTGCGAGGTATATTTCGCGGTCTTGCTGCTGTTGTGCACTAACTTTAGGCGTAAAATTGAGAGCTTTACATGCAGTAAAACGGTAAGAGAATGGATAGTTCAGATGTAATATGGCATATCTTAAAATAACGAAATGGAAAGAAGAAAATATTTTTGATAAATCTACGTATATCCTTATTCCAAAATAAAAATAACTAAAACTACAGTGGTCCTGTGATACCAATAAGAAATATAGTGATAAATTAATATCGTTTTATTGTCCTGTTAAGACCAGGCATTAAAGAAATGTAGCAAAATTAGGTTTTGTGTAAACGGGGTTTAAGATACTTCTGCCGTGCGTATGAACTAACGAACACGTATATTAGAGTTATGCGAATTCAGCAACTTTCTCTCGGCCCTTTCAAAGTTAATAAGGAATGTTTCCATGAAAATGGCAATCCCCAACCTTTCTGTAAGGAGAGACCATAGCTTGGTAAAAGTCGCTTTTGTCTATCGTCACTTTCAGTCTCAAGAAGGAACATGTAAATGAGATATAAAAAACATATTTTTTGTGTGTCATGCAAATTCTTCATAAATAAAAAGAAGATCCTGCAATACCATGATGATATAATGAATAAAGGATCGGAAAACTGATCATATGTTATATGTATAGTAATATAATGATTATTGAGAATGTTAGACATGTCGGTAAGTTATAGTAAACAGAATAGACAGTACAAAATTGTAGATATTATGCAAAAAATATATTGCACCTTCGTCAGTTGCGTTCAGTTTTATTTACACAAAGACTCATGAAATAAAAAACCCACTCCAATCTAAAAAATAACTTTAAAAACAAATGCATATCCCAAACCCAAATAGTTTGTCAAATTCACCACATGTTTTTGTATTAACACTTTTTGGGTTGAAGTTTATTTCTGTTTATCCATCTCGTGTAAGCAGGGGCTTATTACACTTCTTGCAAGAAATTTGTTTGCTGTTTTCATCGACTGTAATGTTTTCATTACGTAAGCATTTGAAATGGTCAGATACCATGGAGAAAGGAAGGTTGGTGGGGACTTTAATCTTTCTCCTTTCTTCCTGTTTGATGGAAGTTGGGTCGTCACTTCCACGCCTTAAGGGCGCATCAGCTCTTTCCTTTGAAAAGATTGGTTCGCTGCCACGCCTTGGTGGGATTTGTAGGCTAATTGCAGATGCTCGGTGTGAGGACAAACTTGAGGAGAAAAATGTTCGAAAATCTACCAACGATTTGATGTCAAAAATACTTGATCTTTGGCTTCCATCGTGACGAGTGGAGTAGACTTCTTTCTAAAAAACAAAATGACATATTGATCACCTTTTGGTGAATTATCACGTAATACACCTTTTCCAAATTTCTGTTTAAATATCGAGTTAATGCTTAGTTATCAAGTTTTGCCTCGTTTCTATGTTTTTCATTGTTTTTCTAATTTCATAATGTTTTCAGTAAGTAATAGTTACTCGTTCTTTCAGTTCTCCAGTGGAATAATTAGAAGTGATTAAGAGTTTGAAAAAGAGGCGAAACTTAGAGGCTAGGCTATAATACGGTGTTTAAACAGAAATTCGGGAAAGATCTATTTATATCGAAAACGGTTCAAACTTTTTTTTCATACAATAAAAAACTGCTTTGCTGTCAGTAGAAGCACTAACTAAGCACTAACTTAAGATCAAAACAAAACCTGTGCTATTCTATGCGTATTTGCAAACGATCAATGAAAATTCCTATATTGATTTCTATCCTCCTCAAGTGATTTTCATGTAGCCATCAGCATACTTTACGTCATAAACTACTGTTTGTTGAAAAGGATTACTTAGAACTTGATCTTACCTCGACTTGCCACCTTTTCAATTTCAGTTTGATTACCTTCCATACCTTTTTCCCCCAAAAAACGTAAATAATGCTGACGAAGCATCCCTACATACAAGAAGAGACTAGCTTGTCATGTTGGAAAAAATTCAGTGTAGTCTAACGGTTAGAACGTGGCTGAATTACCTGCAATGTTATCACGGCAACTCGGAAGTATTTGTACTCGAAACATTCATTGGGTGTGAAGAATAAGGTGATGTAACCACCACCTAACAAACACACCAAAACAAGAAGACTTCTCGTGGAGCTCCTACAAAATGATAATGATGACGTCATTAGGATATCCCATCTTTCTTTTCTATGTTTTTTATGTTTGAGACTGTTTACTTGTATAGGCTGGCTTGAATGAAGTGAATTGTCCATGTGCACTTAACCCAGTGGGCAAAATCTACGAAAAACCGCTGCGATGAAGAGCATTTTTATATGTAACATAGTGTGTATATTTCTATAGAAATGCACTCCTTCACAGTGATTTTCAACAAATTCGCCTGTTGGAACTTCGTTTTTTCATTTTTTTGGCTGGTTGGATAGGAACTCTGATAAGAAAATCAATGTGCACTTTCTTTTTATCTTTGACAGGGATTAACCAACCTGACTTTGTCAATTTCCTTTCCATAACTTTTGCCTAGTTTGGACCAGATGATTTTCATCATGTAGACAGCTACCAGCATATTTATCTGAAAGTAAGCACAGCAATCTATATTAGCGAGATTCAAAAAAATCATGCTTTGTTTACACGAGACTATTTTTCTGTACATTCGCGAGCATTTGGATACAACTTGATAGAGTTTTTCATAAATTTTTTCCACCAAAGTCATTGGAAACTTCACATCAACATTTGCAATAAGCATACAAAGAAAAGAAGAAAAAGAAGCAAGAAAAGATTTTAAGTCTCTAAGATAACTATTGAGTTAAAACAGCTTTGAAAGTGTCTCATAAGCAACAGACTAGTGAATTTTACAAATCTGAATAGGTTGACATTTAGGATAGCATTTATCCAAGATAGACAGCAACATAGGATAATTATTCTCGTCGGATGTTTATCTGAAATCACTATAAACTTAACATGAGGTAAGATGTGATCAGCCAAACTGCCTATCTTTCTGCTACAGATATTGAAATAACAGATGTTATCTCTACAATCAGAAGCATGGCCGAACCGATGTCTTGGAATTACTGATAAGAGTTAATTTGAAAGGAATCAGTTTAAAATATATACTCGATAATCAGATGATCAAGACTTTTCCCACGAAATATCTCCAGACGGTTAAATCATTATAAAACGCCAGTTATGAAATGTGTTGGAGGTAGTTTAGACGGACGAACATTCGCCTTGTCTAATGTAAATCAATTGACCTGCGATTAGACATTATCAATACTTTTACTTAAGAATGCAAAAGTTTTCAGATCATCAGATTTACATTAGACAAGGCAAAAGTTCGACCGTATAAACTACACTTTAGATACTGGTTAATTCCTCGTCAGCGTTTACACGATTTAGGGGAAATGAAAATTCATTCACTATCGATGACTCAGATATTAAAATTAACGACAGAACGTGATCTAGTATTATGCTATCACGCGTGCGTAATAAAAGAACGGTTGTAAATGCATCGTGTAAGGCTACACAAAATTAAAAATTCGCTTTTGAAGAATTCCACTAATTTAGTTATACATTGAGACAACTGTACATTCTTATATGATACCTTATATATGGTACTTACGGCGATTATAACATACATCGGGATGTATATGGCGTAGACATTCAGATAGTACATTCCATTAAACGCCCAACAGCTACAAGGAAACATTACCGTTAAATACTATGAATAACTACTTCAAAATGAGGCTATACTTTTACCAACACCAAGCTTTCCATGTTTATGAATTCAAGACTCAACAGAGATTACAGGTTTCACCGATACCATTTTCTTCTGACCTTGCTATGTTTGAGAAGGCTTATACAAAAGCTTCGATACTTACATTGTGAAATCTTTATTTGGTGGATCATTCCACATGAGAGGTAAATAAATGGCAAATGTTATAATAGCAGGGAAGACTATAAGAACAAGAACGGATTACAAAATCATCATGACACGCATGCTCATAAATAAGCTTTAAAGATTTTAACACAGATCTGCTTACCCCAACCGATCAAGAAGCACATCCAAAGTTTAATCTTTTTTTCATAGAGTTTAACAAGTAAGAATAGTGCCTCGTTGAACATCCAACATACTTGCGTTAAACGAAAGTATTGTAGGAAGACGAAGGCAAAGCTGCACTCTTTCTAAATAGTAACAACAAAAGTGCTAAAATCACAGTTCAAAACACAAAAAGATTTCGGCGTTTCCTCATATCTCATATTCTATTGGCAAAACTGCAAAAATTCCAAAATGAAACACAGTCCAACACACAAGAGGCTTGATGCACACAATGTATGTTTCTAGTTATTCGAGCAAAATAAACGTACCACATGATTGGGGCCTAGAAAAGCCTCGGGTAATAAGATATTCACTAAATCTCGCAACATGAAACTAGCGATCAAATTCCTATGAAGCATCATTGGTGTGTCGTTGATCGGACTATAAGGAAACATATCAACATTATAGACTCAGTTCATGGAGAAAAAAAACCTTCTCAGTTCCGATTTTTATCGGAACTTCTATCGGGATTCGTCATTAATTAGTTTACGTTACTGCTATTTTGAAGTATATTTGTGGACCTCGGGTTCATTACAATGACGACGCAAAATAGAAGACGTTCTCGATCAAAGTGTCGAAAATGCTTTTAGTGAATCTTTTGTTGGCGCTGTCTCAAATTTACTTATTTATTTATTTGCTAAAAAACTGAAATTAATATCTGTTCCAACTATTTAGCAACTTACTTTCCAGTCCACAGTCCATGTATGGCAGAATTAGGAAGTACTCATTAATCGTTTTTTGAACAGTACTTTTCTACTCGGGAAACATAAATCTTTTTAATTGTGACATTGTTTACTATATTTTTGGAAGCTTTAATTAGCCAAGATTTTTAAAATCAATTTTCGATGTATTCAATAAATGGACCTTTGCTGCTAGTAGGTGGTCTTACGCTTTCTAGTGACAGAAAACTTTTCAAAGGAATGAATAACATTGCAAAAGAATCGAAAAAGCAATGAGTATCTCCTTCTTTTATAACTCTAGCCCAGACCCCAATCGCAACCTCCGCATTGATCTTTACATAACGCTAACCGTGAAACCCATAATGCTGTTCTCTTTAACCCCCATAATGCTGTTCTCTTTAACCCTCATAATGCTGTTCTCTTTAACCCCCATAATGGTCTTTGTATCACCACCATGGTCCAAATGTTGTTCCACTATACTATTCTTCGTGTTATATAAAGTACTAATGGGAAATCGACGTATTATTTTTGAAAGAAAATGTAAAGTAAAAACCAATTGACATGACTTACATTAGCAAGGAGATCACAAGCAACGACAGTAAACATACCACGAGATCCAAATAACTTAGAAACATCTCAAAGTTGTGAAGATCTCTATTTAATTGAGATTTACGAAGTAATTTGTCTACAGCCTAAACAATTAAACACTTTGAATGAATATCTGGAAATATTAAAAAAATAACACGATATGTATGGTATAATATTCCGTCAAAATCTTACACACCTTTCCGGAAATGTTATTGCATTTGAAGAATTCTTTCCTTCGCTTTATGCGCTCTGCTCTGGGTA
Source organism: Turritopsis dohrnii (assembly GCA_027922465.2). Taxonomy (NCBI): domain Eukaryota; kingdom Metazoa; phylum Cnidaria; class Hydrozoa; order Anthoathecata; family Oceaniidae; genus Turritopsis; species Turritopsis dohrnii. The sequence goes on along the minus strand of BQMF02000153.1, from coordinate 78,031 downwards.
ACTGTTTACAAACCCGTAAAAAATTGACTTCCCATTTTCCATTTTGTTGACACACCGCTTCGGCGTTCCCTGTTCAAGACAAAATAAGTGAAGAATCTCGATAAAAGCTTTTATTATCTCATCTCCCATCAGCAAAACAATTTTGTTACGGTTTGTCCTGCTACAACGTCATAACAAGCTTCTACGACCTAACATTGTGGAGATTTTTAAAAATAATTGGAAAAAGGATTAATGTACTTACCATCTTCAAAGAAAATCTTAGTGCACGGAATTGTCAATTTCGTATTGAATGGGGCATCTGGAAAACATGCCAAGTAGGTTTTCTGGAAAGATCTCCTGCATGTCATATTCAAATCTAAATCGTAGCCAAAAACAAAGTATTATTCACTCAAATTTCCCGAAAATATTCTGCTTTGAAACAGGAATTCCCTTACTAAATTCAAATTATGACTTTTAGATCATACCTGTCTCTTTACCGATGTTATAAGTACCAGGAGGATGATGCCATACTTGACAGTACTGTTTCGATTCTACAAAGTAACCAACAGATAGTTATATAAAATATAATTTTTAAATGCTTGCTTATAAACATATTAGCATACAACCGTCATATGATTTGCTATATAATGGTGATGTCATGTATGATGGCGATATATGGACGGGGATTTTGAGCACCATAAAACACTAGTTTTTAGGCATTTTTAAAAAAGCGAAGAGAATTTTCATGGAAATTTCAATGTTGCCATTGATAGCCTTATGGTACTTTACATGGTATGGTAGCCTTATGGTATGGTATATACGGTATTTTACACAATTATTTTATCGATAATGTTTTCAAAAATACTGATTTCTGTTTCAAAGGAATAGTCGTTCGTAATAGTTTTACAATAGAACTTCTGGTGGAGTTACGAGGATTGAAAGACACCTGTTGACATAATACCAGAATTACCTGGATATTCTGTGACGTCATTTCGAATACATTCATCTTCAAGTCGGAACAGAATTCTCCTTGTATCGGCATAGGTAAGACAGGAGGCGTACCCAAAGAAAAAAGGCTGAAACAAACATGTGTTAATTAACAAGAATCAAAGAATACTGCGAATTTTAAAACAAGTAAATAAGAAGAAGAAATAATAAGGAGAAAATATGAAAATACCAGAATGTAAGCAAAGTGGAGTAGCTTCATCTTTACCAGTTTAGTTCCAGATAGGTTTGATCTCTGTTTGACTAGAATTTTCGTTATTTATATTATTTCCGAATATGATTGATTGTCGTTTGAAAATATGACTTTTAGATGGCTTCTAAATTGCTTCCGGTTATAAAATTTTAGATGTATACCTACTTTACGATCATCTAGATCACACGAATTCACAAACCAACCAATTTTTTTTTTAATCAACAAATAAATGTTTAAAATTGGCAACATATCATCACTTTTCGATTTTGTTTAATTGACTTCTTATCTAATCTGTCAGTAGGAAAAAACAAGACGATATGATGACGTAACGTCAATTAGATTTACGACGTGTGTTATCGTTGATTGATGCATTCATAAGTGTAACCTATAAATACACTCTTTCTTTTTTATAAGAATTACATAAATCGAGCCAAACCTAGTGATTCTTAATGATTCAGTCAATATGAGCCTAAAATATTCTTAAATTTCTGCAGGTTGAATAGTATTTATAGGAGCGAATCGGAGGTATCATTATTTGTAAGGTCAAAATTTTCATATACAAAACTTAAGAGGTAGGAAACCTGAAAAAAAAATTTTTTTTAAGCAATATAAACAGGTATATATTCCTAACCCTAAACATAGAAAAAAATATTATTCTTTGTATAAAAAACACAAAAATTTATCAACATCTCGGTATATTAGATTTTCAGAAATCTCTGAATTAATATTTTCGGTTTTCTCAGGTTGATTCTTAAATAATTCTTAAAATTTTGAGCCTTGTGATTCTTATAAAAAGAATTGTTATAAAAAAGAAAGAGTGTACAACATATTCCTGACGTATGCAAAAAATATAACCAAATTCTAACTTTCTGAATCTCAATAGTAATCTGAAGCTAATCTACAGTCCCCGGTCCATCTCCTTAGTGTCCCAAGTTTCATGTTTTTCTACGTGATGATGGCATGCAAGCTATTACAAGCCAGGTTGGATGATCCGGATGACCATCTGTAGGATCTAATGTTGAATTAATTTTATTCCCGGAAACTGGGTCTGCACGTACAGTTTCGGTAAGTATTTTATCAACTTCGGGTCAGCTGTATTCATTATAATCACAAAACAGGTCATTCAAACCGAGTTTGCAAAGTAAACTAAATATTTTTCTTGAAACTGACAGTTAATGACTGACGCCTAGAACAATCAAACACTAATCGATTACTTGAATTAACTTTTAGTTTCTGATTAAACTTTTCATCACCCATAGTAATAGGTTGTCTGTAACTTGCTATGGCCTACACATTATACATGTAGGTTAATTGATTGGAACTATCATTATAAGCGATTGACCAAGTGTGTTATCAGATCCGTAACAACTCGCAATGAACAAAATCGACCAAAGTGTATAGGTTTTAACGAATAAGCGTAAAACTATGTTGGGGATGTAGCTGCAGAGGCCCTCAAATTTATCGATAAAGCCACTGCGAAGAAGAGAATGAAGTATTGTGTATATTTCTATAGAATTGCACCTCATTGCAGTGATTTTTCAACAAACCTGACCACTGGGAAAGCATATTTAGTTTCGACCCCTCTATCGAACAATCCATCGGACAGTTTAATAGACCGAGGTTTGATTGATTGATGAACTGTGCCAATATCAATCAATGACTCGAAAGAACTTGAGGCAGTGCTATCGTAATTTACTGGCTAACATAACATGGTAGCTTCAATGAACCGGATGTTTATATAACGTCTGGGAAATTGATGGGGCTGATAATATGGGCAAAAAAATTAATTAGTATCTTATCCACGTCTGATAGATTTCTGTTAAGCAAGAAAACCACGTGGTGTCGTCAAAGCGACATCTGTTTTTTTTGTTTTTTTAGGGTTAGATTAATCTCCGCCGATTTATGTACACAGGAAAACTGCAATTGGATTATAGATAGGTATTTCGTTGATTGGACCCATTTTAATCTTTTGATCTGTAAGAATGATCGTAAATGACTGTAAATGACTTGGGTATGACCCTAATAAAGATCCCAGCATGCATCAGTGTATAGTCACCAACCTCCTCTTTTTTCTTCCTACCCATCAACATATTGAAAGACAGTGATTCTAATAGATATAGCTGAGTCAAGAGCAATTAAAAAAAAAACTCAGGGTTTGAGTTTATTTTATAATTAAAAGTTTATTGTAATGGAAAAATGAACAATATTCTGTTGAACAAGATGTTGATGCTCAGGAATGCCTCATTTGTTCAAATACTTTTATAACCATTTTCACCGTATTAATATAGTGATAGCGAGTTGTCATATTGACTGAATAAACTATACTTTAAGGGCAGAAAGTTTCGCGGGCAGAAAGTTTCGCGAGGATGGAAAATCGCGAAATTTCGCGAATTTAACTTTCGCGAATAACAATTTTAGAATAAATTTTACTGATAAAACTTTCGCGAATCCTCCAAAAACTTTACTTTCGGCGGAAAAAACTTTCGCGAATGACAATGAATGAAGAATTTTTTTTTTGAATTATTTTAAGAATTCTTAACTTTCTTGCAAAAAACTATCAAAATGTAAATAGAAATAAAGTAAAGATTGTCTTAGTTCATTTTAGAGCGAGTCATTCATTTCTTCATTTCATTTCTTTTCACTTCGACGAAAAAAAACAAAAGAAAGAAAATAACTACTTTTGACCCAGCTTCAAGTGGAAGTAGAGATATTCGTGAAATGTTTTTGAGTGGTAGCAAGAAGAGTAAGAAGACACAATCAGAAAATTGTGTAATTATTGATGAGTAACTCAATGTTAAAGAATCAAATAGATAAAAAACAAAAATGAAATTCTTCTCTCTCTCTCTGTCTCTCTCCCTCTCTCTGTTTGTATCTCAGGACATCCCTAAAAATTAACTAAAACCACTCCGTTCTTGGATTCCTTGTTATTTGAGAATTTTTTGTTGTTGAAAAAACTTTCGCGATTTTTAGAAAAACTTGACTTTTCGCGAAAAAAACTTTCGCGAATTTCGATTTTACTTTCTTACCTGGCAGAAACTTTCGCGAAAAAAGGCAAAAATCGCGAAAGTTTCTGCCCGCGAAACTTTCTGCCCTTAAAGTATATACCAAACCATTTTAGAAAACAAAAATGAACAATGTATAATGGTAGATGCGACTACAAAATGAATGAAATTATTTTTCGCTCTTTGTGGATTAAAAAATATATACAAATTAATCGGAAGTGCAACTCGTGATCACGTGGTTTAATCACAGAAAAAAAAGAAAATACTGTCCTGATGTTTTCGTGTAAAATTAAATGAACATTATTATCGTATACTTTCCAAACTACGGGTGACTTTCGTTCTTGATGGTGGGAAAATGAACTGAGATTGAATTGCTTCATCAACTGTCAAAAAGGCGTAAGGGATCTATGATCACGTTCTTAGAGGCTGTTTACCTCGATCGCAGTTTCGAAGTCAAGAACGAGATGATGACATTTGAGACACTCTGCTTTCATGGATTTAATGCGGTGTTATTTTGTGTTTAAAAATTTAACATTTTGTATCGTTAGTTTCGTTGTTGCGGCGATCTGCATAGGCAGCGATAATGTCCCGCAGTTCGCCGAATTCGGGACCAATTTCGTCGGGGTTAAAATTCAAACCTCTGTTTCCTTCTGGTGACGGTTTCCTGGCCATTGGAGTGCCATTTCCAACGCTATTCTCAGCATCGAGTACGTCGAGATTTTCATAAGTTCCTAGCGTCTCTGAGTTGGTTTTGTTGTGATCAAAATTGCTTGAATCTTCCGGTTCAATCTCTTTTTCAAAATAAAGGGCTTCTTCGGTAAAACTCTCCGAACTTACCGATGGTGAATGAACAGCAGACCCATTCTGTTCATGATTTTCAACTTTTACGTCCTCGGTCTCTTCAATTGGATGAAGTTTGATATCACCTTCGCTTTGAAAGCTTTTGTTTATCTCCGCCATAAAGTTCTGTTTGCCTAAGAAGTCGTCGCTATTTCGTCGGCTGTAACGGCCGTTTGTGCTCACCGATTCTCGACTGGTTGATGATAACTTTCTGGGCAGTTGAAACAAACTTGTACGTCGGCTGGATGGGAAATCACTACTCTCTGTTCGGGATTTCGACAAATTTCTGCTGCTCGACTAAAAAAATAATAAAGTAAAAAGTAAATCACCTTTCAGTTCGAGAACTTATGGGCCTGTTACGAAATTAAGAAATCTGTCGGACGTACAATTGATAGTTCAAAGGCCTATAAAAAATAGACTACAAGGATTTTCATGACGCCAATGCTGCATGTCAAGGTTAGCACACTCGTGACCAGTGCGGAATTGTATATGTATAATAAATGCTATGGGGTTGTGTTGATTAAGGGAATTTTTGTAAAGTTTGAAAAGCTGACGAGGGCTTTCCATGTAAGATATACGCAAAAACTGATAAACAGAGGAATAAATATTTTAAATTAAAAAAATTTGGACTCACCCATCTTCCGTGTTTCCGTTTGAAAGAATCATGAACTTCACGACTCATGAAAATGTAAAAAACCGAGACCAACAGGCCCTGTTGAAAGAATAACAGTGAAAAACAGTTTTACAATGTCGAAATATTTATGAAGACAGAATCCATAACTTCTAGGCATCCATTGCCTGGAAATTCCGTTAAAAAATTATCTTACCTGTGTAGCTGGAACAACAGTCCTAACATACTTGAAAGGGACGTATGGAGTTGGTCCGTAAAATGTAAAAACGAATCCTCCTCCAAGCAGGATGACTAAGATAGCAAAACCTCGCATTGCTTTCCTATATAAAATACAAATTCAAATTTTAGCTTATAGATTATACATTTGAAAGATGGTGTTTGTTTCAGATTATTATGTTCAGGAGACCACAACTTCGACTCAAGGGCGTTTTTCCTCTCTACTTTGATGTCTATTTTATAACCCTGGAGGTATGAGAAGTGAAATACCCAACCTTGATCGGTGGAGGTTTTTGTTTGCCACGTTTGGTGTTGCTTTCAGTTTGGACCAGATTGTCCACATCAAGAAGATGAGTATCAGCAGATTCAGCTGTGAGAAAAAATGATGAAAAATGACGAAATGCTCATAAACTCAAACACTCAAACACTAAGCTTCTTACCGCAAGTAATATCAACGCTGGGCCATATACCAAGTAAGCCAAATGGTATGTGCCGTGTTTCTTCCAACAACTAAAAGACCAAAGAGACGGAAAGGCAGTTAGACATAGTGAATGTATGGCGATTTTAGGCCAAGGACGTAGCTAGACCTCAGTCAAAATTTGTGGAGGAGATTTAAGTCATTTAAAGTAGAAAAGAAAAACATGCAAGAAACCTTATCACTTAAGACTGTAATAAAAATATCGTAACGTTGGACTCCTCCATTTGTTCTGACTGACCCTGAAGACGCCTGTGGAGGCTCACACAACACAGGATTAAGGAGTTAATATGGATGACCGACAGTATGAAGCGTGAAATTGAAAAAAATGTTGGTTGATAAATTAAGATTTTCTCGAGTACATAAGACTTTATTGTGGGATTCTCGTTAGATACGAGCCAACAGTTTAAGTAAATTGTTTTACCTTTTTCCTGTAAAATGTTTGGTCATTAAGTAGGGATACAGAAAGCCAGCAAATATTCCAGGAAATGCTGAGAAAGAGAAAGAAACGAACACTGATGGCTATCAAAAAAATTAAAGGTGCAAATGTTTTCATAACATGTTTATTAAGAGAAAAACAGAGAAAATCTCCCGAAGGAATAAGTAGACTTACTCCAGCCGAATATAGCATATACCCAGATATAATGTTTGGTGATGAACACGAAATAAAATTGGCGAAACTGAAAGAATCCTTCATTGAACATCCAAGCGATTTGGGCGATGAAGAAGTAATGAGAAAACGAGGTGAGCACGTCACACCCAGTCACCTGAAACGAAGATTTATCTCCAAAATGACAAACCTACATCAAAGCCCAAAGAACATGAATTTCTTCAGGGACTAATTAACCCAAAAATCTTACATTGTCTTTAAAATCTGCTTTCAAATAAGTTATTTCACAGATATCACGAGCGAACAAAGCTACCAGAAGGTTTCGATGGAGGAATATTCGTTGGTTTTTCAACGGTCTATAAAAATCAAAAGCAATTTTTTTTTTCAGAATAGCAATATTGTTAGTTAGAAATGTATAAAGTTTCTGGTTATACTATTTATAAACATCGAGAAAAAGCAAAACGGTTATTGTGTCATCGAACACAACATATCGACACTATTCACAAATTACATTGTGGCAATCGTAGTTTCATTTTGACGTGATCGATGACGTCATTTATGGATAAGTCACTCTTTAGTAACTTCTGAGAGGGGAATCGTTGAAAAAATAAATAAACCGATAAATCAATACCGTTAAAAAGCGACCATGAGGAAATTGAAATGGAAAAACGATTGCATTACAGTGAATTATCGGCAACACGTGCAATAATGCAGAACACAATGAACACAATGAAAGAACAAAGAACACACAATGAACTTACATTAATACAAGCAGCATTACAAAAGCAATTAGACAAAAGGCAGCATCAATTACACGGAGGGTAAACTCGAATGTCTCTAGATTTTTAACCGCGTTGGTTCTATCAATATCTTTCTGGATTTCCTAAAATAGAACAAGGCACGGTCATTTCATTTCATCTAGCCCAATCAATACGCAGCTCTTACATCACGTGGTCAAATTGTTACGCTCAAGGGTTGATTTGCCCAAACATTTTGTGCTGAGTAGGTACCTTCTGAGTTGATAAGTTGTACTTTAGAAGAAGTTTATGTCGTCTTTCTGTCTTGATCTCTAGAGGAAGCTCGGTACATTGAGATGCGTCCGGGGAACTCCATTTTCCATCCGGCTGACAATATCTGGTATAATTCGCTACATAATAAATATGGGAGCGATTACAAATTCTAGTTCCTTAAAGACGTTTCAGAGATTTTTTACAAGGGAGTCATAAGCAAATTTGTTGAAAAATAAATACAAAGAGCAGCAGTTCTATGGCAATAAACAACTTGTTGAGGAATCACTGCGACAGAGTGCACTTATATAGAAATATACACACTATTTCAATAAAAATGCTCTTCATCGCAGTGATTTTTGGACGATATTGCCCACTTTTTGTTGTTCTTTTACTTTCTAAGAGCCAAATAGCTTTGTCGCAGTTCCTCGCAGCCTCGTTTAGCTATGTTTACCTGCCGTGGTTACACTTATCATTGAAACATAAAATGCACTTAAATAATCCTTGTTTTTTGGTAAGTCTGAACATACCGTCTTGATAGTGCGACAAAAATGAGCACTGGATTTCGCTAGTTTTTTGGCGAAAGGTTTGAACCCAGCAGCCACCGTACCCATCAATCACAGCAGGACAAGTCAATGTAGATGGTAAAATTCCTACTTCTAAAAAGTAAACATAAGAAAATAAAGAAAAAACAAACAATTAAACAATAATATTCAATATTTTATTTAAAATAATTGATTTCAATTTCCGTTTACTTCTACTGAACCGATATTTTTAAAGTGTTTTCCTGACGCCATCCGTATATCAAATAGGCGAAAGATCCTGGTCCCAACGTTTTTTCTGACCTTCTGTTGTCATAATATTAGATATCTGATAACAATTCAACCGTAATTAAGGAAATGAAGAACTCGGTGCATTTCGTTCTGGATATTTTCATTAATGCCGTTTTGATTGCTTTCTGTTGGAACTGTTTTTCTTAGCATGTCAATGTAATGTAGACAAACTCGTTTACATAGAAAACATCCTTCTTCTGAGCTTTAAGTTCAAATAATTAGATGCACATAGATCGAATAACAGGCGAATTTATTTATAGAGATAAAAATCACATTCTTACCGGCTATACTTTTTGTCAGGCAATCACCGTAAGATTTCACGAAGAACTCCACCGTTGGTCCTACGAAGCTCTCCACCATGCATGACTGACTTATTATCAATAACACCTGGAAAGTGAAACAACACTAACAAAATGCTGACTTATTCTGAACATAGAAACAAAACGTAGCAATTTTTGCTTACTAAGAACTTCAATGCCATGCTTGTCGAATCGAATATGTTGCTCTTATTATTTCATTCAACTATGATGAAAGGATGAATAAAGTAAATAAAACCGAAATCACATCACGCTTTTCGGCAACCGTGTTCTTTGGATAGAGTAAGTATGAGTGATCAGAGGCTTCGTGGATAATTTCAGTTTGTATATATTCACTCAGTTAAGAATAATCTCAGAAATGATATTAAGAAAATATTTGGTAGAGTTTGAAATTCTGATCAAAAAAAGCTTTATATTGTTCGTTATGTTTCTCTATAACGTAATCGACTTCTCTCTTGAAAGAAACTCTGTTAATTTGATTCTTCTCAATCTGCTCTTTAAAACAAGCATCTGTCAAATTGAGACAGACACTAGCAGTGTCACTTTTATATTACCAAAAGCAAGTTTTCTATAAGTAGAATAACGTCAATGAAACATCAACGTAATTTTGATCAACTTTTGATCTTGCTTCCAAATTCACAACGTTTTTTACAGATTAAGTGCATCTCTTGTCCTCTTTTATTTATTTGTTTTCATTTTAATCGTGACTTTTTTTATATAAATACTCTCTATGTTCCATACGCTAGATACTTCAGGGGGTCATTCGTTATAAAGTTGTAAATAACATTAAACAAACAATGATGCAAAAAACAAACAATAGGATGATGACTGATTGTCCTCTCAACATTTTTTTACAACCAAATTGAAATTTAGAAACAGGACTACTAGGGGTTTATTTTGTTTTGATTTTTAGATTTCAAATTCTTGGTAATTTCTTAGACAGCGACAAATGGATGATTGAAAAAGCGTTTTTAATATAGGTAATGTTGTTTTTTAAGGTGGGTCTCAATATTCTTAAATTTCTACAAAACAATTAACTTGGAATATTCAGATTATGTCAGAATAATAATAATAAATAATAATTAATTCTATATATGCGTTGAGTTTCAGCTTTGATATTTTTATAGTAAACAATCCTTCAATCCCAAACATTATAATCAATGATTATAAGGAAAATTAACGTAATCCCATGAAAGAACATTAGCAATCGTGTGTTAGGACAGCAGGTGGCCGCAATCAAATCAACTCCCTCTCAAAACATTCACCATGATGGAATTTGAAGCTCTACATATCTTGAAGGTATTTTTGACTTTCAAGTATATTCTTAAAAAAACTTACGTGTCAAAATAATAGCAGATACAGTATAACTGCTCAGGCCATATAATGGAGCGCCAATACAGCCAAAATAATCATTAACTTATCAACCGCTAACAGGATATTTTTGAACCTAAACAAACTGACATATAAAGATAAATCAGAGAATGATTTTTCGCGCTTCATTTCCACGAACATCATAAAACAGAGAAAAAGTACCATGTACTCACATATACTAAGTGCATTTTTATTCCATCATAGACCAGAAAATTATCTTTCAACTACTAAATTCTTACATGTTTTATATAATGATAAAAAACGTATAATGAAAAGAAAGTTTCTCGACATGATGATCATTCATGTAACCATAGAAACTAATGCTCTTAGTATTAAGCAGAACTATTTCGTGTAATTAGCTTCATTACAAAGGCGATGGTAATTAAACCTCGCGAAAAAAGATTCTTTAACCTTTCATTCATCACCGTCAATAAATATTATCAAAGACACAAGGATTATATACATAAAATAAACTAAAACGTAATTATAAGTCAATTTAAACATTTTTCAAGATTAATACCTTTCTAAATACGGAAATATTTCTGGAAATCGTTTAAACATTTTCTGCATAATTTCATCGTAAGGTCGAAAAATCACAATTTAAAATGCTTGGAGAAGAATTTTGTCATCTCTTTAAAAAGAAGAATACCCAGCCTTTATTAAAAGGTATTTCCTGATTAGTTATTTTGACTGTGAAAAGGAACGATTCTCAGATTTGTTGTATAAAGGAACAGCGGAATTGTGCAGTGAATAGCTATAGTTCATTATGTTATAAAATCAATATGTTATTGCGAAACAAACATGTTTCACATATTTTAGCAGTTGACCGATCATTTGACGATTCACAGTATTATTATTCACTGTTCTTCTAATAGTTGCTGCAGATATCGTAATCTTGGAATTGCAAGGGATCAGAGATTAAAAAAAAACACTTAAATGGGGTACTGATAACGGGACACTTACCAATAATTCTATATGAGAATTCGTGTATATAGGCGAGAGGAACGAGATTGTATAAGATTAAAATTCTAAAATTAAAATTCATTTTTGTTTTTTTTTTAACTTTTCACTTAGTTTTCAAAGATACTGTTTATGCCGTGGAACTGAAAAGAGTGTTTTAAAATACCGAAATGCTCGAGAAATAAGAAGTATGCGAAATAACGAGCGTCTGCTGCACACATTTCCACATAGACCGTGAATAGACCTGCTCCATGTTATCCCTTCGTGACGTTCCAGAGGGTTTTAATAGCAAACCATAGAACGTTATGTGAATTACCTTATAACGTTAAAAAGAACAAAAATTGTTAAAATGTTGACGTTATCAAAAAAAGAATGATGTTACATAACTATAAAGGGTTGTTAATTAAGGTGGAATCACTATAAAAATATCAAACTCTTTAAAGTTTCAAATGCTTTGAATATTTGGATGTTAAATGATATGGGAAAGAGAAAAACCCAAGTTACATTCCATGATATGCACTTTGTATTGACAAATAGCTCAAAAATAGTTAAAAAGTGCTAAAAAATATGAAAAATTAAGAAAATGCTTGGAACACCATAAAACACACAATATTTCATCTTATGAGGTAATTCTTTGTAGATATCACAGTTACTGCATAATTAAGAGAATGAAGTAGTTTAACTTGCTGGTCATCAATACTTTGTGATTTTTTGACTTAATATGTCCTTTCGATATAAATTTAGGTGGGTAACATGAGTTTTCTAAATGTTCAATCTTGATAACTCTTTTATTGAAAAAGGTAATGACTTCATTTTAGTTCATCCTCTTAATTTAGGTATATAAAAAACACCCTGAAAATTTGAAGTCATTAGCTTCTGCCAATCATGAGATATCGTGTTTGAAAGATCGGAAATTGCAGAAAAATCTTAAACTGAGAAAATCAAGAAAAACAATGAAAATCAACAAAATGGAACTAAAAACATCCAGAACAGTAGGATTTGTCTTGTTCTAGTTCTTTCTCTTGATCTATCCATCCCTTCTTGATAGCTCTCAATTGCTTTCTTCTTTTTTTAAACGGCACAGCGGATTTTTTCTCCATATTGTGGACCCGATGCTTATTTTTCTTAACTGAACCAAAAATTTGACTGTCAATTTCCAAATTCAAATGCTCAAAAACTCGTTTGATACCACCAGTTCCTTCATTAAAATGTAGCACTGCTGAAGCTACTCCCATTTATAATGTTGACTTTTTCACAAAAATGTTTTTGGGGCAACGAGACCAAATGATATTGTTCAATGCCTCATTAGCATTTTGTGTTTTACCATGGGTACACTTTTTGAGGAGATTGTCATCACTAAGGTCATTAAAATCTTTAAGTATGATTTTATGAACCCAAATAGGTAAATTAACTTTAGGCACATAGTTTGGGTCTCCATCACCTTTTTCCGTCTTTTTCCATTTGCACCAACTGTTTGACCCTGTAGGGCAAAGAACATGACGTGTAGCTTTGTCAGGAAAGTCGGTACAATGATACAAAACTGCACGTATATTTTTCTTCATTTGATAAACTTTTTGTTCTTCATTTAATTGTAAGTTAGAAGCAGCACTCCTGATGGCCATCCCAAAGTAATTTTGCATGGTATTGACTGCACTTTCTGTCAGCTTTCCCTTCCCCGTCAACTTTTGGTCACCATGCTTTTCTTTTCTACGTGATCGTAATCGGGTACCGATTCTTTTCTGAATATGCCCAACACATTCTAATTTTACTGGCTCAATATCAAACTCTTCATAGGGCTTACTGGCAACAACATCTTTAAATGCAGATGAATCTCCATCACCAAGGTAATACTTATAGAAAACATCATGATTTGGTACTGAGCGAGAGAAAATTTCCACAGCTCCTGCACCTTCCATTGCTCCTGATGACTTTTCATGGTTTAAAGAACATACATGACTAGATCTCCAAGCATCATATCCAGGATGATCTTGTTTGCCATTCCATATTTGACAAGTTCGGCAATACTTGCTCAAGACAACTGTGTCAAGGCAGTAACCATCACTTATGGCAGTAACGACACCATTTAAAGAACTGTGTCCACGCTTTTGCCATGATCCATCAAGTGAAACAGTCAGCAAGGGTTTCCCAAACTGAATTTTGTCATTTGTCACTCCTTGCTTGATTTTAGTAACAGCCATTCTTGTTGAATCTGCAACAGCTTGTTGGTATGCATGTTGTATAAACTCATTCGCATAGTCAAATGAATTTGAAGCCAAGCATCTCATGTTCATTATCCTCGCAAAGTCACTCATCGGTTGGTATCCTTTACCAATTTCACGAAATGCAATAACACTTTTCAAGTTTGTCTCAAAAAACTTTCGTCCTTGCTTGTTTTCAGCAGGTTTTTTAGCAACTTCTCTTGAAGTAAATATAGAAAAAACAAATTTACAGCTCTGACAGTTCACCATGAGTTTATGGGAGAAACCACAACGAGAAGTCTCTTCATCAGTCAGAACGACAGAATTGTCACACTCTGGACATCTACCAACTTGACTAACCAACTCTTTCAAGATTGAAAAGGTCACTATCAGATTGTAATCATCTGATTTTAAATCATTTGGCTCCTCAATGACTATTTTTTTCCCACTAGTGGATAAACGTGGAGTAGGTGGTGCTTGATTTCCAACTGAAGACACTTTCTTCATGTACTTATTTCCATGAAAGGTTCTCTTCTTCTTTCTTTTTAAATTCTTGGTATTACCCATAATTGATAAAATTTCTGCTATAGACTGATAGTAACAGCACTAAAATCTCGAATCAAAACAGTATAGTATAAGTCCAAGAGCATATCTAACTGAAACCATAAAATTTCTTGCATGTTTTGAAAAAGTTATGCCCCCAACAAAGTCTAAACCAAGTGGTCTCTCAAACTGTAGTTATATTCAAACAATGTTCAACGATAAAGCTTAAAAAAGTGGTTTGATAGGGCAAGAAAGAAACATAATTTCCGTTGCTAAGGCCCGTAACTAAGGAAGCTATCTAGTACTACCTTTATAAAACTTCAAATATCTCAATAAATAATCAAAAACTCAGACAAATGACCTCAGATTCGTATTTAGGATAGCCAAAATATCTAAAAACAATAAAAAAATTTTTTTTCAAAATTTTGAAAAAAATTACGATTTTTTATAGTGATTCCACCTTAAAATCCCCTGGAACGTCACATATATTTTATACAACTACGACAATGCAATGCTTCTTTACTTCTTTGATTGAGACATAGAGACACTGTTGATGACGTTTGTATTTTCAGTTGTATTATTGGACAAGCAACAACAGAAAGGACGAAGAAAAAAGTCGATATATTACAATGTAAATAAAGTTCCACTCAAATGAAAAATAAACTATTCGTTTCACTACACGCTATTCCCACCCTTAAGTTTAACGTATTGCATTCTGGGAATGAAAACAGGCCATGCTATACTTAACCTTTATGTCAACGAGGACACAGCAATATTAGTTCAACAGAAATAACAACAATATAACTCACATTGAAGCATATTGAATCAAGACATTCACAAACACTTATGATGGAGATAAATTTATCAAGGATGAAGAAAAGATGCATAGATTAGATTTGTTAATCATGCATTCTTTTTTTTCAAAAAAAATGTATATTGTGCTTAAAAGCAATCTTATCTTAGTGGCATCCTGATAACCAACTAAGTGGATAAAATCTTGAAGTATATAGAGAGCATATAGTTATTCGTGAAGATGTTGTGCTCGTGTTCACAGGAAAATAACTACATGGCATTGACCTTTTAGCATACAGGGACCCAGTAAACACAAAGACGTTGTTTCAACGTTGTTTCGACGTCGGATTCCATCGTCACATGACGGCCGTTTAATGGTCGAAATGGAAACAGCAAAACAACGTCGGATTTTGAGGTCAAAACGACGATTAAAAAAAACGACGTTGTACGGATGTTGTGCAGCGGTCAAGAGACAGAAAACAACGTTGTATTGACGTTGTAGCATGGTCAAATTGACGACGAAAGGTAATGACAACAATGATGATGATGATGATTTATTTATTTAAAGTCAGTTGAATTTTACAAAAATGAAAATAAAGAACTTCTGGTTTTCTTATATAAAGAAGACTATAATCAAAACCGACTAACAAACCAACAAATGAAAAGCCACTAGCGGGAATTGAACCCTGACCTCTCCCATAAATTCTGACAGTGATACACTACGGCGTCCTAATGTATTTGACTAATATCAAAATTGATTTCGAGTAGGTTAAGATGGAAGAGAAAGAAATGGCGAAATGAAAGAACAAATGCAACGTAATTTTTACTTGCTCTTTAAGACATCGTTTTAAACTTTGTTTGCGGTGTACTGTTCACGAACCATCGTTTTTCATTTCTTTTTTAATCTTTCTTAATCTTGAACTTCAGAATTGGCTGTAAGTAAATAAATAATTTTAAATGTTTTTTTTTCCAACCAACCCCGACGTTTTCTTCACGTCAGTTAATGGTCGTTTTTGGTTGTGACGTTAGAACGACCATAAAACAACGTTGTATTGACGTCGTGTGTTAACTGGGGATCATCGCACATCGAACACTAATCTTTATAAACATTGTGAAACTTGGAAACTCACCTATATAATGTGTTTGCAACGAAATTTTAATGAACAAATAGTTAAGGATTTGAGAAGTGGACCTTAAAATGTCTTTCATGTATCAGAATGGCAGCTATCCTCATTGAAGGATTGCTCACCAGCGAAATATCTATCCCCATGAAGATAAACTTCTTCCACATCCAAGACATGCAGTCTACCACACCAGGAAGACTAGTGTCTTATGGGTGTCTCCCCAGAAACTTTCAACGTTGTAGTGAACATGAGGCCAGGGATATTTTAAGTGGTTGGTCTCACTACAATAAATAGAAGTAAATTGGAATAACTGTAATAACTGTATACCGTCTGAGTCTATATACTATAATAATAAATGCCTTTTTAGTTTCATCGACAGTGTAAGGTGTGAAATACAAACAGTTGTATTTGACATACCTTTATTATTTGTTAGAATTTTGCAAATCGTAACCTTATTCAAACAAGGTGTCCTGCCGATGATCGTGTAAGATGCAGAGACAGAACCTTGTTTGACCAAGGTCGCGAAATTTCAACAATATCTGCTACTACAACCTCATTCCCAGGGCTTCTTGCCTTTTCGATATACGGACGACGGCAAAGATGTTATCCGTATATCAAAAAGGCAAGAAGCCTTGGGAACGAGGTTGCTGCTACTAATTATTTGATAAGTTACCCCTCTACTAAAACGTTTGATACCAAAATCACGAAAATTTAATAACATAGAGGCCTTTTGCTTGGTTTCTTAATACACATATCTTTCTTTCAACATATTCACCCGATATTAAACTTCGAACTTTTCGATTGGTTAAAATATCTTTGAGAACAATGACTTTTATTACCGCGACTAACCCGACATGCAAGCGAAGCCTGATATTAAACCTCAAATAAACAGTGTCTAAATTCAGCCCTTGTGACGTAATGTCTAATCAACTTTGCATGTTTCCATGAAATCATCAAAAAGGAAATTTGTTGAAAAATCACTGCGAAGGAGTGCAATTCAATAGAAATATGCACACTATTTCCATAGAAATGCTCTTCTTCGCATTGACTTTTTGACGATTTTATCCACAGGGGCGCCGTTTTGCAGTCGTTCAAAGTTGCTTCATTTTTTATTTTATTTATTTATTTCTGCGCAGACATTTAAAACTACAAAGATAAAAAAAAAACGTAAAATGAAAGCAAAAAACAGATCCCATAAAACAAAACTAATAAATAAATAAATACACCAAAAAATGAGGAAATGTACGAACAAAACAAGTCAAAAATTCCTATGAAAACAAACACTCATTCCTTGAAGAGCTATTTCGTAAATAGAAAAACTTGTTCATTGAAAAACTATTTCGTACATTTAAAAATCCGTTCCTTGAAGAGTTATTTCGTAAATGGAGAAAGAATCATTCATTTGAAGGCCTTAAATCTCTGATAAATCAATAAATTTTTCTTTTTAATATCTTTTTCTTTTTATCGTCGTTTATTCTGATGAATACTGTTGTGCGCTTTCAGGCAACACGTACGAGATGTCATCCCATGGATGTCGATATAAACCTTGCTTCAAACGTTTTTGGTCCAAGTGGTGGCCTGAAATCAAAGCAAAAAAGAAAACACGAATGAGAAATCGATGTGTGGAAATCTCGTTAACGTACGCAATGAAGTAATATCGACCACAATGGGTAAAGTCTTCAAAAAGTCGCTGCGATGAAGAGTATTATCATTGAAATAGCGTGTATATTTCTATAGAATTGCATCCTTTTGCAGTGATTTCAATAAATTTGCCCATTGGGATGGTACGAACCGATAAATCCGACTGATCTTCCGAGAACGAATAATCCGTTCATTGCCCCGATTTTGATGTATTCATCAGCTTCACTTCTATGGTGATATTAAAATATATTAAAACACACTAATATCAAAACAATGCGCAAAATATGTCCAGAAATGACGTCATTCTCACCTTGTGAAATTTCCACAATTTCGAAGAAGATCGACAAACGCAACAGCGATCACACCATCAACGTTCAAGATCAAATTCGGTTTCTAGGTAGAATGTATACAGGTCGAGTTCGTTAGGATTTAATCAAGAGGATGATGGAGATACGATGAAATTAAAAGGAGGTACGATGAGGTCGAGCGGATGATGGAGATATGATGAAATTAAAAGGATGATGGAGATAGGATGAGAAACAAACCTTTGCAGTAGTTATTTTCTCCACTTGAAGTGCATAATCCAGTAACGGCGAGATGGGAAAGTTCTCCTTTATGAATTCTTTCACGATAACCACGCGCATATCAGGATTGTTGATCTAAGTAAAAGTAAGTTAAACCCGAGTGCTTATAACACATCTTACATCCATCCTCAGCGTTATAAACATTCACACTTTGCATCAATAAGTGAGACAAATCCTTATGAGTATCTAAAACGAGACAGCACATTCCCTCACCGACTTGACTCGATGTCCAATCCCCATGATAAGCTTTCCCCTTTTTCTCATGTCATTGACAAACTCCATGGGGGACTTGCCCGAATCGTAAGCATCAGAGAATTGATTGGCAGCTCCATCTAACGCGCCACCAAATCGATCTCCCTAAAAACAACCACGTCATCACTTTGTGACGTCATAAAAACATTTCTTGTTCATTAGACTGGACAGCGAGACTTACGATGGTCAACAGGCCAGAGCATAGAGATGAAATCAGATCCTTGCCAGCACGCGAAGTAACGATAGTGTTGTGTGCACCAGAAACAGCTAAAAATATTTTTTGTCATTTCATAGAATTCATCCTTGAGATCCTTATTTCAAATTCGTTTTCAAATTTTCTCCGAGTTCTTTAAAATGTAAAAATCGTTACCTGGTCCGTGATCAGCTGTAATGATCAGACAAATTTCAATGAACTTGCATGCATAAGGTGGTAGCCTTGAAATGTGTTAAAGAAATGTTAAGAGAGAAAGGACTTCAACCAGAATATATTCAGATGGTGAACTCCTCCTCACCTTCGTTGAAACCAGAGCAACCCTAACACTCCACCAATTCCCATCTCTTCCTGAAATTCACAACAAAAAAACATGACTGTTCGAACATATCATTCCCTTAAAATGAGCCAATGGTTGCCACATGACTCGGACTTTAAAATTGGAACTGCTGCTGTTCTCACCTTAAACACATCGGATATCTTCATACCAGCATAAGTAAGTTCTTGACCTCTCTCATCACATATTGCTGATATGAAGGAGGATGGCTTGCGAATCAAACCTAATTCCTATCAAACATTTAAACACATGTGATGAGATGTAGTTCGGTACGAGGTTGCTATAGTATTTTGTAGAAAAAATTTGACTACAAGTTCCAATCGGATTATGCGTGAGTTCCCAGTGTTCAAAATCGCTATATGGGATGAAGTATTTTTGTGTGGCTTTCTATAAACTGTTCTCCTATGCAGTGACTTTTTAACAAATTTTGTCCTGTGGGTTTCGAGAACAAAATTGATGCTTTCGCTGTCATTAAACGGAACATGTTTATAGCAATTCCTTTCGCAAGGCATGTGCAAGTTTCGTACGTTCTTTCGAGTTCCTGAACTTTAAATGATTTTTACAATTCGTATCAACCAAACGTAAACATTCAATGTGGAGCACTCTCCAGGTTGTCCGTTATTTTCCAATGTAGCATTTCGAGAGGGGTTTACGAAAATGAAAGAATATACATTAATAGGAAAGAAACCAAACTAAGAACTTGATATTTGCTGATACAAACCGATAAAAACAATCTTTTTTTTTACCTGAGCCCAACTATAATCCATCGGCACGGTAGGTGGACGAACTTCTGGTCTCGGTATGATCGTTCCCTTAGCAACAAGGTCATTGTACACGTTTCTGCGTAACAAATAAGTATATTTTATCTTCATGATGAGGAATTCAATTATTGTGGAGGGGAAAGAAGTGAGACATGAAGATTCAATATGAGAATATGAAAATTGCTTTCAACCTACCTTATCGTTATGCCTAAATCATCAAAAGAGGCTGGAACATAAGCACCAGCATTCTGAAGCGCCTAAAAAGATTAAGTAAATATTTGACATGTAGCAGAGATTAAACAAATAATTATGACTGAACAGATAAGCAGGAATATTTTTTCAAGAATCAATACAAGTTATGTTTGAACTTTACATTGTTTTTGGCAACTGCCGTTTCTTTCTCACTATTAGCGCATGCATTGGCGTGTCCAAATTGTACCTAAAAATCAAACAAGAAGTCTCTATAAATGGTAATTAAAAATGTTTAGGTTGTGCAGGATATAACACATTTTTTATCCATCAATACATTTTCGTTGACAACATGCCTTCACAAGTTCCAATACACCACGCCACAACAAGCTTCGTAGTGCGCCCGTCCACTAACGCCTTACAAATTTTAAATCTTTTTTTTTTTACCTCAGTTGACAACATGCCTGCACAAGTTCCAATACACCACGCCACAACAGGCTTCGTAATGCGCCCGTCCACTAACGCCTTACAAATTTCGTATTCGTCGACACCACCAACCTAAAGGGATGTTAAACACCCTGTTTATAATCAAATGGAGAAGTGAATAGAATTTTTAAATCTCTTGGTCAATGATAAAAAATAGCATAAATAGTAAAAAATAGTGCATTTTTAATGTGAACAAAATTAAAATCTCCCTTTATAGAATCTAGTGGTTTTCTACCTCTCCGAGTAAAACCATCATTTTAATATTAGGGTTGGCCTGGTAACGAAGGAAATGATCAATAAACACTGTGCCAGGATATCTAGAAGTAAAATGGTGTGCAAATAGCCAACTAAACAAATGCAGTGAATTAAGTGTGTAGAACTGATATGAGACGACAAAGATATGTTTCCAAAACAGGAAGACAATAATATGACCTAGTGATTATGTGCAATGAAATACAGGCAGAAATTCTTGATTTAATTTTCCTTCAAAATTCGGATGAAAATAAATCCAACAAAGAACTGAATTTGATAAACAAGGAAAAACAGCTTCAGAATGTCTTACTTGTCTCCACCAATCGCAATTCCCTCATTCACACCATCTGTGTTTCGTGCAATTATATTGTTGAGTTCATTGGATAATCCACCAGATCTTGAAATATATCCAACACTAAAAGTGGTTCCCATAATAAAGAAAAATCATCCGTATCAAGGAAGTGCAGGGAAAAAAAGTCCAGAGAAATTAAAAAAACAACATGCAAGAAGAAAGTGCTGACATTAGCATATATTACTTGCTATTATGCATACAAAGTTTTAGCATTACACCACTAAAATTGCTAGCGTTACTAACATAATTTGTTTTTTGTTGTTTTTTTTTGCATGTTGTGGTGGACGTATTGCCATGGAGATGGTATGGTTTGGAAAAAAACTTTTAATAGCAAAATCTCAGGACATGGTGTCTGCCAAATTTTTTTCCCCAATTTCAAGGTTTTTTTCTCAATATTTTAGCTGTTTTTCAAGGTTTTTTTGATGAAATTTTTGCCTATTTTCAAGGTTTTTATCAAGAAAAAATTGTTACACAATTAAAAACAATTAAAACAATTAAAAACATTGCTGAAAAAGCTCTCTGTAATAAACACTCATTTCAAGGTTTTCAAGGTTTTCCATTAAAAAATACTTGATTTTCAAGGTTTTCAAGGCCACATGGTCTGTTTTCAAGGTTTTCAAGGTGTTCAAGGTCCGGCAGACACCCTGCAGGAATGAAAAATGATTATCTAAAAATTGACTTTCATTATTATTTTAAAGCTGCTTCAAAACAAGAATCTTTCTTTGCTTACTTTCCAATCATATTTGAAAAACATTATGAAGATTGGGAGAGAAGAATTGATGTGATGGTGGTAGGTTGTGATTGGCTTATTCAGTTTTGACGATACTTTTGGGGGAAACACCAAGGACTGTTTGACATTATATATTATGCAATTGAATAACGAATGTAAACTGTGCCACACATGAATATTAGACTGACCTTCCCGGTCGATAAAGTTTCGAGGCTAAAATATTGTCTAACATGCCGCCAGTATTTCCAATTTTAAAGCAACCTGGTTTTATACCTCCAACCTAAAACCAATCAGTTTAATTAAAAAGAAAGAAATATGGTGGTCAAATGATCTCATAAATACATAGAGGGTAAATGGTTCTTACTGTGGCAGGACCAATGATATTGACTTGGTTCTTTCGAGCCAATTTGTTCAACTTTTGCGTGATTCTCTCTGGAATACCTTCGGCAATGATAGCAACAGTACGAAACTGAAAAGGAGGATTGTTCCGTTAGATCAATCGATCAGAGGATGTCTGTGATGCTTAACAAAGCAATGGGGCATTCATCACCTGTGGATACTGGATAGCATCAACAGTTGCATCGTAAGCTGATCGCAGAGATGCAAAATTTACTAAGATATCCACATCAGGGAATTTCACAACAGCATCAGACATCTTTGAGAATACTGAAATAAAACTTTTAACATTTGCACATACAGAAGAAGAAAGAAAGCACATGGAAACAGTTTTATGCAGTATCATGTAAGAAGCAAACGAAAACAGCTTTACCGGGTATCATGATTTCTTTGTGACCAAAATAAAACTTTTGGTTGTGATTTCCACTGAACAAGAGAAATTTCATTTCAAAAGTTTCTTATTTTAAGGCTGACAAAAGAAACATAGAATTAAACAAAACGTTTGACCTACCTGAATGGATAAACTATAGCTTTAACTGATGTTTCAACCCGACGACAGACATAGTCAAAATCAAGCATACCCTAATAAAGATGATCTGTAGCATGACATAATTGTAACCAACTTTTCAAAGGCAGATAAATTTTTTCCATCTCAACTTTAGTAATCAGAAAATGATTAAAATTTTCAATCTTGAGATGCTATTTCAAAAAAAAATTAGCTCTCCTAATCTTGAATTATTAATTTGAAAACAAATTAGCAGAATGGGAAAATTGTAATCGTAACATTGCAACTGCAACTCATTGGTGAGCTGTCTTTTTGGCGGAGTGTTGTGTAAGTAGTTGAAACCTGAATAGCTCTTTGCTGCATTCCCCAAACAATTGCGGTAGAATATTTCGTAAATAATTCTGTTGGAGAACTTCGCATTTCATCTACCACAACATAATCACCATCAGAACATGGGAGTTTGGAGGCCGACTCTTGGCTTGATGAGAACTCTGTGCTTTTTCTCTTGGAGGTATTGTCATTTGATACAGGCTCCTTTATAAAGAAGGATAACATGGTGATAAGATCAGGAACCTACTTTAGGTCTGACAAGGCTTCTTCAGTCAGTGAAATTTGTATTATGATTTCTTTATTCAAACTTTAGATCAAAAAATAAAATTTAAAAATGAGAGAATGACCAAATAAAGGAATAACAAAAAACAAAACCAATTTTTTATGAAGGCTTAATTATTAACAAAAATTCATGATAGAGATAATAGATAGATTTTCAAACACACGACTTGATTATGTTTTATGTTAGTTTTCCAGAAACTTACTTCGTAAGAGTTGAAGAACATTTTATTAGCTGCATCATTGGAGTCACAAACAGTTGTCTGCTCTGGAATGGGTGTTTTATTAAGTGCCATGCCAACAATAGCCGTCATATGAGTTTCAGTTCCAAATACATGCATAGGTACTCCTAGTGTTTCACCTAAAGTCAATAATCAAGCAATAGCAAATAGAAAACATAACGTTGTCCAATTATACTCGCCTTAATGTAAGTTAACATTTGCAACTATTTCAACATCACTAATGTATAACACTCACCTAATTCTCTCATTATTCTCAAACCTTCCTGATAATTGGGTCCACCACGTCGTACAAAGATTCGAACTTGATGTTTTATTAATTGATGCTGGTACAGTTGCAGGGCTTTTACTATACCCTGCATGAAAAAAGTTTGGTAATCAGTGAGAGGTCATCAAAGCGAATAAGTGAACAACACATTTACCCTACAACCGTTTTAAAAATCTTATATTTTTCAAACTTTTCGACTTACAGCAAATGTGGCAGATACATTGGTAAAATTTGCAATGCCGCCACCAATGATTAAAACCTTGCCTAAATCAAAAAAAGTTAAGAAAATGTAACCACTGTTAAGAAAATCGTTCAAAAATGGAATTGCAAACTATTTTTAAGGAAATGACTTGAAAAGGTTTATATTAAACTTGTTCTACGATTTTAGAAACTTACCGTCTTGGAAAGGTTCACCATCTGTCATTAATTTCAAGATTGTTTTCGCATATTCAAATGTTTGTGTTTCACTAGGTGCACCAGAATATTCGCCATAATTCGCCATCTCACTGCTTCCTCCTAATTCAGCAATGGTGTCACTAAAAACACAAAGTCTCACAAGGTAAACAAATTAAACTCGCAATAAGTAGTTGCCTGGCAATAAACAGTAATTAAGTATTTCCATGGACTCTCAATAGAATAAAAAAGCTGAGAGATTGAAAAGTAATAAAGAAAAGAGAGTAATGTTTTCAGTAGAAGGCTATCAAAAATTGCAGAGTTTTCAAAACACATATTCAAATACTGCAGTATTCAGTTCTTTAATCATATTTTCAGGAAGAAATTTACTTGATATATATAGTAGATGAGACCTGTAGACTACTGATGCCCCACCACCTGCAACCATCGTCCAAATTCTACCTCTTTTATTCAATATGGTAAGTTTCAGTGAAGCACCGCTTTTAGCATCCAAATCGTTTATGAAAGCTTCCTAAAAATAAATCATACAGTATATTATACATCATCATAGTAAGTATAACTATCTAATTGACTTTCATAGATTGAATGAAAAAAATGGTCAAACCTCTGGATAAGCTTCTCTTCCAAACGGTGGAGGAAAGTATAAATTTCCCCACTTGCTACTACATAAGTACTCGGCTGTTTGATCAATTTTTGCAGCCAGGTCCAGTGCATAGATGCCATCTTGTCTGACCACAAGTGGATTTATTTCCAAATACGTGAAATGTAACTCACAGTATAAATCAAACAACGATTTTATGAACTTGCCAAGCTTGATCTTGTTCTCATCTGATACATTACCAAGTAAGTTCGTTTGGACAGATTTGACGTCCAGCACTTCCCCAATTGAAACAGACAGTTTCAAAGCCTGTAAGAAATTATATCAGTGACTCACCAATCATCATAGTCCCACAGTTCGATGTTGTTTACATGAAAGCATAATTTGTTACTTTTGAGTCAACATCACCAACATCAATCCCACCTTCATGATGGAATAAGATTATATCTTCTTCTCTTTGGGAGTAGATGCACATATACATTTCCTCTTCCTTCATACATAAAATAAATTAATGAAAGAACTTTTTGGCATAAGCATTGTGTGGGACGAATTTGTTAACAAAATCCACTGTTCTTACTTGTTCATGCTTCAAAAACGGTTCAACAATGAAGTGCTTTAGTATTCCAGTAGTTTTTTCAATCTATTCAAAAATATTAGACATTATTAACTGAACAATGGCGGCAATAACAATATCTGCAGAAATTGATTAACATTCATTCTCCTACAGTGTTTCTTTTTCTGTTGTCTAGTGAGCATATGTAAAAAATGAAAATTTTTAAAATGAAAATGAAACAAAAAAACAATGTTAAGCAGTACTTGGATTTCTTGGCCCCTCTTGCTATTCAGCCATTCTTTAACTCCATTCCAATCAGTGTTTACTTTCAGGAGTCCGAGTTTTCCACGCCTTTTTATCAACTGGTCTGGTTTGACAACAAGGGCCTATAACATAAAGCACTTACAAAATGATTTTAAAAACCTATGTAAGAACTCAATTCTACTGAAGACAAACTTACTTTCTCAGATAACCACTCATTCGATTCTTCCAAACGTTCAAGTTCAGAATCAGGACCAATTATAACATACTTGGACGGGACATATGTTGGATCACTAAGGTTGGCATTTAAAAGACGTTTTCCTTCAGCTTCCGAAATTGCTTTCGATGACATCTTGTAATTATAAAAGTATTAACTTGAGTTTAGTTGTCAACTGAAACCTTAGAAAATTTAAAAATGAAAGAAAACATTTTACACGCAAACGCGATGATCAACCCTTATGAAAAATAAAATAAAATAATATCTGATCATATTTTAAGTTTATATGGTTTAGATTATTAGTTGAATAAATTTGTTTACTTCCTTAATTATTTTAATCTACCTTTGCATATAAAAGAATAATTAAGTCAGGAAAGAAACCTGCCATAGCTTGACTTAAAAAGAAAACAGGTTTCTCAGTTACACATCTAAACATAATTTTAAAAAGTTGTCCAAGTATGTACTTAACTCACCTAGGTTACAAAAATTAACCCTATTAGTATTATATAAAAATTTACACCAAAATAGCTGAGATATTATAATTTCAGCAAAGGACTGTGAATATATTAATGTTGTATCACTAATCTCTATGGCAACAATGGCAATTATAAACTTTAGAGAAGTATTAGTAGTAGCGGCATTGTTTATCACCTCACTTTTAGTTTACAATGCAAAATCGCAATTTCGATATAAAATAACTGATACAAATACATGTAGACTACTTATAGCTTGTAAACAGTTTGAGATGATAGGAGGTATTCCCATCAGTCAAAGGACTAGTTAAAGAGGAAGCCGCCACCAGGAGAAGTTAAAATTGAACGTAAAAAAAGTTAACGCTATGCTATTCCATTTTTTAGAAGTATAACGTATAATATTAGTATTTTTTATTTTCTTAAATGCCACTGTATATTACCTTTATCTTATGATATTCCATCTTCCCTATAAAAATGTTGTTAATATAAATGATGATTCATTTTATTATTATAAAGGTGTGTGCTGATGTGTTAAAATAAAGCCATTAAGTAAATCACATTATTTTCATGAAAGTGTTCTTGTTATGAATAGGACAAGGTGTTTTGTGTGTGTGTGCCAATAGATGTGGAATAGGTTAAGGACATACAAAACTAATATATACATACAAATTATATACAGTTTTAGAAAATTGAAAGCTGAACCAGAGTAAAAATGGGTTCGGTAAACATTCAAATATTTGGAAGAGCTTCAAAAGATTTGGGAAAATATGTTTACTCATATTCTCAACTCTATTTCAAGAATCCAAATTTAGTCACTTTGATGTCCATTTCATTCATTTTTGCTACAATGACTGCAAATTCTTAGATTCTATGAAATAGTAGACATACTAATTAAGCTATTACACGCTATTTTTTTTATAAGAACCAGTAAAATCTGACCTGTTCTTATTTTTTAGCCTTTTTGAGCCTGAATTGTTCTTATTTTGTTCTTGGCTTTAAGAACACAGTTTCACATTTCAGCCTTATTTTGTTCTTATATATTTCTGGAACTTCCAGTAAAAATAAAAAGTTTACGTCGTGCCATCATAAATATATTTTCACACATTTAGGCGAGGAAAAAAAACAAAACAAATGTAAATAATAAAATTCTAAAGTACTTACTGCAGCTTGAGAAACCACATTCTGAACTGTCCTTAGCTTACAAAAAAAATCAGGCTCAGGCTGTTTTTAATTTTTGGAATAATGATTTGAGCCTCAGGTTGTTCTTATTTTGTTTTTATTTTTTGGCCAAATCTGAGGCTCAAGTTCTTATAAAAAAAGGCATGTATATCATTTATAATTAAATGGTTAAAGGGATCCTGTGTGTATTTTTTGAGATATGATAGAATAGAAGTTATTTATTTCCTCAAATAAGGAAGGAGACCAACCCAATATCTTTTGCTAAATACAAGAGGCCACCTTGAAATATCAGCTACAGATGTAATTGCTCAACAACAATAAAAAACAATAAACAAACAACAAACAAAAAAAACAAAAACAACAAAAACAAATAAAAACAATTAACACAAAATCAGATTAGCTAAAAATAAAACAAATTACTGAAACTATTACCCAAATATTAATGGAGGAATGGGCCAGGAGAGCACCATCTTCCAAACACCTCGTGGAAAAGATTG
Organism: Turritopsis dohrnii; assembly: GCA_027922465.2. Lineage (NCBI taxonomy): Eukaryota > Metazoa > Cnidaria > Hydrozoa > Anthoathecata > Oceaniidae > Turritopsis > Turritopsis dohrnii. The sequence continues at coordinate 49,931 of BQMF02000153.1, read as the reverse complement.
CCACAAAGACAGAACAGAGATATGAACGAGTAATGTCAGGGATAAGATGCAAGCTGTCCTTTGTCATTATGCGATCTGCTTTGCTATGTTTAAGGGGTAGTCACGTCATGAAAGTGAATGTGGAAGCGGTTGAAGATTTTGATTTCACGAAGAGACGAAGCTAGGCTCTGATCCTAGTGAAATAACACATCCACTTAAGCTTGGTTTCCATTGCGAAATAAGGTGAAATAAGGTGAAATAATTTTTGAGAATAATTTCTTATTCCATGTTATTTCACAGTGGAGACATCCTCAACTTTTCTTATTTCAAGTTCACCAACGTCTTATTTCATGAAATAACGTGAACTAGATATCAAAAATGTTATTTCATGAGAACATCAAAGGATAGCGACATGCATATGTGAGTTAAAAAAGTTTCAAAAGTTTCAGTGTGTTGTCGTGAAAAAAGTTAAAATGGCAGCCATTTCTTTACGTGAAGAAGAAACTTTAGCAGAATAAATAAAACAATTGTCTTGTCTTATATGACCATTGTCTTGTCTTATATTACCTGTTTTATATGACAAACAGTGCAAAAGATATAAATAGAAGGATGTGGTAAACAATGCGTGCTCTGCAACAGTTCGTGTCTCTAACTACCGCCAGGAGAATACTAAAGAACCCTTTAAAGTTGTAATAAAGTGTTCCGTTTAAATTCCTGACCCAAAACCTCGGTGAATTGCGTTTAACCTTTTTCTGTTTTCTTCTTCGGTTTCTTCTTAGCAACAGCAATAAGAAGACATCTTCCAGGATACTTTTAATGAGTTTAAAACAACATAAAATAATAGTGATTGCAGTGGAAACCAATGCATAATTAATTTTCTGTCGTGAAATAAGAAATTATTCTCAAAACTTATTCACCTTATTTCACCTTATTTCACAATGGAAACCAAGCTTTAGTGTAAATATTGTATTTATTTATTTATTTATTTTAAAATTATTTTAAAATTTTTTTAATGATTTTTAATGATTTGAAATAAATTTTAATTAGTCAAAAAAAAATTACCAAAATATTAAATAAATATATATTAGCTAGTTTATGGAAGTGTTAAGGTAGTGGTCAATGGAGATGGATTTCAGTTTTGGTAAGGTAAGGGTAGCAAGGTATGTGTTTGGAGTGTTCACTGAAGAGAATTCCACTGCTGGATTGAAAGGCGAGTTAATGAGTTGAGGCCATATGAAGAAGTTCGTACAAAGGATAGTTTGAGAAGGGCTATGGAGCCACCTCTGGTTCCATACGAATGATCAATTTTGTGGAAGTTTAGTGTTTGAAGAATGTCAACCGGAAGTGAAGAGTTTAAGTATTTTTGGACAAATGGAATAGTTCAGGATTTCAACCATATCAAAGAATTTATCCCAAGATTTGAAAGAATTGGAGATGAAGGAGCTTTAAAAGTCAAAAAGTAATTAACAAGTCTTTTTACAGCTTTTATTATTTTTTGTTGTTTTCGAGATGTCTCAATTTCTAGATGTTAAAATTGATTTATGCAATGCATAATTATGATGTAATAAGCGAGTCGTGCCATCATAAATATTTTTGCACATTTTATTGAAGGTGAAAAAGCAATACACGTTTTTTTTATAAGCAATACGTTTATAAGCAACACATTTATACACGTGTAGTTCAAAAGTTACAGACATCAACGGTACACTCTCCTATTACATCATAACTATTCATTGCATAATTTGATATCTTTAAATTGAAATATCAGCAAAAGGAGATGAAATTTTCAAAAACTGTAAAAAGACTTGTTAATCAACTTGTTGAGCTCTATTATATAGCTACTACCAAATTATCATTTGTCAAAACAGGATCCCGTTAACCACAAAAAAGAAGAAGAAAAGATTTTTTAAGATTATTGTAGCTAATAAAAATTTCCAAAAATCCTCTACTTTTTATGAAATTTATGTATAAATATTTTCTATAATCACATGATAAAATTTGTGATAAAATTCTATTGTTACCAATTTCTGGCGCTAATTCCTTCTCGCACCCCCCCCCCCCCCCCCCCCCCCCACCCCCCCACCCCCCCATTTTTAAAATGTTTTCTACCCAAATTCTACCCAAATTCTCCTTTTTCTCCTTATATATATATATATACAAAACTTTACTCATAAGGCTTCTTTGATTTAAGTTCCTTATTCTCTGCAGCAATCAGGGCAATTTAAAATGAATGAAATGTTTCAGACAATGCACGAAGTAAAAAGACAGGTATCCATCTCTACTTTTGAAACAAAATTTTATAATATAATACATGCCACAATTTAGGATCAATTTAAGTTCAATGTTATTGCCAGAAAAACGAATTAGAAAATTTATTTATTATTTGAGCCGATCAGCATTTAATTGACATCAAAAATGCCAGTTGTGCAATCGGGTCCGTGCAATCGTGTCGAAGAGCCATCTTCATTATTATGATGTGGTGTAGTGAAATACACCAATAGATTCGTAAGTCCCGGTGGCGAAATGGGGTATTTTGCTTGCACCAGAAGCGTGGCCAGAGGTCAGTCAAAATTTGTGGAGGAGAGTTAAGTCGTTTAGGGTAGAAAAGGAAAGCGTGCAAGTAACCTAATCGCCTCTTAAGACTGAAAAGAAATATCATAATGTTGAACTCCTCCAGGTTTTTTTGACTGACCCTAACTACGCCTCTGTGCACCCATACAATTATTAGTATTTTAATGGGTTTTTGTTGTATTTTCTCATTATATGGTCCCTTGGGACTTCAAAACCCAACCTGGCATAGCTGGGAAAAATTTTTTATAGGGTTTAGAATTGGGTAGGGTCATTGCCCTTAGAAAGTCGATTTTCGAAGTTCTTGCTAAAACTGATTGTACCATCCATCAGATAGGGCTTGAATATTAGATCTCCAAAATGGGGTCATTTGTCTAATTTGGTCGACTTAGTCTCCCAGAATTGGACGATACATCTTTAAAAATGCAATATTTTATGCTGACTCAGCAAAAGTTCAAACTCAAATATCTCACGATCTAGCCATGGAAACCTTATAAACTATACCTCTAATCGTTAGACGCGTCTGATTAAGGTGTTATTTTCAAAACTATTTTTTGTCAGCATTATAAATTGATCAGCCAAGCGGCAGTTGGCACAATAACAAATTCCTCAACTGGTGTAAAAGGTACTACTGGGATAAAAACATTTGCAAAAATAATTTTACAGGAAAATGACTTGATAAATTGTCTTTAACATTATAGCATACAGGAATTGTATATATATTTATATATTATATATTTGGCGACAGAAATTGGCATTAATTTTCAGGTGATATTTTCTTATCGCTCGATAAATTCCCGTTCTCACCAAAAATAGTTTTATCGTCAAATTAAAATTCACTAACATTAAACAAACGATGGAAAGCAGACATCGTGCTCTTCTTCTTGGATCTTTGACAATTTGGCTATTGTTAGGGCTGTACCCTAAGTTTTGTTTTCATAAAATAAACACAAATGCCAACATATAAAAATTTATTATCTCCTGTATATATGTAATTTAGTCTCCATTATTCATAATTATCTCCATTATTTCTAATTCATGATCTCCATTATTTGTAATATCATTATCTCTCTAATATTAAACTTTATAAGTGCACTCACTTCAGTTTTCATCCAGTTCTCAATCAAACCTCAAACAGGCAGGTCACAACTGCAAATCTGTAAACTTCATTTCAATCAAGTCCACACATACCTGGCAAGCTGGTAGGTTTATTTGCTTTTTGTCCGGCAGCCATTTTGTTTTGGGTGTGGCCCTTTCTCAGCTTTGTCTTGTTTGTTTTTTTTTTATTGAGGCACTTACTTTAGTATCCTACACTTAAGTCAATTATTTATTATTATTTATTTTGTTTGTATTTTATTTATTCAGTTTGAACTTCATTCATGTTGCAAACATACGCCAGCTCAATTAATATAATTCTTTGGCCTCTTCGCCCCTACAGCTATTCCTCGTTGTAGGAGGTGCCATCAAAGTCAAAAGTAAAAACCGCAATCGCATTACCAGACACGTCAACTTCTTTCAGCTGCGTCGTTTTGAAAGTAATTTTTTTAAATTAAAGATGTTTTTCCAATTTCAGGTTATAACTTCTTGGCAATTTCTCTCCCACGCCCTTTGTTTTACATTTTCTTTTTTATATTCTCTGTCCTGCTTACTATGCAAGCAAGGATAAGTTTTTACAACTTCTGACAGCCTGTCGTGGTTTTTGAAAGGCGCCATCTTCACGTTCAACAAACCTCTGTTCAAAATCCCCAGCAGTTTTTGCAACGCTATTCGAATCCCATTCGAATGCTATGAATTTTTTTTTCTTCCCAAATTTCTTTCATACTAAATTATCGCCAGGTTTTGGCCTTAAATCGGCGATAATTTTCTGTCGCCTGAGCATTCATATATATCGCCAATTTGGAGATAAAATTGGTCTTATCGCCCGGTGGGAACCAAGCTTTAGTGAACTGGCCATGACAGTGGGACGTCACTTGCAAAATAACCAATAAGCCCTTAACCTTGCACGGAAGAATCATCTTTCCTATTCCTACAGATTTAAAAGAATAGAACTTTCCCGACTTTCCGTTTAAACTCTGAACTGTGCTCGAGTTTCATATCTAACCTCGTTTTGATGTGATTCATTGTTCCATTGATTTCATAACTTTATAATGATAGTCTTTTCAATACCTTCAATACCCATTCCATTAGTTAACAAAATGATCATTACCCAATAAACACAAGACGTCTTTAGGACATCTCAAACTTTCACACTCAGGCAATCGGACTCTGTGAAGTTACTTGGTATAAACCTAGATAAAACTCTCTCATTTCCGAAACACATTCTGAGGAGCTATGTATTAGAGCAAGTAAAGGTGTCGTGTGTCTTCGCGGAATCCAAAAGTTTTAAGCAGGCTCTCTCTCTGTATCACTGCTACATCCAATCGCATTTTAGTTATTGCCCACTGGTCTGGATGTTCTGCAGTAAAACAACGTATAAATTGATTGAGAGAGTTCAGAGAGGCGTGCATTACGGGATGGCCTTTCCCCTATACAGGTTTTAAACATTTGCTGTCTCTTGATGGAGATTTATGATTGTAGAAGTCCGACATAATTGGAGTTATTTCTATTGACGATGCTTGTCAATTGATGTTAAAAAAATTAAAGTTACTTCTTGTAAAAAGTTTTAGCAACCATATTGTTTTTCAGTCAAGTAACAACGAAACAAGATGTTTTACGTAATAATTGAGACCTAATAATTGAGACAAAACTGCAACGGCGATGATTCATGGGATATATACAATGATTTACAAAACAATACATGTTTAGCATTTGAGATAGAAGTTCGTTCAATATCTTTGCTTGATAAACTTTAAAAAGAAAGAATCTTGAATCAATACAAAATATCGCTATTCTCGTGCTTTCGTTATCAGTACAAATTTAAGACACTACTTTTCTCACGTTGCGTAGGACGTGCCGATCTGATGATGATAGTAAAATTAAAAGCAATTTCCAATAGTCTAGAGTGAAAAGAAGGATTCCCTTCTGCACAGTTTTTTTTATATATAAGAATCGCGAGGCTTAAAAACGTCAAAATGTAAAAATATTCTAAGAATCACCTCAGGCTTAGCCAGGAGACGCAGCTACATTCTCTCAAAGTCGAGATGCGGTTCGTCGAGTAAGCAGGCTAAGAGTAGATGGGCCTCCTGGCTACCTCAGGCTCAAAAATATCGCGTGATTTTTTCGCTGATGATACAGAGGATTATATCAAAGAGGACGATATCGATATGGTGAAACAGTTTTTGTTTTTTTCTGTCAATGTTGTTTTCCATGTTTGTTTATTTTTGTTAAGAATATGTTCAAAATGAATATTGTTTTCCATACGTTTCATGTTTCCTCCCTCTTTTATTGTTGCAGTTTATCTAAACTTCAGCTTCATTGTGTACTGTTTTTTTCCAGAAATACTTAAGAATCACTTAAGAATACTTCAGGCTCACATTTGAAGAATTATTAAGAATCATAAGGCTTAAGCCAGGTTATGTAATTCTTATAAAAAATAAAAACTGTGACGCAAGAAATAAAATATATTTTTGTTTCAGTCTTTAAGCTTTAGAATGTGAATTTAGGACTGACGTTTTCGTCTCTCTGCTCCCTATGGTTACGTATTACTTTAGAGAGTAAATAATTCACATTATTCAGTCTGTTACTTTGTTCAATCTGTCTCGTGGTTTCACTTGAATTACACCGAATTTCTGAAATCTTGAATTGTTTTTGCTTTTTCATTTAAATAAACCCATTGAGTTCTTCATGTGTACGTTGAACACGAAGAACCATCTCAGACACATCCTCTAGACGTTGTTGGGAACCAATTAGAACCAAAAGTGGCGGTCCTAAGGAGGTCCCGTGGGGAAATATAGGGACTGGGAACGCAGGGAAAGGATCTGTTAAATGGGGAATGGAAAACATGAGACACCTAAGGATCTCCATTTATAAAAAAAAAATTTTCTTGCTGTTTAACCAAACTCAATAATAAAAAGTTGTCATACATAATGTAAATTGGCAGGTTGTTGTGCCACACTTTGTAATACTTGCCACACTTTGTAATACCTGCCACACTTTGTAATAACATCTGCCACACTTTGTAATACCTGCCACACTTTGTAATAACTTCTTGCCACACTTTGTAATAACCTTAATGCCACACTTTGTAATAACCTTTGCCACACTTTGTAATAACGTTAAGCTGCCACACTTTGTAATAACATCTGCCACACTTTGTAATAACTTCAGTTTTTACATCCCCATACTTCAGAAATTTAAAAAAAAGGAAAGCCATGTGTAATTAAAATGGCGCTTAAACCAACCTCGTTCCCAGGAAGAGTTCTCACTTTTTTCACTGCGTTTTTTAAGAAACTGTTCATTTAACTTTCGGGTTAACTAGTAAGACATTAACACCCGATTGTCTGTCTATGTGTCTGCCTGTGTGTTTGTTTGTTTATTTCTCATGCAAAATGTTACACAGACAAATGTAGTAACTCTAATAAATGTAATAACTCCGACAAATGTAGTAAGAATCAACGACAAATGTAGCAACTCCGACAAATGTAGTAAACCTACATCAAATGTAGTAAACGCTTTGAACGTTGCAATAATTAGGCCAAACACATGGTAACTTTTGAAGGGCTATCAGGTGGCCATATAATAAAACTCAAAATCCCGCACGCGCAATTTAAAGAACCGCTGATATCAGCTAAATGAGCCACAATTGGACAAAGCTCATCAAGGCCTTCACCAAGCAACTTTCCAGTGCTATCAGGTGGCGGCGTAATAAGCCTGGAATTCGCACATACATAGTAAGAGACTGTCAATACAAGTAAAATGGGTCAAAATCAGGCGAAAACATGAACGTATTCATGTTCGCAAATTTGGGTTCTACTATATGACCACTTGATAGCACCAAGAATATAATACACGTTTTTTTTTTATAAGAAAAATTTTTATAAGAAAATGAGGCTCAAAAACCTCAAAACCTTAAGAAAATCTTAAGAAAATGCCGAGCCTCAGTTTTCCAAAAATCACATTTTTTTAAACATCAGCTTTTAGGTCGTATTGAGTTTCAGTAGGGAAAAAACGGTTAACTTTGGTATTTTGACGTCATTCTAACGGATGTAATCTAAAGTAACATAAGTTTCATAAAACAGCAAAACTGAAAAGAATTCCGCAGAAAATCGTATTGCTATTTGGAGGAAAAAGTGATTTTTTTCTCCAAAATTGATGTTTCTACTGCTTATGATTAAAGCAAAGTCTTAACAAAAGGAAGTTCAGAGCGGAAAAGTTAAGAAAATATTAAGAAAATCTCAGCCTCATTTGGTCAAAAACCTTAAGAAAATCGAGGCTCGGGCCAAAAAGTGACTTTCTTATAAAAAAAAAAACGTGTATGTTGAAAACCTTTTATAAAACGTTTTATCTAAGTGTAGCCAGAGTTTTTTCTGCGCATGCGCGATTTTGAGTTTTTCATATGGCCACCTGATAGCCCTTGTTAGTTACTTGGTATCTTGATGCGTTTTGCCCAATTATGGCTCATTTAGCTCGGATTTTCTACTGCACATGCGCGATTTTTGGTTTTATTATGTGACCACCTGAAAGCCCTAGAAAAGTTAACTGGTGAAGACCTTCATGTGTTTGGCCTTCTTATGGCTCATTTCAATCTACTGGACGTTTACTACATTTGAAGTAGGTTTTCATAAACTTTTTGGGTGACAACTGAATATGAGTGCAGAGTGACGCCACAATGACTGCTGGTTAAGATTGAAATATGATTATGCTTGAACATTATTACAAAGTGTGGCAGAAGTTATAACAAAGTGTGGCAGCTCAACGTTATTACAAAGTGTGGCAAAGGTTATTACAAAGTGTGGCATTAAGGTTATTACAAAGTGTGGCAAGAAGTTATTACAAAGTGTGGCAGTTATTACAAAGTGTGGCAGATGTTATTACAAAGTGTTGCAGGTATTACAAAGTGTGGCAAGTATTACAAAGTGTGGCACAACACAGGTCGATCTTGTCAAATCACTTTGAAATCACTTAAGCAATGATGTAGTGAAATGAAGTTTATTACAAAAGGTAAAATCAACATTTCTTTTTGTATCGATATTATCCTTATTCAAGATGAGCAGTAGTAAAAAAACAACTTCAGACTTTACAATTGAGTAAATATTACTTATAAGACATATTTCTATAAAGCAAGATGAGATGTGTTCTGCGCTTTTCTTTCAAAATGATAGAGCTTTCGTATATACAGGCCTTTTGAGTTAAATTAGATAAAAGTTATGCTTTCTGGGCTAAAGAAGTCATTTTGTTTGAGACTATAACTGACTGACTTCCATTAAAAAAAGTGTTGGTTTATGAAACATTTATTAACCTGTAAATATCTAATTACGTTTGGGAAAAAAATAATTTTGAATGACGGGAAAATTGAATGATAATATGTTGACCACACATCATGAATAATTCAACTACAGTATCAATTTAGATTTTTTTTTTAAAAAAAAACATATTAAATTTAAAAAATTAAATAAAAATTTTAAATTAAACACGATATTTTAATCAAAACATCGATAATAGTGACAAAGACTCTTCCGTTCATATTGTGATTAATGGCTTTTCTTGTGTTGCTTTGGTGTGTTGTAACATGGCATTACAAGGTATGAAAATTTATATCTAATCAAACGAAAACGCATTTGTATTTAATCCACCCAGGTTTCGCACTACTATTTTAGTTGACTTTCTTTAGAAGATTTAGGAGAAATGTTTTAAAGGGACTTCATTTCAGTGAAGCAGAAAAATGAAGACGATTTTAAGAGATAGCTAAGGTTACATTCGACTAGAATCCTTATATCCTTACAAAACAGAAAAAAGGCCCTCAAAGAAAAATGAAAGGAAGTGCTACCAAAAATTTCGAATTACTCATAAAATTTTAATACAGAAAAAGCAAATCTTTAAGGATTTTTTAGCTTTAGCAGATATAGGAATCCTGTCATCCTTTGGAACAGCTTTATAGATTTCATTTATTTTGTATTCTCATGTGGTTCCAAACCGTTCAAATACAAAGTCACGTGATACACGAGTCTATAGTATGACTCTACTGACAATTTCTCCTTTAAATTTAAATTTAAAGTGAAAAAGTCTTTTGAAAAAATTAGGCATTAGACTTAGGCTCACTCAGACAAAACTTTAAAGGATTTAACCATAAACTTAGAAAGAAAGTTTAACCATGTAACAGTAGCTTGTAATTAAACATTTATGATTTGATATATTTGGGAAACTCACATTGATAAGAAACCAGCTAGCACTTTTTCTACGATATTCTGACTGGGACATTTTCACTTACAGATTGTAGACTGTCTTGTTCCGAAAGCGAATGTTCCTGCAAGCACAAGGTATGACTCGTTTACTCACACAACACGCACACAATAATCATTGTTATACTGGCTGAGAAGAGAGAAAGACTTACTTTATTATTATTGTGAGAAATTTTCGCGGTTTCAAAAATATGATTTATTGATATATTTTCGTGGACCAGTCTATCTTGAATTTCTCGCGGGAATTTAATTCCGCGGATTGAGGTAATTTTCAATATTTCACGGACGTAAGCTATCTCTTTTTGTCGTATAAAAGTTCCCATTCTTGATAAAAATAGCATTTGTATAATCAAGATTAATAATCGAAAACGCGATAAATCACCAAAATTTCTCCTCAACAAGTACCTCGTCTGATTCTTCTTGCATATGTGTGATTGTGGATTATTACTTCTAGTTGTGAGGAGTCGGATTGCGAGTTGGTGGGAAAATGGTGGGTATGGTAAGTTCAACATTTTGAGACATTTTTTATGAATTCTTTTAAAATGGTGACGAGAGAAGAGGTAACCTCGTACCCAGAATTTCTTGCCTCTATCTAAAGGACCTTTGAAACGCGCGGAAAGGTTTGTTTAATTCCTATTTTCATCATGTTTACTTCATCATGCTTATTTCATTTCAGGATATTATTTATCGGGCTATTGGTATTTCTTTGTATTCTTTCGGCATGTATCAAACGGCACGGAAAATATTTACGGCAAAAACTCAGACAGTTACGACCATTCGGCAGAAAACCGAACAGTGACGAGTCTTCCGTCACACAAGATACAACAACCGAACAAAGTCGTATACCGACATTAGAGCTTTTTTCAGTATATTCTTCTCTGAATAATTCAGCTCAAGTGTATGGATTTGCTTCCCCGGCAGTAAATCAAAGGCTTACAAGCGGTTTGCCTTTCCCATCAATAAATGAAAGACTTACAGGGACATCGCAAATCGTTCTGATTGGTCGGGAAGCTCCACCATACAGTGAAACGCCACCACCAAATAGTTTTAGTCGAACAGGTATATTGTTGGTTGGTGATGGAGCACCACCTAAGTATGAAGATGTAAACAGTGGTGGAGTTTCATCGTCACCACCAAATGAAAACCCTCCATCGTATAGCACCGCCTGTGTTCGAGAAATAAATACCACACATATGTAAGGAACAGAAAGAAATATCCTATAAGCGTAAAGGTATATATGTGTTATAATTACAATGTACCAATCACCGTTTGTTTCAACGAACGAGCATTTACGTTTCACCGTATAAGACTTGATTAATCAGCTTCTCAGACAGGACAGCATTCTCACGTTTCATTTTGGGGTCCGTTGAAGAGAATTTCCGCGCTGCTGTGATGATAGTACCTGCAGTTTTCAATGTCATTTTCTTCAACCGAGGTGGAGTTGACTATACAGAAAATAAACAACCAGTTTTAAATGTCAAAAAGTTAAAAACCCACCCAAAGAATGGAGATGAAACGTAGACATGTTCTGACATAAGTCTGAGGGGAAGATTTTGATACAATAAAAAAATAAGAAGCAGAAAGTGTTTATGGCTTGACAGGAAGATATAAGTAGTCATTTAGGGAAGAAAACGAAAGCGTTCAAGTAACCTAATCGCCACTTAAGACTGAAAAGAAATATCATAATGTTGGACTCCTCCACTTTTTTTGACTGACCCTGAATACGCCTCTGGATTTAAAAACATAACAAAAAGTCAAAAAGAACTCACATCACTCTGAAACCATTCACTATGCAAAACATCAGTAGCTTTGATACGTTTCTTTGGATTTTTCACAATCATAGACAGCAGTAATTCCTTTGCATTTGAAGATATCGTAGACCAGTCTGAAGATGGAAACTCGAAGGTTCCATCTAAAATCATACGGAATTGAACGGACAATTTATCATGCGCAAACGGAAAATAACGAGACAGCATAAAATAAAATAAAATTCCCATCGACCATATGTCAACAGATAAGCCGTATGATTTTCGCTCCAAGATTTCTGGCGCCACAAGACTTGGTGAGCCACAGACTTCAGTTAATCCGATAATTGTTACCGTTTCGGTTAACCCGAAATCACAGAGTTTTAGTAAAAAAGAATCGCTCGAACTATCTTTGAAGATCAAACAGTTTTCTGGTTTCAAGTCTCGATGCACCATATTCAGACTGTGCATATAGTCAATTGCAGAAGCAATCTGGAAAGCGAATAAACGAGACAATGTTTCATTAATTTGGACTTGGTTCATTATAAATTCGTACAGGTCGCCAATCTAAAAATGGAGCGAAGAGTTATAGCTAAAAGGAACAATTCTTGTTCAGTTAAGACTTTCCGATGTCAAAAAAAAAAAAAAAAAAAAATATAACAACCAACAACAGCAGACCTTTGAGAGTTCAGTTACGACGATAACCTGGGTGGTAGAATAGAAGACATCAACAAGTGGCAAGATATTAGCGTGTTTTAACTTCTTCATTGTATTTACTTCATTACGAATTGCTGGCATCGAATTGCCTTCAGTTTCGGATAGAAGTAACGTCTTGCTAGCGTAAACACTTCTAGAATATTTATGCCGACATTCTCTCACAACTGAAAACTTCCCTCTGCCAATCACCTTACCATGCACGTATACATCTCGAAACTCTCGCAGTTTCGACGCCATCATGAAAATAAACCTAACGCGTAGACGCGAATACAACTTGCCATTGGTCTCCTAATGAATTCCAAATCTAAAATTCTTTGAGTTTCATAATTACGCTTTGTTTTGCTCGCACTATCAAAGGAATAAATTATTAAAATTATAAGATCTATAAAACTTAAATATCTCCGCAAGGAATTGTTAAATAGCATTTGCAAAGAGCAACAAACACTACAAGAGATATTTTTGCAGCCTCTCGTTTGTAATACGAGAAATTCACCAGTCTTTTATCGACTTCATGTAGTCTACTGCTCATTTCCACTAGATAACATAATGTTTCGAAACTATAAACATGACTTTAGTTCTTCATATTAATCTAGACTATTCAAATGTGTCAATATATTTTATTGTAAACAGTATCGAAGTAGAAAATTAGATTGTTCTCCAATCTCATTCCTAACTTATTTATATATGCACGAAAGTATAAAAAAACATTTCCTTTACAGATCCTTTATGTTTTCCTGACTCTATCATAAATTGAGAGGACTGGGAAAGAATGGGAAGCATTTGAAAGTGTGGTATTGTTTTATCAAATATTTATATTTTGAATGTAATAGAATTTCTTTGATCACATGACGTAACGGAAACATTCTATGACATAATAAAAACATTACGTAATGCAAAACATACTCATATTTGATCATAAGATTTACATGAAACATGGTATAATTTCAAATTCGGTGGACGAATAGGTGCTAAGTAGCGGTTGCCATGGAGATATGAGAGAAACAATAAGAGAATGGAACAGAGAAATTTAGAAAATCTGTACATATTGTTCCCAGTAGGCAAATTAATTGCAAAATCACTGCGAAGGAGAGCATTTTTATAGAAATATACAAACTATTTCAATAAAAATGCTCTTCATCGCAGTGACTTTTTTTAAGATGTTGCCCACTGGGGGTTCCTGATTGTTTGGCTACCCGATAACTCTTCGAAAAACTGCAGAATGACGCAAAAACAATCACTTTGCCCAACATGGTCAACTTGTATCCATAACAATAGTGTTTCCATTTTGAACAGGTTGCCAACTGGGGACATGAGTCTGAATTTTTTCTATAATGTCATTTACTTGTAAGCATACACCTTGAACTTGTTCGTCAAATGTTGCCAATAATTCTTGTGCTAAAAACGAAAACAAGTTGTAACTAAACAGTCGGGCGCATTGGTAACTAGACATTCAGGCGCATTGGTAACTAGACAGTCAGGCGCATTAAACATAACATTCATTTCTTACATTCAAAATGAACAAAACCATCGATTTGATTGATGAAACCGTTCATGGTACCATTTGATATCATGAAGGATGCAGTTTTCTCCGCCTGAAATGAAATACGATGTCGTGAACAAAAGACTTAAAAACGGCCGACAGAAAACCGGATGGACGTTCTCCTGCCTTACTGATATGTATAAGCACTTCATCACCAGTTAAGTGTTGACGAAAAAAGGTAGAGTTTATATAAGAGACATTGAACAAACCTTTATAGCTGATATATCAAGTAATATTGCAAGCTGTTCAAATGAGATATTCTTGTATAGTTTACTAACAGCCATAAGATTATGTTCGACAACTGCTCTGTCTAAGATGCTGGATCCTAACATGAAAGCAAGGCTGGAGAATGAATTTTTCGAAACTTCAACTTGAAACACGAAAAGCATTACATAAATAGTAACGTCATCCGTATTTTCCTTCAATTGAGTTGACAGTCCCATTTCCACGACTCGACATTATCCCAATGACCGAGTCCTCGTAGACCTTCACCGACTTTAAATTGACTAATAAGTTAGAACTCCATAGAGAACTCATCCCCAATGAACATTTATTCACAAGATTTTGAAGGTTTAATTAACTAGCCCTGTGAGAATGATGCATTTACTAGTTTATCACGTATTAACCAATAGAACGTTTTGGTTTGTTTTTTATCTCAGATTTTGATTGGGTCAAAGAAACGTTCGAAAGGAATTCGAAAGCCACTCATTTTAATGTTTTTTTTGTTTCAGCAATCCAGATCGGTTTTCCCCATCTGGAAGAACGCCTCTGTATTCGATTCGATGTAGATAGTTTGGACGAAAGCCAAGTCATCTATCAACTTTCAACGAGAACAACAAAAATTAATAAGACTGACAATATCTGCTAAACATATAGCACTAAACAGAGATTACATATCTCTGCACTAAACATATAGCACTAAACAGAGATTACATATCTCTGCACTAAACATATAGCACTAAACAGAGATTACTTATCTCTGCACTAAAATTGCTGTTTTTTAAATCACCTTTAAGTAACCTTACCAGTGAAAAAAAAACAAGACAGTGAAAAGTGGCCACAGAACAACCTTGAAGTTGCCATGGTGACATACTCAATTTTCATTTCAAGTAAATTGCAAATCACTATAGAATGATTTTCAATGTTAAAGCAAAGTTGACGAAAACAAAGTTGACATTCGTCCTTACAACATTAAAACATTAACATGTTTCAAGCTTTCTTCTTACCATCAGCACTTGTGGCTTTCTGATGTTCTGCAAGCATATCCGAGAATTCTTTCAGCTGAGCTGTTCTGATAATACGGTCTAAATACCTTTAAAAAAATGCAAAACGATGACATGTGTGAACCAAATTGTCCATGTTTACGTTTTTCACTGGTCCATGTTTATACTTTTCTTCTTACATTTTTTCCAGCATCTCATGAGCAGGCAGTTGCTGACATCTCTCATCCTTAAAAAGTGCAGCTAGCATGCGCGATCGTTGACGCCCTAAAACAACCATTTCATAAAGAGTTCGCTTTTGAAAAAACGACATACGAAAGATCAAAATCAGAGTTGACTTAAGCTGTTTACCAGCAGAGGCGAGAACCGTGCATATCAAAGCATGTTTCAAAGCTTCCATCCGTTCCGCTTCATGTATGTTGGTATCATAGGAAAGTTCATTGTATCTCTGTGCAGCTTCAATGAATTTCCGCCTGTAATCCAATACCCTTGCATAACATACCTAGCGAATTCATGGAACTGTCATAATTAGGTTCGTGGACAAACAAGAGCAGTCAAATAGAACATAATGCTACAAAGTTTAAGATAAAGAATAAGACAGGAAAGGGAAAGGATACAAAGCTTGCTCTTATCCTATATAAGACATTCAATTATTGCTGCTACCACATTTGGGGCTTTACAAGTTCTAGAGTTACAGAGTGCTAAGCTACAGGGGTTTTTGTGAGTCAGTAAAACTAGGGGATGGACAGGATACGAAGCTTGCTCCTACCTTATACAAAACATTCAATTTATCATTGGTACTGTCAGCTTTATATAACAATGATGCTCTATTAACATATATTTCTGCTTGAACTGGATCTTCGTGTTCCAGGTACAACTGAGCAATTTTCAAATAAATCTCTAGTTTAAAGTCGTCGTTATACTGCCTAAAACATGAGATAATTGGAAAGTGTGACCTTTCAATTTGTGCTGCAAAATCATTTTTTATCAATGAATCTGAAGCAAGCAGTCTTTTTTCATGGCAAAAAATGTATCCAAAAAGTAATATACATTTCCAGCATGCAATGAATTTATAAAATAATCGTTCTCTTGGAAAATAGATGCATCATGTTAGTTACAACATCTATCAGTTGCAATTACTTCTTAAGCATTTGAACCCAGACAGAATAAAAACAATGATCATTTTTCAATTTACTTTTGTCCTGTTTCCAATGGTATTCCGACTAATGCATCTGCTGCAGCTCGCCATGATTGTTCATTCTCATAAATTGAAGCCAAATGCTGCCGTACTGTTACGACCTAGGAAGGAAGCTTTGCTATCAGACAAATAAAATTGCTGATGATGTCATAGATGTAAATTCCATCCCAAGTGAATATATAATATGGACACATAATCACAACTCTGCAAATAACTTTGTGAAACATAAACTTTATTGAAATACGCTAAAAAGTTGTCTGATATTCAATTCAAGTCATTGTTCCACTGTAGTTTTTTCTCAAAATAAACGTACAATATATAACTCATAGTTTCACAACTAACCTGTTCCTCAAAAGAAATAGCTCTTGATTGTAAGCTGTTCAAAGTGTGATGTGCAAGTGCTTTTGATGTTTCAGAATCAAACGAAGGCAAAGCTGCAGCAATATCTGATATCACTTGGCGAGATACAACAACACTGATGTTCTCTTGCAAAACTAAAACAGAATCAAAAATACAAGATGCGCAACTTCTATTATACATCAAATACACAATTTTGTGAAAAATACTTCATTAATTACCAACAGAAAGAAAAACTTTCAAGTGTTCCAAAACATTCGGATTATCGGATTTGAATACATCTTGAAGGTGTGATCTATATTTTTCAACAGTGTCCTTTTGAGAACGTCCCTGACCAGCTAATTCAAGCAAAGTATTCCTCAAATGATCTGCCATTTTAATACTTTGTCCTGAAAATAGATGTAATATGAATATTATATATAGTGAAATTGAACAAAAAAAATTGCAACTTTTTTCTGTCAACGATGCAACATGTAATGTAAGTATTGGTGACTGATCAGACCAGCAGAAATTTTTGATAGCAAAACCTCAAAACCATTGTTTTATAAACTCCCCTGTTAAGAAGTTGAGAATTAAGTTTTGATAATCCAACATTCAAATTTCTTCATAAACAAAATTTAAGTGCAAATTAATTTTCTTATACTGTTGCACTTTCTTCAGAACAGCTTAGTTCTTCGGAGAGTAAAGTTTAAAGAAATTGATAAAATTTATTAAATATCTTTAGGAGTAATGTGTAATAACTTTGTTTAATACTAGTCACTTTGAATGACAGTTGTTAAAATAGATTGTACTAATAATGAGCAACATACAACATACTCAATAAGTGGATGGGACTTTAAAAACCCATTCAAACATAGCATTTATGGTCAAATTATCACTGAACCCATCACTAAAATAATCCTTGTTCCTTTATTGATATGTTGTGTATAAAAACATAGAAAAACTGAGTGTTTTATATCAGCAATTAAGTTCACAAGAACTTTGTGAAAAGTCATTTTTTCTCATAGGGAGTTAATAGGACTTCAAAGAAGAAATTTTAATAAGTGTGCTTTTCCGATGATGACAAGACTCAAATGAATTGTCAATTATATGCATGGATATGTATGCTTCCTTTTCATATTACCTGAACTTTACCATTAAAATCTCGTCTAACAATGATTTCTTTGTGTCAAGTTCATTTGAAAATCAATGAAATTTCAATATTAATTTCATTTTGTATTTTACGAGGGTCACACATTATATGACCCTCGCAAAAATCTTTCGTTTTGCTAATATTTATTAATGTTACGGACTGAACATTTAACACAGATGAGAAATGGCGCTTTAACAACATTGCTAAATAAATTAAGTCAAATGGCACTTCTCATGAACTGATCGAAGTTACCCCATAATCGAAGTTGTTGTTTTCTTGGAAAGATCAGATTATTTCTCTGGAACTACAAGTATAGGAATGTGTAAGTTTGCCTGATATGACGAAATATGTAAAGGTATAATATAAAAGTTTCATAAGTAATGGTTAATATGTCTGAAGTTATTTTAAAAATAGTGGAAAAACTGATCAAAGTCACTCAATGTTACAATACTTTATAAAATTTAAAAAAATATTCATCTACATGGTGTATTGATATTATCAGTCCCTTTTTGAGTGGGAAATACATGCATATTTAGTTTTGCCTTGTGTTTTGCTTCTCCAGAGTTTTCACTCATTTTAATGCATACGCAAATCTCACATATTCTATCAATCCCAGGTAAAAACTTTTACCATGTGTAACTTCAAAAACATGTGTTAAATCCCTCTTTCCTGTATATACGCAAACTTGTTCGAAAATTTAAAAGAAATATATCACTCTCTAAAATAAAGGTATTGCACACACAAATGCTGATTGTTATAGATATTTATAGGATACCATAAAACAGGGTGACTTGAAACAGCGTCGAAAAAATGTTATTTCTCATGAAATAATGAATGAAACTCCGAATTCTTTTCAGATTCCGTTCGGAGACTATCTAGCACAACATTTGATGGAAAAAGTTTTTCAGTCAAGCAAGTTCTTCGGAAGCTGAAGATGAAAAAAGCGCCGAAAATCAGTACTGCTATAAAATAGCACGTGGCGGCGATATAGCATATCGCCAAATATTATATTTTTTTTACATTTGTAAAATAGAAAGGCCAAAGGGAGTACCTTATTGTGATAAATTTTTGCGAATTTTGGTCAAATTCGCAAAAATAAGTCCCTGTAAAGTGCTTCATTCTTGCCAATTCGCAAAAATAAATCCACACAAAATTTTAGGTAAAAAACAATTTTTTTCTTTGAAATTTTCTTTTTTTTTCTTACGTTTTTTTCATGTTTTATATTCAATATTATTATGTATGTATTTGCTTATCTTTTGCTATATTTTCTAAAAGTTTCAAGCTGAAATAATTTTGTTTGTTTTCTCCAGTTTGTGAAATTTCACATTACAAATATTCACTCATTCGCAAAAATAAATCCATGCATTTTCTTACACAAGTATGAATTCGCAAAAATAAATTCACGCAAAACGCAACCAAAATGGCACTCGCAAAAATTCATCCACGCAAAAATTTATCACAATAAGGTACAGTGGACTCTCGATATAAGGAACCCCCGATATAGCGAACACCTCGATATAACGAACCAAAGTCCATTCCCCTTGGATTTTGCCTTAAGAAACTCTTATAAGTCCTTTCTATATAATGAACCTCCGATATAGCGAACTCTTGATTTAACGAACCAAATGTTTTGTCCCTCAAACCCCAAAAACCTCGATATAACGAACTCAATGTAATAAATGCTGCAAAAAGTAACATAAAGATATTTTGCATCGTGTAGATTGAACTTTATAACTTGGAATAAATTAAATGCATGGAATGTCATTCAAATGGAACGATTCGGATCGAAGCATTCGAATCTAAAAGCTACAAACTGTAAGACGCGTTTTTTTCTTTTATGTACGGTAAAGCGTATACGAGCAGTGAATCGAAATGAAAAGGGTAAATATCTCCATAACAGATAAGTATAAAGCCCTTCAGAAAATTGCAGAGGGCAAAAGTAAAAACAAGAGCATTGCAGAGGAATATAGTGTAAAAAAAAAAAAAAATACTGTTTCGACTTGGGTAGCAAACAAGAGGAATATTACAGAAGCTTATGAATCAGGCTTTATAATTCCGCTTGCCCACACGATCCACCTATTCATCGCAAACTTTATTCGTACCATCGTGGTGACTGGGACAGCTTTCGAGATTTGATTCGTGACCTGCCGGTTGATCATATCTTTGCCTGTGATGCAGAGAGGTGTGCAGTGGAGATCTCTTCTTGGCTTCAGGTTGGTATTGATGAATTTGTTCCTTCTCGTAAATATCAGGTTAAACCTCACTCTACACCCTGGTTCTCTCCTGCCATTTCTGCTGCAATTGCCCATCGTAATCATTTTTTCCATCGTTATCAACGTTGTAGTAGTGAAGACAACAGGCGTCTTTTCACCAAAGCTCACAACGACTGTAAAAAAGTCATTGAGGAGGCTAAACGCACCTATCGAAATCTGGTCCATGATCGGCTTATATCTGAATCTATTGGGTCTCGTGATTTCTGGCGTATCTATCGGAGCTTTTCTAATAAGGGTAAGTCTTTGATCCCACCACTCTTCAACGGTCCTGAGGTGTTGACATCTGCTGTTAGTAAGGCGGAGCTCTTTGCTAAACAGTTCAGCAGGAACTCCACCCTTGATGACACTGGTCATGTTTTGCCCGATATTGACTCCAGAACTGACGTGGTTTTGTCTTCTCTGAACATAACTCCTAAGATGGTTTTGGATGTTATTAGTTCTCTCGACTCTTCTAAGGCTACTGGTCCCGATGAAATCCCTGTAATCGTTCTGCAAAAATGCTCGCCTGAACTCTCTCCCATACTCTGTAGGCTATTCAGGAAGTGCATCAATGAATCTTGTTTTCCTTCTTGTTGGAAGATTGCTTCTGTTGTGCCTGTTTTCAAAAACTCTGGTGAGAGATCGGACCCTTTATGCTATCGTCCTATTAGTCTTCTCTCTGTTATAAGTAAGGTCTTCGAATCATTGATCAACTCTTCCATCATCCATCATCTAGAATCTCTTCATCTGTTCTCTGATCACCAGTATGGTTTCCGTTCTGGTCGTTCCACTGCTGATGCTCTGACCGTCATCTCCGAACGTATATGTCAGTCCCTCAATGCTTGTGGTGAGACACGTGCTATTGCTCTTGACATCTCCAAGGCATTCGACAAGGTTTGGCATCGTGGCCTTCTTCACAAGTTGAAGTCTTATGGCATTTCTGGTTCACTCTTGAATCTTATTAAGTCCTTTCTCAGTGGCAGGAGTATTAAGGTGGTTCTCGATGGTCATTCGTCTTCTTCTTACTCTATTAATTCAGGGGTGCCTCAAGGTTCTGTCCTTGGTCCAACCCTCTTTCTCATTTTCATCAACGACCTTCCTGATTGTATTCTCTGTAAACTTGCTATCTACGCTGACGACACTACTCTTTACTCGTCTCTTGAAAGGACTAAGGACTTGTTTGATAAGGTTGAAATGGCTGCTGAGTTGGAGGACGATCTTATGACAGTAGTTGAATGGGGTCAGAAATGGTTGGTTTCCTTCAATGCTTCGAAAACTAAGCTTCTCTCTATTAATCGTTTCAGGGACCCTGTAATTCCTTCTGTTCTTATGAATGGAAGTGAGCTTGCAGAGTCATCTCAGGTTCGTCTTTTAGGTTTAACCTTCACAAAGAATTTCACATGGAATTCTTACATCGAGTCCATTGCTAAATCTGCTGCTATGAAGGTTGGCTCACTTTTTCGGGTCCGTCACTTACTTTCGGCTAAATCTATCATTTACATGTTTAAGGCCACTATTCGCCCTTGTCTTGAGTACTGCTGCCACCTTTGGGCTGGAGCCTCTGCTCATTGTCTTCATCTTCTCGATCGTATTCAGAAGCGCTTAGTTAACTTAGTTGGCCCTGATCTTTGTGCTGATCTTCACCCCCTCTCACATCGGAGAAACGTTGCTTCCCTGTCTCTTTTCTATAAATACTTTCATGGGCATTGTTCGGATGACTTGCATCAACTTACTCCTTCTCCTAAGACTTTCTCTCGGATCACTCGCCTCTCTTCGAATTCTCATCCTTTGACTGTTCAGGTCCCAACTTGCCATAAGAACTTTTATTCATCTAGCTTTTTCCCTCGGACTGCCCGCCTCTGGAATTCTCTCCCTCATAGTTGTTTTCCTGCTGAGTATGATCTACAATCTTTTAAATCCAAGGTTAACCGCCACCTTGCTCTGTCTTTATAGCTCTCCTTCCTTTTCTCATCCCTCTCATTTGTCTTTATAACTCTTCTTCCTTTTCTCATCTTGTAGCTTTCTGCTTAGTAGTGGCTTCGGCCTTGCAGGGAGCAACTCATTTAAAAAAAAAAAAAAAAAAAAGGCCTGGTAAACTCAAACAGAAAAAAAATGAAAAAGAGTGACAATTAACATCTTGATGAAGCTGTTTTTTTATGGTTCACAAATGCACGCTCGAACGATATCCCTGTTAACAGGATCATTATCAAAGAAAAAGCGATCTCACTTTCCAAAAGCCTAGATCTAGATGATTTTAAGGCTTCCGATGGCTGGCTAGACAAATGGAAGCAGAGGCACAATATAACTTTCAAAGCTGTTTCAGGAGAAGAGAACAGTGTTACCCCGGAAATGACAGCAAGTTGGAGAGAGACTTATCTCCCTACCATTTTGCCGAGGTATGATCTGAAGGACATCTACAATGCCGATGAATTTGGCCTATTTTATCAAGCCCTCCCAAATAAATCTTTCCACTTCAAAGGTAACCGTTGTAGTGGTGGTAAGCATTGCAAGGTACGTCTTACTGGACTAGCAGCTGGCAATGCAATGGGAGAAAAACTCCCCTTATTTGTAATTTGGAAAGTCTGCAAAGCCTCGTTGTTTCAAGGGAGTTAAAAATTTACCTTGCTGCTACCGCTCCCAAAAAAAGAGAGGGATGGATGGAGATTTATTTACAGAGTGAGTAAAAGAGAATGATCGAAAGTTTGCAGCGCAAGACAGAAAAATTGCGTTAATTATCGATAATTGCCCTGCTCATCCCACTGTAGGACTAAATGCTATTGAACTTATCTTCTTGCCACCAAATACAACTTCGAAAACACAAACCAATGGATCAAGGGGTGATTAGAAGTTTTAAAGCTTATTATCGTCATTCGCTCATTAAGCGTTTTATAACAAGTATTGATGGGGGAAGTTCACCAACAAAAGTCAATATTCTGGAAGCAATGGCATTACTTAGTGCAGCTTGGGAGAGTGTAACACAGAAACAGTGGTCAACTGCTTTAAGAAAGCTGGTATAAGTCCGGGAGCACTAATTCGCAGTGAATTAGATGAAGATGATCCATTCAAACTCCTTGCAGCTCAGATGGAGGATTTTCAAAGCAATTAAGGCGACAAAGAACCTTTGATTGACTTCAGTCAGTAGTTACGTAGACGCAGATGAAGATGTTCAAATGTCTGAGATGGATCCCATGACTGACCGGGAAATCATTGATCGAGTCCGGTTAGTCGATGACTAGAATGATGAAGACAAAGATGAAATAGAGGAAATTGATCAGGACACCCGAACGACCGAGCCACCCAAGAAAGGCGAAGTTCGCCGAGCTTTGGGAACCTTTCAACGATGCTGTCTTTTCCATGACGAAGGGGAAGAAATGCGAAAGAAAATTACAGCAATTGAGAGGATGTACGAAATAGAGTTATTGAAGAAAAAACATCAGTCTTTGATAACAAACTTTTTTACAAAGTAAAAATCCATTTCACTTTACGGAAAGATGCGTAGTTTTGTTTAAAAATTTAAAGCATTTTTGTTCAAAAGGGTTACGAGATTTAAAAGATGTAGGCAAAATTTTCCGATTTTTTCTCACCTTTCGATATAACGAACTCTCGATATAACGAACTTTTTTCATTTCCCCCTGGAGGTTCGTTATATCGAGAGTCTACTGTAATTCCAAAACTTTATCGAAAACTATTCAAAATTGAAATAAATTATATGCCATTAATCTTTCGGTTTTTTTCACTCGATACACTTTGTCTCTTCAATTATTGCATAAATATTCTTGTCAATTATGATGCAATTGAATCATTGATGTGTGATAAAGTTCAGCCGATAGAGTTTCAAAGGTGGTTTAAGTCATTACGTTTATATATATATAATAAACTCAATAGAAAGGGTTAATATCTAGGAATTGAACCTCAATAGACTCGTTTAACTAAGTACCATAACTGAATACCAATCAGAATTCTGAACAAATCGGTGCTGCAATAATATCCTCCGTTCAAGGCTATGGGCACACCATATATACTTGTAGAATTGGTGATAGATGGGCTGCGTGTTGTTACTTTTACAATTTCATACTTAACCTCGTTACCAGGGCTTCTTGTCTTTTTGAAATTGTTCATACTTCATATACATGTCATATGCAATGGCGCAATCAATTCGCATAATCCGGATGAAATCATGAAGCGCTTGTGTGGAAAAAACCAAAGATGTTGGATCAATTTCTAAGTGACATCTGTATCAAAATGGTAAAGAAAATATATCCTAAACTAAGAGAAGCACAAGAAAGAAAGTTGGGTACTCTGAAAAGATGCAATGGGAATTTTATATATTATATATATTCAATTTACAAGTTTTCAGTAAGTACAGTTGTGTAAACTAGCTATAAATTCAAATTCATCTTGCACGCTTTCAATATTGTTTCTGAAACAATTACATTATCACACGCTTAATGATTTTAATGGCTTCAGAACTTATTTTTTACAATCTTTTACCATTCTCAATTTGAATTTTCAAAATTTTACTAACACTCTCTGAAACTGGCATTAACAAATTATTTTAATTTATGTTTTACACATCTAATTGTAGATCACACGTTTTCTGTTTTGGCACTCTATAAAACAACATTTTTGTGCAAACAGTACTGTCATGTCTCCCACGCACAATAAATTTCAGTAGGTGTACTTTGTGAAGCAATAACTTGAGATGATATGCATCAATTAGTTTGAACACTTCATTATCTGAAAGACAAAAGATGAATAGACCTTTTTTTCAAAATTTCACAGTAATTACTTTCTTAGGTTAAAAGTTATAGGCAAATCTTTACACTAAAAATTACAGTTTTGTTTTGTTTTTATTTCGGAAATTTATATTATTTATTATTATTATATTTTAATTTCGGTTCACAGGGCTGATTTTGTTTTGGGTTCACATGAGAGAAAAAACATCGCAACAACAAACCTGGCTGAAAAATGTTATGTGATTATCATTATTGTTTAGGCTAAACACGTTTACTAGGAAAAACATGCCCAAAAAAGGTGAAAAATCAGCCTGGTTAACCGGGCTAGTGTTCACATGGTTGTCAGCAAGATCTCGGCAAACCGGGCTGGTCATGAACACATGTTGAATTTTATGAAGCTTTCATAAACATAAGAAAGGTTCAGATCTCGGCGCTATTACACTTTCGTACCCCCCTAATTTTATTGATGTTTCTTATGCAGAATTTCACGCTGATTAATATTCACATAAGAACTTGGGTCTGAAAATCAACAGAAAGGAAGTTATTCGCCATCAAAAATTTGGAAATATCTTCGGTCCATACCATAACTGTCGTCCGCCATTTTTAAAGTTTCTCGCAATATGATGAAACCTGGTTTTCACTCAACTTTGATCCCCAGTTCGTGATTCTTTACTTTCCTATTTCGTGCGATTTAAACATCAAAATTGAATAGTTTCGTAACGGCTTCTTTTAATTATCCTCTCAAGTTTATCAACACTGCCGGGGTTTAAATGTAAATGTAGAGCAGTTGAATGAAAATGATTTCTTCTTGTAGTCATAAACAAATGTCTTAACCCAGGTGGCAAAATCTGTGTGAAAACTTAATACATTGATTTATTAGATTTATTAGAATATATAACCTGTTACAGGATTTCTATTGCATAATTAATCACCAATAATACAGAAAGATGCACTCATCTAAACATCTTCCTAATGGCCAATTCACTTAAGGTAAAATAATTTTCGCTCCAAAATAAGTCAATCACTAGCGTCTATAAACTTACGTAAAGTGACAGGGACTTTATATAAGTGAGGGAAGCACCGCGAAGAAGAGAACAGACTGTATTGAAGAAAGTGAGAAAGAAGAGAAACCAGGTCTTCAGGATCAGCGAGACACGAGATGCGAAGCGATGGATTATGATTATGAAGTAAAAATGGCGGACGACAGTTATGGTATGGACCGAAGATATTTCCAAATTTTTGATGGCGAATAACTTCCTTTCTGTTGATTTTCAGACCCAAGTTCTTATGTGAATATTAATCAGCGTGAAATTCTGCATAAGAAACATCAATAAAATTAGGGGGGTACGAAAGTGTAATAGCGCCCAGATCTCCGCCCGCAGCCAGCCCACTTTTTTGCCGGGCTGATTTTATCCATCATGAACATCCCCTAAACTAGTTGAGCCTGACATGAAGAGTCGTGTATTCCCCAGAGCACATGGAAAAAGTAAATAGTCAACTTTGCTGATTCCCTTCTGGAAACTTACAGAAACTGAGCAGAGCTGTGGTAGAAAATATTGACCCCTTAGAATATTTTCACCCCCGTGGTTTTACGCTTATGACTTGTTAGGTTTTCTTTGTTATTGTGAAAGTATATTCTAAGGGGTCAATATTTTCTACTACAGAACACAGAAATTGGGTTCCATGTGACAGTCACCATGAAAAATACGTAGTTCAGCCAGTTCCACCTTGAGCTCCACAGAAATGTTGTTGAATAATGGTAGAATCAAGCAGTGAGAGAAACTTGTAACGCGGCTATTGGTTTTCCTAATGCAGGTTTTCCCCTGTTGATAACAGATAGAGTGAAATCGTTTTCAGATTTTAAAACCACTGGAGCTGGGCGAGGCTAATTTTAGAGATTAGCAGAAAGGACGATATGGATTGAGTTCTAACCACATAATAGTGCTATTTTTTACTCAGTGTATTATTAGGCTAATAATAGTGTTTATGGTTTAGGGCTTTTTCGTATGTGTAGCGAGGAACATGTCAGAAATCGTTTTCAAAGATGCAGGTTTAAGGAACGGGTCAATAGTTATGGAGTGAACTGCAATAAAGCCACACAAGAAGTATATACAGGCGCTATTTCCTTTTCGCACACCCCCCTATAAATATATCTGCCATATTTTTCTACTAGTTAGTTGGCTCTTCATCACGGAGATAAAAATAACCCTAATCCTAACCCTTAACTGACCCTGGTAGGAGAGTGGGGTGTGTGGAAAGGAAATAGCGCTGTATATACATGCTTTTTTTATATAAGAACCTTTAAAATCTGACCTGAGGCTGACTGTTGTTTTTTTAGCCTTTTTCAGCTTGAATTGTTCTTATTTTGTTCTTCGTTTCAAGAACAAATTTTCACAGCTTAGCATTGTGTTCTCATTTATATTTATTTATATATAGAACTTTTAAAGGGATTCCTGCGTCCAAAATGATATTTCAAGGGATGATAGAACTCACAAAGTTGTTTAAGAACTCTTTTTACAGTTTTTGCAAATTTTGTTTCCTTGGGCAGATATTTCAATTTAAAAATGTTCAAATTATGCAACGCATAATTATGATGTAATAAGATAGTATTTTGTTAGTGTGTATAACTTCTGAATTAGTAAATATTATGACTTCATTCTTCTATAAATCAACTCAGAGTGGAAGTCTTTACTTCATAGTAACTTACAAAGATGTAATATTAATCATATCTAAATTTATGGAAATGAAAAGTGTTAGTTACTATCTTATTACATCATAAATATGCATTGCATAAATTAAATATAAAACTTTAAAAACGAAATATCTCAGAAACTTATTATGAATTATGAAAAACTGAAAAGAAACTTGTTAAACAACTTTTTGAGCTCTATCATATTTGTAAATATCATTTTGGACGCAGGAATCCCTTTAATAAAATAGAAATAAATCTTTCTTAAAAACAACTAGTAAAAAAATAATTGTGGTTGTTTGTTGTATATAAAGAATTGCCTCGATAATATTATTTTACTTTCCTATTTGCATACATCCAATTGAATGATGATGATCTAGCATAGCAACCACATAGAAACATAGCTGTAAGGAAAATTTAAACAAAACATTTTACCGCAGCATTTTTTCCCTTTCGGCTTAGTTCTTCAGAAAATGAAGAAAGAAAAAAACAAACAATTTCTATATCTTCGAAGGAGTACTGCTTTTCTAGCGATACATTAGCACTGTTTCAATAATGGTGGTAAAATTAAATTGCGCTATTGTGTAGGGTATTGACAAAACAATCATTAAAACCATTAATATAACAATATCAAACATTACAATAATTAATTTTCGGGAAGCATTCGAGAATGAATAATTCAAATGAATGAATGGTTGTTATTATGCTACAGCAGAACATATTTCATAATAACATGCTCAGTTCTCCACTTAAACTTAGTGTTCTAGTAAGTAGTGTTTGGTGGTATGTCGTGCGGACATCTAATTTGAATAATAAGATAAGACAAGATGCCCTTACAGGCATAAGAATAAAAAATGAAATAATTTATGCCATATTTTAAAATTCGAAAAAAAACTTTGAAAGATCTAGGTGGGCTTGGACCACCGACCTTTCGGTTAACAGCTGACTATGCTAGCCAACTGTGCCACGAAAGCCATACACGTAGCCATACACGTAGGTCTTCCGTTTACAAAACGTTTCTTCTATATATTTTCTGTTTTCACCTTAAAATAGGAATATCTTCTTTAAAATCCATTTAATATTGATCAAAGAAACGTTTGTAAATATTTCGCTGACATGCAATGCACGGTGTTTCATTTAAATGATGCACCAAATTTCAAATAGCCACTAGGTTTGGACAGAAAGAAAAAAACGAAAAACCAAAGCCGATTTTAAAGTATTTTTGCTTTCCCAGAAATCCAATAAGATAAAATAAAATACATATATTTTCAACTCTAAGATAATATATACAATTATTTTCTGTGACAAATAGTCGTAAGAGAATAATATGGAAATACTATAGAGTTCAGAATTATGTAATCATAATTATGAGCCAATCAAAAGCCGCAAAGAGGGAAAGCAGAAATGTTGAAGTTTGAACGTCGATCAGAAACTAAATGCGAGGGTGGTGCGATTGCACCCAACACAACCCCAGAGTTACGCCATATTTTCTCTAACACAAAAGTACCATTGAAATAAATATTTGGGGATCCTGAAACAAAGTTATTCAATCTGAATACAAAAATAATTACCTTAAAGGCACAAAAAGTCGCGTGCATTATTTGTCGCGAGCACCCTAAACTGATAAATGTCACGTACATTAAAAGTCTTGAGACGCCATTTTGAGAAAAAGTTTTGTATGCCAGCACATCCTAAATCCTAAAAAAGAAAAATGATGTGTACACAAAATGTTGCAGAAGTCGCGAGAACTTGCTCGGGACTTTTGTGCTCCTGACCTTTCCGTGCCTTTAATAGTACTATGAAATTACCGCATTTCGTCTGTGTATCGACGAATTCTATTTACATATTCTCGGGTTTTATAGAAAAAAAAAACAAGTAATTTGTTCTGGACAATTTATTTATATCAACGAGAGTTTACAAAGTAAAGACCGTCCTAAGTTACAAACTAAATCAGATTGATAATTACTACTTTCAACATTTTACAATACATTTCTCAATTTTGTATTCTCAAATCAGAAGAAAAAGTTGTGAATGCACTTCTCCGTATGGCTGTCATAAAGTAGAATGAAACGCTTTTTATCACAAGTTTTGGTCGAGTGGTCCTCACTGCTGAATAATTTCTATCCTGATAATTTTGGTTTCCCTGGAACAAACATATAAGGCAAATAATCTTCCATTATGAAACAGACCTGAAATGTAACAAAAGGAAAAAATGAACTCTGCTTTTTGTGAAAAGATATCATAAGCATTCAAGATCATAGACTGTTTTAAAGTTATTTTCCTTGAGATATTTTGATTTGAATTATGAATGTAAGAAACTAGTTTTCCTAGAAGATTTGTCCATCCAAATAAACATCATTAATATTATTGTTTATTGCTGCATTTTCTACAGCTTCCGAATTTTATTATTATGAACAGAAGTGTATATTGATATATTTTAACAAATATTAACAGGGGATACAATTTTGACCTATGAAACTAAATATTAATCCTTCTTTATTTTTTGTTATAGTTAGAGAAACACAATGTTGACAAAGATTCTTAACAATCACATTCTAGTAGTTTTATGTTTATGCAAACTAGTCTTTTCTGCTGTTGATCAGAATAAATTATGTGCAGGTATGTTAATTGGCTACACTTTCCCATTGCAATCGAGAAGGTATAGTTATCATGGTCTGATCATAACATTGCTATCGTAGAGTATCAAGACACAATCTGTCTAAAATTTTGAATTTCTTGATATTTCAGACTATTCTTCTATTTCAGCATTCAGGAAACTTGACAAGGGATAACTTATGAAAAAAATTTTAAACCATTTTTATTTATAGCATGCCGTGTTGTTGTTGATGAAATTGAATATGAAATTTCTAAAGTGGACCCAAAAAAAGTCTTAGAGGTAATATCAGCATGTGTTGGGGTTTTATCATTTGTCCATTCAAATGTGCATTTTGGCAAATGTTCTCTTTCATAGATAGAAGGATTTAGAGTGGACCCTCGTGGAAATCAAAAAAATAAGAAGGTAGCTATATACAAATGTTTTGTAACTACTGTTTACATCTGTGCACCCTTATAATCTAAGTCCCTAACCCTTATAATCTAAGTCCCTAACCCTTATAATCTAAGTCCCTAACCCTTATAATCTTCGAGTCCAAAAGTTTTCATCTGTCAATTTATTCTCTTTTTCCTATGGGTTCCAGGACCTGGATTATTTGTGATAATTTTAATTCTAGATACTTTATGCACGTTCAGAAACCCACCTGACTGAAATTACAGAATCTCTCTGTGATCGAATGAACGAGTACATGCAATCGGAGAAAGATGGGCGTATTTCATATGTTCCAACAAAATCAAGAGATGGTCAACCGTTACAGTTGGAGAATGTATCAATGAGTGGAGATATTGCAGAAAAGCTTCGGCATATGGTAAGAAATGACACCATTATACTTTTCCCATGTGAAGGACAAAAGGGTCAAAATTTTCTCCTAATACATCAAAAGTTTTTCCCTGGACAAAAATGTTTGTAAACATATGAAATTTTAGTGTAACAGCATCATTGAAGAACACGAAGAAAGTATAATTGAATATTTCAAACAATCTTCAGCTAATCCTGCAGATGAATTTTGTAGCAAAGTGACAGGTGCTGATTCATATTGTCTTTTTTTTTGTGATTTCAGAATTTGTAATCGTGAAAGTAGTTTGTTTACTTCTTGTTCCTTAGAAATATGTAAAGAAGATGACGAAGAAGAGACGAAAGAGGAATTATGAGTCACTAGGTTCTTTTTAGTCAAAGGCATAATTAATTTTTTCACATTCTTCAGTTACTGTATAGCATGCACAATTGGTTAATGGTAAAATTTTAAATTAATTTATTTTTCGATTTTCTCCCCCACGCTGGTTTTAATATTGCAGGGCCAGTACGTACCCATTTTATTAGACGATCCTATTAAGTACAGTATTGAGGTAGATTTGTTCAGGTTAAAATGCAAACCTGATGAACTAAGAATAGACTGCAGATGGGTATGAAGTTCATTTTGGTATCATCGTAAATATCGACTCTCCATAATAAAGACTTCCTAGTCATAATGAATGTGTGAAAAATAACCCCCAAAATAACCCCCTATTCATTTATTTCTAGTTCCATATAAATATTTTATTTCCTGGAAAATTGAGTATGTGTACTCAATTTCCAGGAAATAAAAAACCTGGCGTGACATGAACCATGTAGGAACTCCTTCACTTGATGTTTATTTTTTATCGTGCACAAAATGTTGATATCGACATTTCTGCTGTGCTGGCGGAAACAAAAAAAATGCACCGGCAAATAAAATTCAGGTAATATAAGGGATCTGGGACTGCTTTCAAAATTTCTGAAATAGTTGAAATAGTAGTAATATTGCTGAACAAGCATGCAATACCGTTATATTTTCATAAATCGTGGTCATCGGTCAAACCCCACATATTGTTCAGTTCAGAGACATGATATAGAATAGTTTGACGTATTCAGATGTATTATGTCTTTTCTGACTCAGTTTATATCTCGCGTTTTGGCTGAGTACAGCAAGCATGTGGGCCCCTGGCTATTAGATTAGATTAGAAACCACCTTGAAGAAGGAGTACATTTCTATGGAACTATGCACACAATTTCGATGAAAATGCTCTTCGTCGCAGTGATTTTAGATATCATCTAAACTGGGATTATTGTCGGCATTAGGAAAGTCTTGTTCAGCAGGAAGTGTTTTGTGAATCTCTGTTTTATGCTGGATTTGACAAATACAGTTTGTTGTGTATTCACTTTTTTCGCGTGACAACTAATGATAGTGTGGAATGGTTATGCATTGTCATCAAATCAAACAAGATTATTTACATCATGAATATTGATATCGACGACCGGCATGAGATTTGATTTTCACACACAGGTGGTCGTAGTAATAATATTGCTAAAGTGGAGTAGGTAAGTAACTGACAGTTTTTAGTCCTTGGGCTTCCATCCCAGTGGCGGATCTAGGGTTGTAATAATTGACTTATTGTTTTCAAGATGAAATGAAAAAACATAGATTAGTCATTATAAACTATTCGATAGAAGTCTTATAATTTAATAGGTTTTGAAACGCTTTGAGAGCTCAAGTGGTTGTAATTCCACTATTAGTCCAAGCGGCTATGTCCTTCGTGTCCACTGACTGGCGAGAAGCAAACTAACTTTTTAAAATTGTTCCCAGGGTAGAATAGGATGTAAATAACACAGAGTTTTTGAAAGTTTTTAAAAAAGGGCGACACCATCGCTTTTCTAGTCAGTCGAAATTTAAAGTCAAAATTGGAAGACGAGATATAGCTCAAATGATAGATCGTATTACAAGGAACAAAACACATAGAAATCACATTGCAGAAAATAACATCGGATCTATATAAATGATTAATAGCTAATGTGGTCTTTATGTCTGGATGTAGTTTGCTTCTAACTGGTTCCTAACGAAGCTGTGTTGCAAAACATAGCAGCCCCAGACTATATTATAAGCGATTTTCTTATGTTGATTCAGTATTTGTGCCATGGACGGATTATTGTAGACGTTATGAGAGATGTGAAGGAGAACCTTCATGGAATCGAAATAATTATCACACCACGACAAAATTTGGTTTCTTCAGCAATTTTTACAGTTCTGCGTAATATGCATATGATGAAGGAATCGAGTTGTTGGCGAAAACTGTTCAAGTCCTCCAAGTGTCTTGTTTCAAATTAATATCTTGTTTAAACTAAAAATCAAACGATTTCAAGTGCTAATTGGTATTAAAAAAATCTTTCGATATTGTTTTAAAAAGAGCGTTTACAAACCTATTATGACACCAGTGGGAAAATTTTATGAGATAATTACATCATCATTAACAAGTTTTCACGTTCCATACACACAGTTAAGCAAAAGCCATCATAAACTAGAGCTAGCGTGAGACAATACACCGCATCAAAATGAGGTGGTTTCATAGCTTGGTAAAATATTGTCATCTAAACTGAGTCTTGGGAATGAGTATTAACTTTGACGGTCTTTTATTTAGAGCAATTCTCAAAACGCTTTTGAAAATAATGAAAAGGGATTACTAGAGATTATCTATGCCTGTATATCTATGCATATTTTCGATATTATTATGAGATGTACAGTGTTATTCCTGATTACATCTTGTACGATGTCTTTCGTGCATTTCAAATTGTAATCTCTCACCATCATATCTGAAAGAGAAAATGACTGTCATAAGAAGTATACAAATATTGTTGTTCTGTTTGGTTGTTGTTGGGGAATTTGTTATTACAAAAGGTAATTGTCACATTTGTTCAAAAATTATGTTGAATCAGAAAAAATTTCAGCAGTTTGTGGTTCAGTTTTTAAGCTCCATTCATACACATTACAATAAAAATCGTTGTAAAAACCGATATCGTATTCACTACAACCTCGAACTCAGGATCTCTTGCCTTTTCGATATATACGGATAGCGGCGAATCCGTATATTGAAAAGGCACTATAAAAAGTAACGAGATTTCATATGG
This sequence comes from Turritopsis dohrnii, assembly GCA_027922465.2. Lineage (NCBI taxonomy): Eukaryota > Metazoa > Cnidaria > Hydrozoa > Anthoathecata > Oceaniidae > Turritopsis > Turritopsis dohrnii. The sequence continues at coordinate 15,929 of BQMF02000153.1, read as the reverse complement.
ACAATGAACGATACTTCATCTTCATGGAAAACTGTTCCTGTTAGAAGCTTGCAATCTTACGAACTCCTACAAAAAATAATCAAATCGGATTAGAAAACGACATAAAAGTGAAATCAGGCTGTTCAGAATATAATCACTCTTATTCACTTCGTAAGATATTATCAAACACTAAAAAAACAAAAGTTATTCGCTGAAATGAAACGTTAACCAAGAGCAGGGGTGGGGGGGATAGGTCAAAATCTTATGTGTTCTTAGTAAAACCGTTTAAAGGTCAAAAACATTTCAGCTACTTTTTCACACTTTGACGGATACCCTGAAAAAATCAGTTCGAAAATCATATAGAATGCATGTCGTTGGCATAATAACTTTCCACCGGGAGAACCCGCTTTAATGGAAAACATCCTTTAAATGTTTAAAAACTTAGCTGGACATGCATATTTTATGAGACTCTGGTAATTAGGTTGGCTGTTCTGGTTGCCATGTGAATAAATTACGCAATGCAAAAAAATGCAACGGTTTGATTTGATAAAAAGATCAAAAGATTATTAAATTACGTAATCAAGAAATGTGGAAAAGCAACCTTTCCAGCCTTGAACATTTCAAATCCACTATCTGCAACCCTTCACACATTATCAGAGTGTTGATGTACAGTGATGTTGATTCCAACACCCAGCGTGTTCGATTTGAGTGTGAAATTATGTTCGAACGCTGACTATTTTTTCATGAAGTATCAAGCAAAAAAAGGTCTTGGTAGTTTAGGTTTCCTAACTTTCATGATTTTGGTACCAAAACTTTGTACCGGGTGTACCAAAAAAAACGTGCCTAAAATTGAAATTTTGACGTAGCTTTTTTTACTTAATCTTAAGACTTTAAACTTTCCAGATATGCTCGGTAGCCTATTATTATCCTTCCCTGAAAGTTTCATGTGTATATCAAGAAACCCTGGGTACGAGGTTGCTCCCTTAATACACTGCTTTTTCTCTTATAAACGGATTTCTCGGATTAGCCTACTTTTCCCCCGATATGACAAGAATTCTTGTTTTCTAGAAAACCAAAACATAACATGGTAACCTTCGTGTGCACGTGGTAATCTCGTGCGTTGAATGCAAAAATGACTTATTTCTCAGAGAAGTATTTCCCTTTTATAGGATCATGAGTGAGAGCAACAATATTATTGAAAGACTATGCGTTTTTGAAATGGGTAATATTTCCCTGGCAGCGTAAAAATCTCAAGATAAGGAAACAAACTGACACTGATTAGAAAGTTATTTTCAGAAAAAGAAGTTCAGCTTCTACCACCAAATGATATTTTTTAAACTTTTAATTGCATACCTATCCTAAGGGTGATCATAAAAGTCTATTGTATATTGCAAATGTATATAATTTTTTATTCATTCATTTGGCACATAATTGTATTGGATATGTATAACAACATGGCTTTCTGCTTTTCATATGTCATGTGTGAATAATTAGAATTAAAATTATTTATAAAAGCTAAAGGAAAGAAAACATTTTGCTATGAGAAAATAAAAATTGCAATAACAACAGCAACTAAACTATCACAAAAAACTAAAGGTAGCACGATAGCATGGCTTCGACGAAAAAGATTTCATTTACATTGATTTGTACGACACAGTGAGTGCGCTGAGAGGAGAAAGGAAGATGTCACAACACTTTGCGGAGGTTGACAAGAACGATATTCCTCTTGACGTTACAGTGAAAGTAAATAATCTAGACTGAAAAAAACAACAAAAAAACGCTACGCTTAACATATCCCTAGTGGAATATGGGAGTTTTGACATTGTAGATCGTCGGGAGCGGTGGATGAAAAAAAATATGTAGATGTAAACGAATTCTGATATAAATTTTATTATTCGTTGAAGACAGTAGTATCCATTCTTGTCGTTCCAAACATCATCAAGGTGTCATCATCATTGTCTAATTCCAAGTCCACACCTATTCATTCTCAGGGACTTACATCTCTACATCTCAGACATCAGACATTGCTCAATATGTCTCAAAAAATTATGGATGCTCTTGATAAAAGAAAGTATGCTTGTGGTGTGTTTGTTGATCTCCAAAAGGCTTTTGATACGGTTGATCACAATATTTTGCTCAAAAAACTTTTCCATTATGGTATAAGAGGTAATGCGCTTTCTCTTTTAAAGTCATACTTAACTGATCGGCAACAGTTTGTCTCCCTTGGAGGAATTGATTCTGCCTGCAGGACTATCAGACATGGTGTTCCTCAGGGATCTGTATTAGGACTGTTACTGTTTTTATTATATATCAATGATCTATTTTCTTCTAAATACAGTGATGTACAGGGTGGGCCAAAAAAAAAGGAGACCTTCGTTGACAATCTGCTGTGGGCTCAAAATTACTGCTTTTCAAGAAATCATTTCGCCATAGAAAAAGGTGAAAAACGCCCTTTCTATTCATAATGATCTGTTAAAGAGTATATTTTGAGATTTGAGAAATTACAAAAAGACTTTTTCGGAAGTGCTTTTCAAAATTGTAAAATTTTACGTCAATTATTTACTGAAAAGATTCAAACGAAAACCCCAGAGTTTTACTTTCTTTATCCATGTGTGGCAAAAGAAGTTATTGCATTGCATCATTACACAGTGCAATAGCATCATTGTTACCATGCAAGTTAAGTAAATAGATTCAGCAACTTTGATACTTCGAGACACAACTATAAGGTACTTTATAGGAGAAATCAAGAAATTGAGCAACCAAGGAGCAGTTTTTGTATCGTAATCGTTTTTATCACATCAATTTCTTTGCTGCCAAAAGAAAGTAGGCGTTTAATTTTTTGCATTTTTACAGACTTTTATAATGCCATTTTCTACTGAAGACAAGATCCTAATCAAACATTATAGACTGGAAAAAGGATACGGGCGAAAAAGATTGTTGAACGAATTTTTTTAACGTTTTGACGTCAGAGTTTTTAATTTTTCAATTACCTGTTCTTCAATATTATTGTAAATTTTCTATGTTATAAGCGTTATTATGAAAAATAACTATTCTCAATTATTTCAAAATCCTTTGGTCATCACCCAGTAAAGTTTTTTTCAAAATATCTTAAAAAACGAAGACGCCTCATAGCCTCATATTCTGATTGATCTCCCACATTTCTCAATGAAAGTTTATCTTTACTTATAGTTGTCTTGTCCTGTGATGTCCCTGTTGTGTCGTGAACTGGGTAGCAATGGTGTCCCTGTAATACCATTTTCCTTGTTATTACTATTTATTCTAGTTATTCTTTCTGCATTTCTTATTTTATTCATTACTATTATTTATTCATTTTCCTTTAATTTTGTACTTTGGTATGCACCCTGGAATTTCCTGTTGCATTCCAATTTCTGCCAGGAAAATACATGGAACTATGTGGGACTTGTTTCACATGTACTGTCTCCTGATAGTTGTGTGTGATACACAGTAGTTTGGAATATAGGTTCTTCGGTGGTACAATTTCTTTCCCTAGGATGACCATAATTGATGTTGAATACACAGAAAACATTTCTGAATCACTTCAGTTTCATTTTGTATTGTACTTTTGTACATGTAGATCACGTCTTTTGTCAGAGTAGCTTCCTAATAGTGTTTAGATTATTTAAAAGTGACTGTGGCCTCTTTCAGTATGTATATTGTTTGTGGAATGTCTTTGATGTCACGAAGTTCCTGCTTTAGGCATTCTGGGATTGTTTTAAGGTGACATGAGAAGTAGCTGTCAGGGTTAGAAATTCCTGGTTGGTATTGGTCTCAGTTTTATCCTTTCTATGTGGGTTGAACCATGTTTGTTGTAGTTTTAGGTATGCTAGACAAAAGGATGCAGAATCGCTGGAAATCAATGATAATGAGGCTTGCATGAGCAATCACTTTTTGTTTGCTGTCTTTGCTTAATTGACGCCTAAGCCCAAGTTGTAGAGATTGTCATATTGCTGGAGAGCAATAGCGTATGCTACCCAAAATTGATGTCAAAAATTACAAAAAATAAACTTTTAATTATAAAGGAATCTTCTGCATAATCAGTATATTTATTAAGTATTAAGTATTAAGTATTAAAACTACACATTGAAAAGTGTCCGAATTTACTTTTTCTACTTTGGTCAAAGTGATAATATACTTTTATTAAAATTGTAGAACAAAGATATATCACTAATATCAACTCATAAAATATATTAAAAAATCAGAAACACTATCTATACACCTGATTTTTGTAAACCCAACCAAAAATTGGGTTTTTTTAAAAAAACTTAATGAACAATTTTTGCTTGATTAATGGAGCAGTTGAACCAATTAAACTTTGGTTTAATCAAAACAATTTTTGTGGAACTCTGATTAGATGTCGGGTTGCGGACATAACTCCATTTTTTTAATCAATGATTTTTAAATTGATGAACTTTGGTGATTTCTAAATGGATTTTACCGAACTCAAAACATTGTAAAAGTATCTTTTAAACCAATTAAAACTATTTTGTCATACAATATGTCCGCAACTGAACATAACAGATCAGATTCAAAGAAGAACATGTCAACACTGACATTTTTGTGCTCCTACCAACTCAAATTGACATTGTGACCATCATTTGATCAAAAGTATCTGAAACACCGTCAGTACCTTTGAAAAAAGTCTATGTTTGGTTGCGGACATAACCATTTGTAGCGGACATAACTGATTTCTTGTATATTCTTTTAGCTATTTTCTTTAGCAAAAAATGTCAGAATAACTAAAAATACATTGAATGTCTCTCCAGGAATCTAATATATGGTAAAAATACATTCAACAATGAAAACAAACCTGCCTGGCTAAACTACAGACACAAACAATGTGCGGACATAACTTAAAAAAGTGAACGGAAACAATACTACACGTTTTTTTTTTATAAGAAAGTCACTTTTTGGCCCGAGCCTCGATTTTCTTAAGGTTTTTGACCAAATGAGGCTGAGATTTTCTTAATATTTTCTTAATTTTTCCGCTCTGAATTTGATTTTGTTAAGACTTTGTTTTAATCATAAGCAATAGAAACATCAATTTTGGAGAAACAAAATCACAATTTTTCCTCCACATAGCAATACGATTTCCTGCTGAATTCAGGAGGGAAGTTTGAATGACAACCTTATTTTCTTCAAAAACACTCCCCCGTTATCTAATGTCATAGAATAGTCAGTAGTGAGAAGAGCATATTTGCTTGCTCAAATTGTGTACAAAACAAACAAGAAGAAAAACTATTGATTTCTGAAAAACTGAGGCTCGGCATTTTCTTAAGATTTTCTTAAGGTTTTGAGGTTTTTCATTTTCTTTTAAAAATTTTTATTATAAAAAAAAAACGTGTATGTTCACTTACCTTTGACAAATGTGAAATCCTTAGCGCCATGAAATATAGCAATAATTTTGTGAGGATGGATTTCGCGCTAAATACTTGTCTAGCGCCTTAAGTAAGTGTGCAAAAATTTCAAGAATTTGGAAACACAGATGCGATAGTATATTAGGACGTTAGCATGAAAAATATCATCTTTTTGCGGCAGACTTTCTGGCATCGAAGCTAAAATTAATTTTGAGGTAGCGCCTGGTGAGGACTAAGCTTTAGTGTTTTGTATATTAGTTCAAGGTGTGTTGTGGACTGGTTACTCTCACTGCTTCCAAAATTGGTTTTGGTAAGAGATGTTGACCTGATGACCCTGTGTCTTTATCTTTGATTTTGGATATCCACTGACTGACCAACATTGAGTTATGGGAGAGGTGTTAAATTAAGTTTTTATCAGGCAGTTTCAATAGGCATTTATTGATTGGGGTCAGCCACTAGATTGTCTATAGTTATGTTGTATTGTTTGCACAAGATCTTCAATGCTTAATAAACTTCTTGATTTTATGTAGTTATAGTCCTGTATCATCAGAGTGGACCTTGAAAACATTTTAATTTTAATATATGCAAGCAGCCTAAACTGATAAAAGTTGTGTATATACATTCAAAGTTGCGAGATGCCATTTGGGGAAAACCTTTTTTACACATAAGATCCTGTAAAATTCTTCAGGATTCACTTTTCTGGAAAATGTGGAAAACTGGCTGGAAATTCGCAAAAATATTTTTTGTAAAAATATTTAAAAGTCGACAGAAAAAGTTGGGAAGGTTGCATTTGTGCTTGCAACTTTTTGTGCCTTTAAGGTATAAAACTGTGTTGAATATAATTGTCAGTGGTGAAAACTATAGTGACTTTTGGGGCCCTGTGTAAGTATGATTCAGGGACTAAGAATTGGAATATCCCTGCATTTACTATACTAAGCATTGGCTTGCACTCTCTCTATATCACCTAATCGTTGCAGCCTCAAATAAGCTTTGTAATGATGCTCTTCAGATTCTAAGGGATTTTTTTTTTCAGGTGACTGTAATGTTGGACTCTGTCCTGGATATGATCCTGTCTGTGGCAGTGACCTAGTATCTTATGTCAATCCTTGTCAGTTAGATACAGTCAGTTGTTACAGTCAAGGGTATATTACCTTTCTTCATAAAGGCCGCTGTAAAGGTAAACATTTAATTCTTTCTTTGAGTTCATTCCTTTTGTTAAACCCTTGCCCAATAGCCTAAAACTTGGTTTAAGTGTAATTCAATTATAATTCAGTTCTTTCGAAAAGGTAGTAATACCATTCTTTATCACTGTTTCAGATAAAATTGTCTCCTCAATATATCATTGAGGATTAATTTGTGACTTTATTTTAAATGTAGATGTCTTTATTCATAGGTAATAGCATCAATTATAATATGCCTTTCGTTGAACTTTTCAAAATTTTGAAAACGTCAGAAGAAATTGGTTTTAATGAAACGGCAGCTAAAATTCAAGCAGTAGCCTTAAATATATCGTCAACAAGCTTCAATAGCATGTTAAAGATCCCAAACAAAACGGCACAATATTTGTCTACCACGCGACTTCGAGATGTCTTTTGGTGTTATGGATTGAATAAAACATCAACATTGATGCAGATGTATCAAGCTATGGCCTGGTTGAATAATAATAGAAATGCGGTTGTTCCACATCTTAAAATGTTAATTGATAATAATCTTCTCACTTTAAACTATATTATGACAAATTATCCACATGATGTTTGTTTGAAATATTACGATCTAATGAGGCAATATCTTTACTCAAATTCTATACAATATACAGCTGGATTAACTGGACTTACACCTCAAGAGGTTAGCATAGCTATGTCGAAACCTGGATTAAAAGAATTATTAAAAGCTTTCATAGATGAACAATTTTACGTATTACTGAAAGATGTGATCAGTGTTGAGGAAACCATGCTTCGCAAAAGATTTGCCATTAAGACGTTCCTGGCTCAGTTGTCTGGAAATGTTTTGCTTAATAAAACCGACTTGAATGCAATGGACGTACTTAACATGACCCTGATTGAAATCACTGCTAAAGTTCATGATGTCAATGAAAACACTATTTCTACGATATTGGGGAAATTGGTTTTTGATAAGGATCCATTGACATACAGCTATTTTCACGATACACTAGATGTTTTGCAGAAAGATCTTAATGTATCACGTCTTGTAATAAACAAAATTAATTTTCTAAACTTGACTGAGAGCATAAGACAAAAAGCTAAATATGTTCTCATGCAAGGACAGATACCTTTCATTTTTGCGGCTTTCAATTCTGGTAAAGATGATCTTTCCAACATTCAAACAAAGACGCTAATGGACGTTTCACTTCAGTTTACTGGAGTCACAGAAAGATTTCTTCAAAGAGTATTTGAAATTTCCCCCGAACACCTTTTAGTTATGAAAAATGCAAAAATTGAAGATTTCGATGTTCAAAAAACACGGAACAAGTTTTTTTCACTGAAGCAACTGACTGAGATGCAAGATTATACAGAACAAGAAAAGGTTGAAGCCTTAATGGGTAGTTTGAACTTTGTGCGAACACATCCCAACTTGAGACATTTACTAAAAGTATTTAATGTGTCTGAAGTCAGCTTTCTACCAATGAAATTCATAACCTTCTATTCTCGTTACTTTCAAATGACTGCTGGTGAGATATATGGAATATTACATGACGGAACTGTATCATTTGAAGAAGTTTATAAAGTTTTTAGTAATTATACCTTTGCTGATGGAAAGCAGTTGGTGAAACAGTTTTGGAATGAAACAATTTTTGAAGTTGAGCAAGCTGTATTCAAAAAGATAAAAGATGAACTTAAAACTCCAAGTAAGATAATTATTTAAAATGGTTGATCTCTTATTATTTTTTTCTGATCATTATTTTTTTTATTATTTTTTCTCATCATTAGCAGGAAATGAGAAAATCACATTCAATATTTTATTTTAGGTGCAATTTTTACGGCTTTCTTCAGTGCTAATACCGAGATTTTCAAACTCTTGTCCAACTAAGTTTTGCAATCTCAATGAGGTTACTTTGTCATCAGGCCAGGGTTACAAATTGGAATCAGTAGTTTTAGCATTCAAAACTTTTTCGCACTGAGATTGCAATTTTGTCAAACTACAACTGGTCATGCTTAGTTGTTAGTGTAACCTTTTTGTAATATTTCCATTCACAGTCAAGGATTTGGTTTTTCTTAGCACCTGGTAGTTGTTCACTGGACCCTATGTGTCTGAGGCAACCATTACAACCTATATGTGGATCTGATCTTCAAACCTATCGAAATCCTTGCTACTTTGAGTATGCCCAATGTATATCTCGAAATATATATATAAATCTGAGACCTCTTCATGAAGGACCATGTGAAGGTTAGCTGTTTTATGTTACAATCATTTAGCTCTTTTTATACATTGTCAAGGTTTAATCATAATGTTTAATGTTTAAATCAGCAGACACAGATCCTATCTATTGTGTTACTATTCTCCATTAGTATAGATGTGTGAGTATTGATTCACTAACCACTTCTCCTCGACCCTATTTTTTCGATATTAGGTATTGGATATAAAGACTATTAAAACCTTAAATTTGACAAAGCATAACCTCATCGAACTCTAAAAAGTTTGTGAGTAATGAAAATTCATTTTTGTGAGTTCTTTGTCTTTCTTTCTACCTAATATTTTAGGTCGACCTAATCACTTAATTCCAATAATGCAAGTATTGAAAAAGATGAATATGACCACTGATGACTTCAACAATCACTTAATGATGGATATTTATACGAAAGCATTGAACTTATCTGAAAACTTAGTCATGCAATTGTTTGGCCTGAATGCTTCTGAGAGCTTATATATGAAAACAACAACATACCGTGATGTCTCCTGGTGCTTCCAAATGCCTTGTGATTATTTACATAAAAATAGTACAACACTACTGAGTTTGATGTTTTACATGAAATTTATGGAGGAATCCTTTTCCTCTTTAATGAAATTACGATTTCAGCAGCTTCTACGGCCATTGAATATCACAATGGAATCGTTAAATGGATCATTACATAAAGTTTGTCCAGTGGTGTTGAACCGCACCCATTTTGAACTAAAGAATTCAGCAATGGTCGACGAAAATGTTAGACAACAATTTGGTTTCAATTCTTCAATTTTGAAACAGATACTTACAGTATTTGGCATTGAGAAACTTTACTTAGAAGACTTTTTCCGGACAAAAATAAATGATAAATGCAGCTTATCGTTCATCCAAGCAGAGGTTCTTAAAAAGCGTTCTGCACTGCTGTCAAACACATATGGTGTCATGATTACCACGCTATCTTCTGAAAATATAACGATGTTAACTCCACTAGAGGTTATCCAAAAGGTTAATGCCTTACCTAGTGACTCTCTCAAATCGTTTTTTAAGTGGAAAACAGTGAGTTTTGACAAAATGATTTCTGTGTATGTTACCAACTATACTATGGCTGATTTGTCGAAAGAGTTGATGGTTAATGAAAGCATGATATTAAATCTAAATATTTATGAACTAATACAATCCATAATGAACAAGGTGAAAGAAATAAGAAAACAATTCAACGTTCCTGTCATACTTCTAGCCTATGGTTTAGGTATAGATGGAACTGCCATGTACAATTACACACTTTTTGATCTAGCCATAAGGTCTGCTAACACTTCGAAAGGTTTCCTTGTGAATGCCATCCAAGTGAATGAAAGTGTGCTAGTCTTTATGAAGAAACCTTTGGAATGATATTCAAAGTGAGAAATGATATATCCATTGCAAGGTTGAAGTTGCTATCTATAGATATTCTATCCACATTGCCATCGGCCTCAATGTCAAATATCATAGAAACATACAAAGAATCTATTGCCATGGTTAGAAAAAATCTTTCATATGGCAAGTTACTGAAAGTTCTTAATGTAGATGAAGATGTTGCTTTAAATATCACTATCAAGCATTTTTATGAAGAGTTTCTTGGACTGGCATCTATTGAGTTGAAAGACTTGCTCAATAAAGTAATACACGTTGACAACACAAAGTTTCAAAAGTACATTTTGAAACGATACAATGATTTGCAAGTTAACATTTACAACAAAACTCTTTCACAACTGGATTTAATGGCTTTGAATAGTGTTGTACTTCCAACAGGTAAATTTATCTTCATGTTTGACAATGTCTTTTTTCATTGTTGTGTTAATGATTCACCCACCAGGCAAATTTGTTTAAAAACCACTGTGGAGGAATACATTTCTTTAGGATGAAAATGCACTTTGTTGCAGTGACTTTGGACAATTTTGCCTTCTGATTATGATATTATGTTTGATGACAATTTATCAATGGATTTGTGTAGAGATTATTATACTCAATGTCCAATCTAAAGTTTAAATTAAAGTTAATAAACTTCATACTCCATTATTAATTATTTGTCATTCTTAGAACCACCATCAAATTGTGATTTTGGAGAAAACACTTGTGATGAAGATTGGGCACCAGTTTGTGGATCAGATTCAAAAACATACAAAAGCGAATGTTTCTTGAAAAAGCGGAAATGTTTCTTAGACAGAAATTTGCATAAACAATCAATGGGTGTTTGTTCTCACGGTATCGTCATTCATAATTTTATTGATTGGTTGTTGTTTTTAGCAGCTAATTGTCATGTGAAAGAAGTTGTGTTAACAGTTTGACAATTTGATTACCGGCCGAATTAATCTTCTGTCACATAGTATTGATAGCAGAAATCACTTAAAAGTCTTTTAGGGCTGCACGTAATAGGTACTTTTCAAATTGTGAACAACTGTTAGCGATTAGGTATGTTTTAGGTATTATTAGTGGGCATAGTATTGATTTTTGCTTTGTTTTCTAATTTAGGTAAAATTAATCTGAACACCACTATTGGTCCAGCCATTCCACTTTCATTATCATTGAGTCAGATATTGGTCATGAAAAATATTGATCCAGAAATTGTTTTTGATACATACAATATGGATGACAATTTGCTGAATTACGTAAAGTCCGTCCCGTTTAACAAAGTTGCTCAGTGCTTCCTGTTCAATACTCAAATAAATACATTAAGTCACATGTTTAATCACATTAGAACATATTACAAGACACGAAAAACTGGAGAGTTTATCAGGTATAGAATATCAATTTTAGTTGAACTTGGTTTCGCAACTATTGGATATCATTTGCCACAAAGCCAAAATGATTCTTTGTATGAATCAATGCAAAGTTTCTGCAAGTATTTACCATATCTCTATGAGCAAGCATATGATCCACATCTAATCAGTCATACAGCCAACTCAGTACCTGTACCATTGGCAGTCTTGCGTAACTTTTACAAGCAACTTGACATAGGAGAGCAAATGAAGCAATTAACTCTAGCATATCTCAAGGGTGATCCAATTGCTTATTATGATGGTTACACTGGTTTGAACCACACCCTAACGAAAATATATGGGGATATTAGTCTTTCCACAGTCATGGCATCAACAAATTATACACAGACATACCTGAAGTCATTGACTATATCTAAACTTACCAGCTTACATTTTGATGTACCTGAACTTCTGGTAGTCAGCCTTTACAAGTGGATATTGTTGAAAAGTAATGTTGTGAACGCATTGTCAGGATTCCCTCTGAGAAATCTTTCAGTTTCCTTAAATGATTCATCTTTAATTCAAAAATCGTTGAATTATTCATTAGTGGCTATTCGCAAATTTGGACACGTGGCTGAAAGTGTGGCTAAATTACCCGTAATATTGACTGTTCACAAAACAACATGGTTGGATCTGATTGGTACCATAAACAGACACTCATGGATATTTCTATGCGTGCCACTGGTGCATCTGAATTAATGTTTATAATCTATTATCGTATGGATTCTACTGTTCGTCAACATATGAACAAAACAACAATAGCTTCTCTTCAATCAAATAATCTGCCATTCAAAGATATGGCATTGTCAAGGATAAGCCTTTTGTCATTGGAAGTGCTGTCGAATGTTTTGATTACCACATGCTTGATGAAGCATTCACCAAAAGCATACCATATGTTGTTGACTTACCACTTCACCAACTTAAACTTATTTTTTTGATTGGTGATGATATTAATTCCCTCAGTATGATACAAATTCTAAAGAAATATTTAGGATTCAACCAGAAAGACTTGGCTATGACTTTTCAGCCATTTACTTTATTGGCTTTTCAAAAGCTTTCACTACATGGAGTACTCAACAAAACGAAAGTGAGTGTTGACAGCAATTTGCGGCTACTTGATCAAATTTTAGGTAAAAATAAATTCATTCAAGTAATTTGAAGTTTTGACAGGTAAGGGAAACAGAGAGGTTACATTTTTCTGTTCATTATTAGGAAATCATTGTTACCACAATTGTTCAAATAATTGGACTCCTGTTTGCAGTGTATCAAAAGAAACATTCATCAATGAATGTCACCTTAGAAGAAAATCGTGTGAATTGGGAGAAGATAATTGGGGATTTCACAATGGTGTCTGTGGTAAGCTTGTTGTTACGAGAATTTCATTTTCATACACTTGCTTTGTGAAACTGTTACAGAACACGTCATTAACTCTTATTAAAGGAAGTTTTACCCTAAGCTAACCCTAAAGTTATGATTTATTTTAGATGTGTTTGGAGAAAAATTTGAAAGCATCTTGATGACAGTCTTGCCAAAAAATGCTGTGTGGTATGTTGACTCACAGAATTTGTTTCAATTGCAGAAAGCATTGGCATCAAATCAATTGACTTGGCTCGTCAATATCACCTTTCAAGCGAACTACTAGCCTACTTGAGCATTACACCATTGAACAGTGTTGCCCAGTGTTTTCATTTATACAAAGCTCAGCATTCGTTAAAGGATATGTTTAAGATTATCGTTTGTATTCTCATCAATTGTCAGATTATGTAAACTCCATATATCAAAGGTTTGCTGGCTATGGATTCACAGAAATTCATAAATACTTTCCACCAAACGGTAGTCCTGTCTATTCTTCTGCCATCAACATTTGCAAGATTATCCCCCATCTTTATGAACTGACGTATGAACCATATTTGCTGAGAATATCTGCAGGGGCACTTGGAAGTAAAACCATGTCTGATTACCGTAAATTTCTTAAAGCCTTGAACATTGAAATCCTAGCGAAAGACCACACACTTTCTTACCACAGGAATGATGCTATTAACTTTTATGTTAGTAGTCAGCAAATACAGGCAAAGTTACTAAAATTTTACAATACCATCACTGTGAGCTCCACTGTTAACAGGTTTAACAAAACAATTGAAGAAGTTGAAGCAATGACAATTACTGATGTTTTGAATATGTATTTGGAGACAAATGATGTAGTTCTTTATAGGATTCACACCAATTGGGCATTGATTGATGGGCAGATTATGAGAATTCTTTTTAAAATGACTTTAAAGGAACTGTTTGCTGGTTTTAATGATCTGTCTTTAAGAAATCAGTCCCTGTTTGAGATCTACAAAGCAATCGAAAGTCGAGGTAAAAATATGGAAGACCTTGGCAAGATGCCTGTAATAATGGCAGCATTTAAAAATAATGTTAACAAAGATCTCATCACATTCCACACTCTGATGAACTTGACAACAAAAATTGCAAAAGTGCCAGAAAAATTTGCAATTCAATGGTACGACATGTCACCAGGAAGTGTTCAACATATGACCAACAAAACAATTGGACACTTCTTTTCATATTCCATCCATCTTAAGAACTTCCCTGTGAAGAGTCTATTGAATATTGCCATCGAAACTTTGTCAACCCCAGAAAGTTTGGAATCAACTGATCAAGTTGAATCAGCAATTGTACACGGAGTAAAAACAGTGAATGAAAAGCTTCCATTCTTAAATTTTCCACATGTGTATGGAATGCCATCTATAGATGATGGCACCACAATAGCTGGATTGTATGAGAAATACCTTGGTGTGTCTGCAGGCATATTTGCTACCATGTTTAATTCAGTGGCTGTTCGGATATTCTCCAGCAGCACTCCTTCGCAGGTGCTCCAACATCATGGTTTAAACGCTTCAATGACATTATTGCAAATAAGTGTTAATCTCGGTAAGATAAAATAACTGTTTTAAACAATTTGAAATGTTAGAAATTGACATTGTCTTTCTGCCAAAAAGTAATTTAAATGCACAATGTGATCCTTTTCTCACTTTTATGAAGAAAGAACTTTTAGTGATGATAATAAGCTTTGGCTTTAATGAATTTGACCATTGGGCAAAATCGTCAAAAAGTCACTGCAACGAAGTGCATTTTCATTGAAATGGTGTGTACATTTCAATAGGAAATTACTCCTCCGCAGTGACTTTTCAACAAATTTGCCCGGTGGGTAGACGAGGAGTTACGTTGAAATGTTGAAATTTCTGTTTATTTTAGACAAAATCTGCTCTCTGCATGTATGTAAAAAGGAATGGAAACCAGTTTGTGTAAGGAGCCAGCAGATAACATATAGCAACTTGTGTCACCTGAGAAAGCATAACTGCAACCATAACATCGAATTTGACCCAACCAAAATCAAAGATGGCGTCTGTACAGGTAAATCATTTTTCCATTTCTTCTTCCTTTTGTGAAAGTGCCATTTCCTGTCTTTCTGAATCATTAGATTTTCTTTTGATGCAGTTCTTCTCAAAGTCATTTATGTGGACTACATATGTGACGGTTTCACATTGTTCCATTTTCTTCATTGTGGAGAGACATTTAGAATGGTGCAAAAAAAATGATTTCTTTTTATCTAGAATATTTCAAACTGCATTTTATACCAAGTTGAATCTAAATGATCCACACAAGAATCTGATTGACATACTCAAAGCTAATGACATTAATCCCAACGCAGTGACCAGCGGTTATTTGATTAACAAGCAACTGTCAGACTTTCTTCAAAACACTACCATGAACGACTTGCGCCAGTGTATTTCGTTTTCAAATGGTCCAATATCATTGAAGGAGTTATTTGATACCATTCGATCTGCACTAGAGGATGGAGAAAAACAAATTGAAAAACACATGAATGCGCTAAAGTCTTTCGGATTCGATCCAGAAAGTCATCTTCCACCAAAAGACGTGTATGGAACCTCTGTAGTGAAGTTCTGTCCGTACCTACCTGATTTATATCGCACAGCATATGATCCTTTCATCTTGAAATCTCTGGCCTTGTCTATTGGTAATACTTCTTTAACGTCACTGAAAGACTTTTGGAATGAACTGAATATTGAGTTTGAAATGAGAGACGTGATTATTGCAATGCATAGGAATGACGTGGAAAGTTTACATACTGCTCGAAGTAATCTATTATATAAAGTGCAGTCGATCTTCCGAAATGTCATGGTACCTATTCACCATGTTGAAAACATAACTTTACTGGAATTGATCGCCCGTAAAACCAATTCTTCCGTTGTGCTAGTCAATCATCTATTACAGTCTGTCAATGTGGGTGCAAACACTCAGCGTGTTATTTCTCGAATGAGCTATGGTAGACTAATGAATGCTTTCACTGGAGTA